>JAPMOQ010066263.1:920995-972468 GCA_026543055.1 Argiope trifasciata
ATATATATATATATATATATATATATATATATATATATATATATATACAGCAGAGAGCGAGTGAGAGACTTATAGAGGTCTCGTTATTGTTTCAAAGCGCTTTAAACTGGTTAATAATTTAAATTAATTAAGACAAATAATGACTTAATAATATTCTCGCATGATAACTTGAAATTTGCGATCGTAGATTTCATTTTTACTTTTTTTCTTTTCTTTTTTCAATAATACTTCAAAAACTACTACCATAAGTAAATTAAAAATATCTTTTGACAAAAAAATGTCCAACATTTTATTTATTTAATTATTTTTGTAGAAAAGTAGTGCGCAAAATTTTATCTGAATAGAAAATAAGCGTTTTATAAACCAAAAGTCCAAAACGTCTCTTTCTTCCAAGTTATTCGTCAATGATTTCAACATCTGTAAAACTAATTCATTCCAATCACGACTGTGTTTTTGTCATGAACTTCATGTTTATTCCGCAAAAGTTGTGATTATTTGCAGCTGACTTACATAATGCTAATGTCTTCCTTGGAGTTCGTCTCAAGGTTCAACGCATGCATCGATTTACAAGCAACCATTTTTTTTAACTCGATTTCGGAAGAAGTAAACTGCTATATGCCTCAACCTTGAATTTTAAGGCTCATACTTAACCTAGAAAAGAGTGAATATTTACGACCGTTTTGAAAAGGTCACCAGATAAGTTGAAGAATTCGGCTTCTAGAACTTTCGCTGGTTGGGTGTGGGGGGGGGATGCTACAATTAGATCATCTTATTCTACTTACTTTGTTATATCGGAAGCGTAACCAAAATATGCCCGATTTAGAATTCTTGATTTAATCTTTTTTTAAAAATGTTTTTGACTTTTAAAAATGCTTTCGATAATAAACTCATCTTAATTAAACAGTTAGTTTAAACCTGAGAATAAGAAATTTTAGATTAAATTTTTAAAAACAACCTTAATCATCTGACGGTTTATCTTTTTAAAGAACTTTTTATATGCAAACAGTGGCGGATACAGGTGTTTTTTGGCCTTAGGCAGTGCACATTATGAGATTCTTTTTTTAATAAGGTGGTCAATTTAGTTTCATATTTTTAATATGGTAATGATGCTGCATTTTATGTATTCTGATGATGTTTAGGTGTGCGCCGAAAGTAGCGTTACACCGGTGAAAAGATTATAGTTACAATTTTAAAAATTAGAATTTAAATAGCTATCAAATTCCCTATTCAAACATAACTTTCCTATGCATATGTACAAAATGCAAAAGAAGCTTAAGGCATCGCCAAAAAAAAAAAAAAAAAAAAAAAAAATAAAAATAAAATAAAAGCATAGAGAGAAAAGTAATTAAAGTATTAAAGATAAATTTAAGCATAAGGAGAAAGAAAAGAATAAGAAAAATAAATAAATAGAAAAATTAAATATAAATAAATAAATAATAAATTAATAAAATATGAATATAAATAAATAAATGAAATATAAATATAAATAAATAACAAATGAATAAAATATAAATAAATGAATAAAATATAAATAAATGAATAAAATATAAATTAATAAATAAAATATAAATTAATAAATAAAATATAAATTTATAAATATGAACAATAAAGAATATATACATTGGATCAGCCTAAGTTAGAGTCCATTTTCCGGAATAAAAAGCTAGATAGAGTTCTTTTTGCAATTTTTTCTTATACTCACAAAATATTGTACACTTTTAGCAGCACTTGAATTTTTCTGTGCATACTTTGAAGAAAGGCAATGTTAAAATCCAGTTAAAGATTGAAACTGGTAAAAAACATTTACACTTGAAATACTAAGAATGATTGCTTTATCACAAGGTATAACCAAGAAAGAGTACTTTTTCTTTTGTCGCAAAAAAAGAAGAAAACATTTTAGTGCAAAGATTAATCCAGATAGGAGATACTAGAATAAATTATAATTCCGTTTGGGAAATTCTACTTCCGTTGTGATACAGGAAATTCAAGATATTTTGGGCTTCTAAAGACAATTTATTATTTGACAAGATATATGTTGTTGAGGATTTATAAATATTTTGAGATGATGAAGAATAGGACAATGAAAAATGTAGTGGGGAATGTCATCATAATCATTACCACATCTACAACTACAGTTTCTCAAGTTGAATCTTTTAAGGTAATGAGAGGGAAGTCCATAGTTTGTGGTTAATTGGGATAAATATTTATTGTTAATACATCTATTTCTTTTTGCTTGAAAGTAAAGCGGCCTGTTTCATTTTTTCCCATCTTGATTGCCATTCATCGATGAGAATTTTACAAAGACGATTTTTGATTGATCTGTCAGATTCTCCAAGGTGATAGTCTATTATAGGTTTAATAGAAGCAGCTTTGGCAGCCAGATCAGCTAGTTCATTGCCTTTGATACCAATGTGAGCTTTAACTCAACGTAAGGATATATTATTAAGTGCCGGACTTTTAACATCTTCTATTGAATTATTCTTTGGATTAAATTTTTGTAGAGCCTTTAATACACTTTTTGCGTAGGTGTTGGCGGAATCGTGCCAATAAGTAATTGGAATTCCGCCAAGGATCGAACCTGCGATGTTCGAATTTGAAGTCCAGTAACTTATCCACTATACAAAAACGGCCACCAATGTTTAGTGGTAGTTACTGACTTATTAAGATGTCGCCACACACTCAGGTCTGTGAATAGATGATAATGCAAATGCGATTTAGGGATAGTTTTTCCCATTTAAAGCTTGAAATATTGCAAAAAGTTCTGTTTAAAAAACTGAACAGTGATTTTCAAGCCTATAGTGAAACTCTTCAATTTTCTCTCTCAAAAACATAGAAAGCCGCACCAATTTGTTCATTCCTTTTAGGACCATCCATATAGATGGAATATGAATCTGTCACTCCAGAAACATCACACTGCACCTTTACGATCTTATTTAGATGAATCGATCTGTTTTCATAAATAATCATATTAGAACCCAAAATTATTTTATCAAAAATATGGATGTATTTATAAGGATTTTTTTATCCTATACCATGAGGTTTCTATATCACAAATCAGATCAACTGGTTCAAGATCACTAATTGTTTGTAGAGCTGCAAGCTATGTTGTGCGGAACTTGGTTCAAGATCACTAATTGTTAACAGTGTTTTGCGTTGTACGCTATTGAACTTCTGTCTTTGTATATTTGTGCCCTTCCACCAGGCTGCAGCTGCATACACTAAAATTCTTTCTAGGGCTCTTTTGTATAAAATTTTGACAACTATTTATGAAACTCCTTTGTTGTACTTGACTACTTTAGGTCTATTTAAAATTTTAGTCATCTTGCTTTCCGCTTGATTTATATGGGCCATACCATTTAATCTATGAACAATAATGATACCAAGAGTCCTCATATTTCTTGTGAGCTTGATTGATTTACCAGCATACGAACAGTAGGAGGCCTTTTTATAGGAGGCCAATAACTCCCTTTCTTCCCAAAAAGAATAAGCTGAGTTTTTTCATGCGCAAAAGTAACCTTAGAATCCTTACTCCAACAATCTAATTTTTCTTATAATCTTTTAACCAGATCTTGAATTTTATGCTTACTGGTTGCTGCCACAAATAGATAAAAATCCTCCGCATATCCAAATATTTTAGTATCTTCTCTGAAATTCATTCAAAGTGCTTTATTAGCTACTAGAAGCCAATACAGACTTCCAGAATTAGAACTCCGTGGACATCCGATCGAATATTCTCTATTAAAAATTTGATCACCATAAGTGAAAAAGATTCTTCTGTCGTTGAGAAAACTTGAAACCACATTAAAAAGGTTTGGGGGAAATTCGCATTTTTCAAGTTATGCAGCACTAATGGCCACCAAATTCGACTAAACACACTTTTCACATCTAAAGAAATTATAACACTGAGTTTTTAGTTATTACTTGCCTCAGAAATCCAATTCGTAATGGGAATAATTGCATCAGTTGTACTTTTCCCAGGAATGAAACTATATTTATTTTGATGTAGATAATTATTTTTAATAAGTGATAGAATAACCTCGGTGTAATGATTTTATCAAATATTTTTCCAATAATATCAAGAAGAAAAATAGGCCGAAAAGCAGCTGTCTTTTTTGTTCGATTTGTTAAATAACACAACTTGTGCTATTTTTCATTTGCAGGGAAATATCCATGGTGTAGACAGCTGTTGTACATATCAACAAAAATTATGCTATTACAGTGAAATGCTTCTTTAATAACTCCTGCTGAAATACCATCCGGACCTGGAGCTTTTATGTTATTTAAACTGTTAGTAGTATGTTCCGCTTCGAATATTGAAAAGGGAGGATCATTTGTAGAATTTGGAGGAATTCGACAATTGTTACGAATATTTTAATGAAGAGACATCGAATCGCCATCATCTAATAGGAAGTGAAATTCAAATAAAGCATCTGTCATTTCCTTAGGAGATTCGGCTAAAGATCCATCTGCTTTTTTGATTACGTTGAGTTGGAAAGATCTACTGTCTGGAAATTTAGTCACATCAAAATGAATTCCAAATGGTTCACTTGATGTTACATTTTCACATAAACTGACCATCATTTCTTTTTGCCAAATTGAAACTTATTCTATACTTTGCTATACTTATCATCTGCTTCTTTAACTAGCATTCGAAGATACTTCTTATCTCTTATATCATTGGCCTTAAACAATTTCTTTGCCTTCTCATATCACTTCTGAGAATCTCTAGTTTTATAGACCACTAATTATGCTTTTTCTTTAGGTGTTTATTTAACTTATTTAATTTACTATTTCTATAGGCAGATACAATATTTTTTGTTACGTTCTCAAAATAAAAATCGATGTTTTCCTTTTTTATACTTTCCCATCTTTTGGAAATCTTTGGTAAGTTGAAGTCTAAATTTTTGTAAATTTAAATTTTCTATATATATAATCTATCATTTTAAAACCTTTTTAGTCGTTCAGTATAAAGTCAAAAACTTATACTATTATGGTTCTGAACCAATTTTCCCTTTTAAAAAGTTTTCCGATAATATCTATCCATGATCTTCCTTGGGAACCATCAAACCGTGGAAAATTTTCATCATTTAAAATATTAAGTCCTTTCAAAGGGAGAAATTCAAGTTATAATATACCCCTATAGTTTTCAAAATCACCGCCTCATACAGTACTTTTTGCATTAAAATCTCTTGTGATCAATACTCTATCATGAGAATGCTGTAAACAATTTTCCAATTCAATTAAAGTAGTTTCAATATCTTCAGAAGGAGGACAGTAAACAAAGGGGATTATTAAAGTTGATTTACGAAAAGGAATGTTTATTGAAATGATATTATTGGAAGAGAAATCTTCATTGCTTGAAGATGTTTATTGTAGACTATGATACCAGATTGCAGATTGTCTCGATCAGAGAAAAAAAAATTTAACATTTGAGAAGCAAACAATTTGTCTGTTATAAATTTCTTGAATGTATGCAATACTAATTTTCTGATTTTCTCCTCTTTTATTAAGGTTTTTTGTGACGGCAATTGCATGGTGTAAGTTCAATTGCACAATTTTAAGTTCAGAAAAAAGCGAATCACACACATTGGATTCTTTTAGCTTACTATTCTATTTCTTTCTCAAAAGTTGGGCATTTATTATCACTTGAGTTATGCCTTACATCTCTATTATAACCAAATTTACTATTTTCTCAACACAATTGATACAATTAGGTGAGTTTTGGTACTGGTCATGTTTCTGTCCCTCTTGTCCACATTTTGTACAGGTCTCCATATTGGAACAATTGATACTTATATGTCCAAATCTATTACATTTGTAACATTTTGTAGGTCTTAAAAATTCTCTAAAAGATAGTTGTGACCATTCTAAATATTTTTTTTTCTTCTCCATCAAAAACTTAAATGTTAGAAGCTTTTCTTGAATAACTCAATGACATTTGTTATTGTTTTTGCTATTTAATTTGAAGAGCACCGAAAATGTCTTCTTTTTTATTTCATTTTGGTTGCATAATTTTTCTAAGAGCTGTTCTTTAAAAATTTGACTATCCACTTCATAAATAATGCAGCATGGGTTTTTCATATTGGGTTGCTTAACATCATTTTTTTTTCTTTAAGTTTAGGATTTGCCTGAATTTCTTGAATTGTTTTTTCTAAACTATCTACTGAAACGCATTCAACTGCTACACCTCCATTGCTTTTTTTTAATGTTTTCACCTCTCATATTAATTTTGCTTGAAGAAATATTTTTGAACGAAGATGCTTTCGTTTCTTCTGAAGATATCTCTTTTTTTTAAAGATAAATTAATGAGACGAATTTTTAAAGAAGCTTTTGAAGTGTTATTTAGGCTTGGCTGCTATTTTGGCATATGTAGGTGTCTTCTCCGGTGGTGAGGAAACAATATTTTTGGCGATATTAATATTGTGGTCTTGTAAGATTTCAATTTTGACCTTTAACTTTGAAATTTGCTCCGTTAGAGAGAATATTATTGCTACCAAATTATCAAGTTGACAATTTATTGTATCTTGTTCAACTTTTTTAATTTTGGATTTAGTCTGTGCAATGATTGATACAACCTATCTAAGCATTTTAATGCTTTTTTTTCTTCATTTATAACATTATCTGTCTTTGCAATTGCTCTCTTAATAGCTCTAGCCATCTCTTCTATGTCTAATACATCAGAATGTTGCAACATACTTGACTTTATATTCGTAGCGAAGTATTCTAAAGAACGATAAATTTTAAGATATTTTTAAGAAAACATGGAAATACTATGAAAATTGCCAAGAATTTGTCCTCAATGTGCGCGTTTATTATTGGCGTTTATATTGGAAGTTTATTATTGGCACGAAAAAAGCATAAAAATTGGCATCTACGGGCGATCAAAACCGAAACCAGAAACTCTATCGAAAATCAAAGTAAAGTTTAAATACGGATTAATTTTCAAATAGAATAGTCTTTTACCTTTTGTCTATTGTAGATCGAGCATCTTTTAGTTGAGGAAGTATTCCAAGAAACAAAGGAGGAAGATGAAGCGAGATATTTCTTATTTTAATGTCAAAATTTCCAAATATGCCGCTGTAGCCTGGTTGGTAGAGCGTCAGTCTCGTAACCGATATGTCGCGGGTTCTGTCCTCGTCTCAGCCAAAGAACGCCGTATTGGCTAATGTCAGTTGGAGCACGTTTAATATGTCGAGACTGCAAAGTCCTCCAAGTTCCCATAACAAAACGATATCTCTGGGGGTGCTGAATCAGGGATGAGTCGGTCTCTGATTTGGATCTAAATTCTGACTTGCGGATGGATGAATGAGTGTATGAATGTGTTTGGCCACCCCCTAAAAAGGGTTGTGTCGAGTGTGTGAGCTACAAGTCAGACTTCTGCCCTCTGGGTGCTCAGGGGTCCTTACCCTCAGAAGCTACTGCACCCCATTTCCATGGAAACACAGACGCGACAAAAAAAATTTCCAAATGTTCAAAAAATAGTATGCGTTATATAAGATATCTACTATTATATTTGAGGTATAGGATGCATTTTATGTAATTTTTTAAACTTTTTATTAACCTTGTTAATTTATGTCTGTTTTATTTATCAACTAGCCTTCTTTGGAGACCAGTTGGTTTGCCAGGAGTAAATGTTTTCAAAATTTTTTAATTAAGTACTTATGTATCTTGCTCTGTTTATAACTTATCAGCCAAATATATTTAAAGTTCAAATTTCGATAGTTACGTAACTCGAATTATTATAAAAGCCATACGGTATTTTATTCATTGTATTATATATCTCTCGAATATTTTCAATCAGCTGTCATGCAATTATATAGAAGATATCGCATCCTATATTTTTTCCATAACATTACGCTTCCATCTAAATACGTGCTGAACATCACATTTTCCTCTGTTTAGTGTGCCATAAAAGTTAATTTAATTATCCCGTTTGAATTTTTATCAACGTGATGGCAACACAATGACAGTGGACTCTTGAACTAAACCTTAGCCCGCGCTCGTAACAATTTGCCATGGACAAAACTGGGCATGCTCAAACTTCGAGCGCGCCAAATTGTTTTGGATAAGGCGATATCAAGCCAAAGGCCAAATTGCGCATGCTCCAAACAATTGCACAGCCTTCTCAATCTGCCAATTTGACTATTTACCTTTTTTTGTTTACACCGTATTTTTTGCTTTCTGGAATCTTCAAAGGCCAAATCCCACTGCTGTAAATGGCACTAAAGATGGCGATGATGAAAGTAATGTACTAGTACATAATGAAAATTTGAAATCTATCGCTAATTTTGAATGTATGGAACGCAAACAGCAGTATTCAAAACTAACGGAAAACATTTAAAATTCCATCCGAAAACGAAATTTCTGGAGCAAGTGAAGGAATACAAATTCCTTTGTAAGGAATGTGATAGAAAATTAACCGAAAATCATAATATTTCCAACACAAACAACAATCCTCTCGCAGCAGAGTTTTTGGAGTAACCCCTAGACGCTACTAACTTTGGCTCGATATCACCTTATCCAAAACAATTTGGCGCGCTCAAGTTTGAGCATGTGCAGTTTTGTCCATGGCAAATTGTTACGGGCGCGGACTAAGGTCTAGTGACTCTTGAAGGCTAAACTTTACTTTCAATTTGTACGAAATAAATTGATAGAAAAAATATATTTAAAAAAATCATTAAAAATAGAAACTTAATTTATAGGTTCAAACATAGGCATCAATGAAAAAGAAAATTTTTGAGCTTTAATACGTTAAAAAACTATTTTATGTTGTAATATGGTCAGAAATTATTGCAGAAAAAGGTCAGAATTCGGCTTAATTTTTTTATTAAGTAAAATTTCAAAAAATTGTCTCAAGGTATTTTGAAACTTCCTTTGAACACACACACATTGAGATTTATTATAAGTATAGATATAGATTATGATTTAAGATCACTAAGTTTCCATGTTCGCACATATTATTGAGGCAGAATCGGTTTTATTAATATTATAAGGTACTTTTCCATTATATCGGCGCAAATCTCGCCAAGTAGACTTTTTGGCGACAGCACACAGTCGCCATTTTGGCGCAGGTGGAAAAATGGCCGCACTTTCTTTAAAAAATGTGCTTGCAAAAGGTTACTGGCGGCAATATTCTGTTTGGCGGTTGCATCATTATTGGCAAATTTTCGCTTGCGCTGGTATAATGGAAAAGTACCCATGATAATTACAAAATGAATATAATGGGGTGCCAGCTCAGATATTGTCTTCGAAACCATCTGATCGCGGTTCAAAATTACGAGGTCGGTCCCAAAATAGCCATGGCGTTGCTTTAAAGCGAGACGTTAATATAACTAAACTTGATATTTTAAGAAGATTATCATCAATTACTTTAATTAAATTTTAATTCCATAACTGTGACACCGACTAGTAGGGAATTTCTGAAAAAATATTTCAGTATTTCTTAATTTTTTTTATAATCTTTATTAGTGAAAATGAATGTTTGTCTGTAAGTCTCTTATGAACTGCCATACCACTCATCCGATTTCTATAAAATTTCGACTACGTTCTGTTTGCATTACAGGAAGATTAAACGAATAATACAATCATGTAAAGTATAAAAAATATTTTCAGATCTATTTACCGCATCTATTAATCATGGATTAACCACCAAATAACTCGCCAAGGAGACACAGCAGATTTATTAAAGATGCTAAATTTAAGCTCGACGTTAATATTTCGTATCTATTGTATGTAACTGCAATGCAACTCTTTCTCTTCTATACTTATAATAAAGCTCAATGTGTGTGTGTGTGGGCGTGTGTGTGTGTGTTGGCGCTCTACAGGTCAGACCGTTGGACCTAGAGCTACCAAATTTGGTACATGTATACCTTGGAGGTCCGGAATGCGCACCTCGGAGCCCTTTTTTCGAATCTTTAATTAGAATTTGAATTAATTAAAATTAAGGCGAAATTTCGACGTTTTTCCGCTATAACTTCCGAAAATATGATCGCATAAACATGATTTTTACATCAATTTAAAGATTAAAAAATAAACCTTCTAATGGCATCAGTGTTTTAATGTATAACGTAAGCTTCTATTTTTAACGAATTTTTAAAGAAATATTTTAACCATGTTTTTTAGCACGTGACTGGATAAAATAAAACAATGCCGGAAGTTCAAATAAAAAAATTATCATCGCAAAATAAATCTACAGAAATGCAACTTTCAGCACGTGACTGGATAAAATAAAAGAAATATAAAATATGATATTTTCTTTAAAAAATAAATGCAAAGCAAAGATTTCTACAATCGTTTGCAATATCTATATCATTAACTCATTAAATCTTCTTTATTTACGATAAACCTGATTGAATTTAGACAGGATATGCATTGAAATCCCAACTTAATGGCATATTTATGTAATCGTTAGCAATATCTGTATCATTAATTCAATACTTTTTTCCCCTTTCTCGCTTTCTTTAAAAAAACATATTTAATATTTTGGCAACATCATCGAAATTTTTTTTTAATATTTTGGAAGTATAACCAATGGTTAAAACTGACTGATTTATAAAATTAACGAATATTATTAGCAAAGGTGTACTTCTAGAACTTTTCGTCCATCATATTAAAGAAAATATTAATTTCAGGTCAATCAATGCCCGGAATTACTTCAAGGCTAATGAATATGCGATTTAATTGAACATTTCAGAACGCTTTACTCATGGCGAACCAGCTGGTCGCCAAAGGCGGCTAGTAGGTAATAGTTTTATTAGAGTGCGAGAGAAAATTTTAGGGGAACCAGTCCTATAGGTTTGAAATTTTAACCAAGCATTTAATAACATTTTATTTTTTGTAGTAACTTCTAAAAATATTATAGTGCACAGAATTTTGCATCATCTTAGTTTTTTAAAAATTATCTTTTCAATTAAATTAAAGATTTTATGGTATAAATATATTTTCTATGTTTAATCAATTTTTAAAAAAAGCCTTTTAATCACATTTCTATCATTAAATTTGAGAATTCTGAACGAATATTAAACGAATCATTACATACAATAAATAGTTTTTTTTTTCATTACCACTCTGAAAGTACACCAAGCATTACAATTCTAAAAGAATACACAAATCGAATATATAAAAAGGAGTATTTGTTTGTAGAATAGAATAAGAAAAATAGAATAATTACTATTTATGCTTCTCCTTTATATATCCTCCAATTTCAATGAATGTATGCATTGCCGACAAGAAAATAAATATCATTCTTCCTATCATTCTTAATTAAACAAAATAACTATTTCAAATTCCAAACGATACTTCCAAGATTATTTCTTCTGTGGCAACAACACGCCGTGTACCATCTAGTGGATTATAAATTAAATACTAAAAAGTAGTAAAAATTTCTAATAAATGTATATTTTTGTGAAATGCTTTTATTAATATTCAAAATTATCCATTCAAAATTTTTAATTTGTGATCAATCAATTAAATAAAGAAATCTAAATTCCATACTGAAATTTTATCCATTCTACTACAAAGTTAAATTCAAAATGCCCCATAATGTATAATTCATTATATGAGAAAACTGGGAGAAAATATTCTGCTGTTTTATATTTACGTCCTATTTCTTGACACAGTAGACGAGGGTATTGAAGACAATTTTAGTAAGTATCTACTGAGTAAATAAGCACAGGTTAACACCTAGAGAGCAACTTGTTCTTTTAAATTCGACACCACTGCTAAGAGATTAAGTTTGGCCATGATGGCCCGTTTAAAGAAACCCGAGTCTACAGCCTGCGCCAAAATATACAGTAAAATGAAAAGATGAATAAAATTACATTATTGTCATCTGTGAGTTTATTTTCTCAAAAGAAATTAACATACATGCATACTTATTATTAGCGTGTTGATTTACCACAGTATGGGCAATGTAAATGTTAAAAGTCTCACTGTAGATAGTGCTTCATGCCGTTCAAACAGATTCTCAAGCTTATCAAAGTTTGCCACAGAATCCTACAAAAACGGATGGTTTTCACACCAAATGCAAGCACAGTTCTTGGTGGATATTCACAGGTGAACACGCTCTTTTTTAATGTGCCCCTTCTATCGACACAGTAGACTATCTCAACACGAAATTTCGTAACAATAGACTGCACAACTCTGTTGGTGGCGTCTTATTCAATTTCTGTTGGAATTGCTTAGTCAGCTTTTTCAGATTCGGTGCACCTTCAAAGACTTCTTCCGTATGAGCAAAAAATAATGTTCAATTATAAACACTATTTCTCCCTTTGAGAGACCCATTTCCTCCTCCTACTACTACTAGTACACAACACAACACAACTTCCCTTCCACTACTGCCAACACGTGGATGCGCGAGTTTGAGTACGGTGTATTTTGACGCGTACCGTACAATTTAGCTGATGGATCAGGTATCGAATTGCCATCCCCCTACCTTAAGCCCTTAATATAATACAACTTCAGATTTTCTATGAACTGTACGTTGATATGCCTGAGAAAATAAATACTAAACTGTTTGCATATCAATCTTTTAAATGAGTTAATACAATATTACATAATCAACAGAGCCTTCTTTCTGCATATACCCGACCACCCCGCCACCACTGAAAGTAGCAGTATCGACAGGATTTGTTGTGGTCGACTGCTGAATAAGTATTTCCCAACCTTACATTGACCGATCAATCAAACTAACATTCCTTTCGGGGTAGTAAATAGCTGTCTTTCTCCCTATCTGCACTCACTCAAACAGTTGGAATGAAACTATCAATATTTAACATCATCGCCTTCAGGGTTTGGAGATTACCTGGTACCATCAGTACTGTACTTAAATCATTATTGACAATCTTCAGGTCCTTCCTTAACTTTGAGATCTCCATACATTCCATTAAATAGTGGTAAACAGTACCAATTTCTACACAAATGCATTTATTTTCCTGCGTTCTTCCAAATCTTTGGAAATCAATAAACAGAGCCTAAGACAAAGGCATACATTTAAGTTGCCCCCCCCCCTCACATCAGAGGGTAATATATGTAATTATATTATATGTAGAACTATGTGAAATTTAAAGTGATGAGATCTAAAATTCCTGCTGAAAATAACACTCAAAACATATATTGCAAAATTATACAAAAAATCCCTCTCCCTTAGGTTTTTGTTGCATACATTTTATATCATGATAGATATTATTTAATCCTTCTTTGCGTGTTTACTGAAATTTCTATCATAACATTCAGCAAACTAAAAACTGTTCTCAAAACAGGTGTACCGTAAATTGGTTGCCTCTAGCAACTTAGGCAACTTTTTCCACGACTATTGCGTTATAAGGAACGTAGCATTCAGAAGAAAAAAAAAATCAAATGCCACAGTGATTATAGCGGTTTTGAACTTGCCACTCCGCTGTTTGTTGTGGTAGTAAGAAATGTGCGATGTCTTAAATATTTTTTTATGTCTAATCTGCTATTAGTTTTTTTTTTTTTTTTTGGCTAATAAAAGCAATAATGAGTTGGAGAAAGTTAGAAGAGAAGGACATTGTATGTGTTGTACTGAGCTCAGTATGAAAATATACATGATGATGGATATTTCCGTCATACTGTTTTTTTGTTTTATATATTTATAGCAGGATTTTTTTAACATTTTCCCTTTTATTTAGAGCACGAATTAAACCTTGATTTATTTCGTCAGAAATCATGTGAAAAATGGTTAGCGAGGAAAATAATTATATTAATTAATTAATAATCAGAAACTAATTCATAAAACTAAAATTGTGCTTACACTTTTCTAAAAAAATACATGCTTGAAGTTCATAATTTAAATTGTTAATCATGAGCAGAAAGGAAATTCTGTAATTTAAATAAAAAACAAACCTTTCGGAACTAAAATTGATTCTTCTTCTTATGAATTTCCAGTTTAATTATAGAAGCAATAATGACTTGAATCTATAATTAGGAAGAAAGAGTTCTACACGTGCGACATTGAAAACCGTTAACGAAATACCGGTTCAAATTGAAATGCAGGTTCTCGAGGAAGGAGAGTGATTGATGAATTTTGATTCAATCACACACACAGTTGAAAAAAAAAGTTTCCGAAAGCAGAATTCGATGTTTTTTTTATAGATTCTTATAACGTGGTTTAACTTAATTAACCTTGTAATTTGATTTCGTACTCGTAGATTTTTATTAACCAGTTATTCTAAGAAAAAGATTTTATAAATCAATTCTGAAATATTAAAGCTTGAAAACAAAATAAAAATAGATACGTGCTGAAAATGCATAAAACTAGATTCTAATAATTAAAATTAGGTTAATATATTGATGGTACCGCTAAAATAAAAATAAAAACTCTCGTTTGTTGCCGGGACAAGCAAGTTGAGATAAATAACTTCTGATTTAAAAGTAATAATTTAATTTTATCTCATACTATTTTTTTTAATTATTTACTTTGAAAGACAGAAAAATTGTAAGAGCACTAATTATATTATATACCATATCTTATATATATTTTGTATGCATTTCTCCTTTTAAAATAGTTTTATTTCTTTATTCAATTATTGACTAGTAAATCTTTTATATAAAATTTTCTGTCAATACTTCCTTTTCTGCATATTTGTAATCATATGTTTACAAATGAAACCATACATCAATTTGTACACCTGTAATGATATTTTTAAAATCTAATTTAAATTTAAATAATTTCCTACATTTTAGCTGAATTTAGACCATATTATCTTTGTTCTAAAATATTCTATTATTTCCTGATATAATTTCAACTTCTTCATTTAATTAATGCACCGGTAGCTCTATTAAATTGCTGACATCGACAAGTTCCCACACTCCGAGTGAAAACATTCTTTTAAAAGCTCCCTATAATACCCTTAGTAAAATCGACACGTGTAAGGAAATCCCTATAAAACTCTTCACAGTATATAATCACGGGGATAAATCTTTCTTTAGCTTTTCCCCATTTCTCACTTGTGCCGTTCTGTATTAATGTGCTGTGTTCTGATGGTACATAAATTATACCTCCCCGGAAAGAATAAAGCGGGTTTAAAATTCGAGTGAGTCTTCTCTATCTTCGAAACTGCCTTAAAAGTTATGTTTATGTATTATATGTATAAAAGCTTATGATTTTTTAAAAGCATAATAGTTGTTTCGAAGACAGTGAAGGGTATTTCTTTTCTTTGATGTCGTTTTATTTCATCAATGAGAAGCAGGCATGTTTAAATATAAACGAGAGCGACAAGCACACACAACACAGAACGAACTGCACAGAGAGGAATGAGGAAAACTCTTGAACATTTATCCCTGGTATATAACATGATACTGATAGGGAAAATATTTATTCACAGTGCTTAAACAATGATATTGTTACGAATCTGTGGTTTTGCTTTCCCTCGCTATTACTGCCATCGTAAGGCAGATTTACAGTAATCTTTGTTGAATAGTGCCTAAGTGTGACATCAGTGATCCGAGAGATTGGCGACAAACTTGGCAATCATTTGACTTCTTGGCAACGAATTTTGCTACAAAATAGATAATACCCGAAACATTGAGAATTTTCCCGATCCGTCCATTAGAAACCGAGATACATCCAGAATGCTCCTGATTGGTCCAGAAGATTTTATCCTACCTCTCGCCGCTATATATAAGGCAGCCAGTCTGCGGTGAAGAAAGAAGATTAACCTAAGCCAAGAGATACGATCCCAACTGAACCTGTAACTCCCTTGTCCTTAACAACCCATAATTCTAAAGAAACCTCCCATATAGAAATTGAAGACTTTAGAGAAATCCTGACAGCACTCAGAGAAATCAAAAACCTCCTGAAAGAATTCCCAGGTATTCTTAACGCTGCTAAGCAACTCCAGAAAACTACCGACAAAGAAGCAAGGAAGCTTATCTTAATCAACGCACTGCTGGACTAAAAGCTCTCCTGATTCGTCCTCCACGTACAATAGACTATCTCTATGTATAATATTGTAAATTCGATTCTTCCGGTTTTTTTTTAAATTAATTATATTCAATATGCCAGTTTGTTTAAAAAAAATACCTAAAGCTTTCTATGCTGATTTCTAAATTTGATGATCTTTTAGTTTTTCTTACTCTCCTCAAAATCTAACAACTGTAACTTTAACAATATTGTATTGATTTAATGGATCAGGAAAAATTTCAATTTCTGGGTATTGATTTGCCTTTTGGAAAACTCCTTTCCGAATGCATGATATACTAAACTACATTGCTAGCTATGTCGTTTGTCCATGCATTTTTTGTATATTTGTGAGCATAATAATTGGAAAACATAATAAAATAAATAAATTAATTCAGAAAGCGGCTTTGATATCAAATTGTAGATCTGTTTCAAATTTTGGACCTAACTGATTTTGAAATTCGCCTCCAAAACCAATTTCAAATTCATGTATGATTTTCTACATTATGATGCAGATATTAACATGAAATATTTCATATCGTCTGCGCATATTTTAATATTCAAAGAAAAAAATTTTAGGTCAAATTGTTTTTGTTGTAATGTATTTTCTGATTTATTACATAAACTGCTCATACAATTAGTATAATTTTTTTTCTTAGCTTTTAACAAAAGAAATGGAATTTAATAGAAGAAAATATTTAAATTTATAATGAAGCAATGAAATGTTATTAATTCATTAAGAATCATTGTTTAAGAACAATTTTTGAAAGCTTCACAATAAATAAATAGCTGTAAAAAATTGCAAAGTTTATGAAGAAATAGCACTCTAAATAAACTGATATTGTACACACATACACACACACATACAAAAAAAAAAAAAAAAAAAAAAAAAAATTTCTGAATCTGAAAATAATGCAGATTTCAGTTTTGTGCAATAATAGTTTTAGAAGTTATCACTAAGAAAATGCCAAAATTTCACTTAATATTTAATTTATTAAAAATTTAATTAAAGTTAAAAATCTCATTGAAATGCGAATTGTCAACACTCTGCTACTTAACTAATTATGTATCCTTTTCAATATTATTAATTACTAGCCCCTTTGGCAACCAGCTGGTACGCCATGAGTAATGTGTTCCAAAATTTTCATTTAAATACTTAAGTACCTTTCTCTCTTTATAACTTATCTCACAAATATATTTAAACTTCGAAATTCGATAGTCACATAACTCGTATTATTATAGAAGCCTTACGATTATTTGTTCATTGTGCTGTATATCGCTCTGAATTGCAATCAGCTGTTGCGGAATTATGTGGAAAATATCGCATCTAATACTTATCCCATAACATTACGCTATGATTTCAGCAAGTGCTGAACATCACACTTTCCTCGGTTTTATTTGCAATAAGAGTTAATTCAATCATTTCATTTGAGTTTTGTCAAAGTAATTTCAAAACACTGGTATACTCTTAACGTGCTCTTTCAGGCTAACTTCTACTTTCATTTTGTGAGAAATTAATTGTTGGAAAATATACAGTTACAAAATTTTTTTTAAAAATTCATTAAAAATAGAAACTTAATTTATTGGTTAAAACCTTGTTATCAATGAAAAAAAAGTCATTTTTAAGAGGATTTAAAAAACAATTTTGTGCTACAATAATACATAATTTGACAATTTTATAACAGCTTAATGTTGTAGATAAAAAGCATATTTTTAATAGCAGAATATATTATTCTTATTCAGAACATCAATTAAACAATAAATACATAAAATGAAGTCGATTAAAATTCTTTAACATTTTTGACAACAAGTACCATTCTCTAAGCATTGGAAACTTGTTTTTAAATATATTTTTAAAAATGTTTGCGCAGTTATTTAATGGTTTTAAATATAATAAAATAAAAAAAGATTTTTAAAAATACACAACGTGGTTCCTCATATTATCAAAATTATTGCTAATATTTAAAGGATAAATTATATCTCTGTACTCTCACATCAATCACATACTGCGTTTCATCGAATCAAAACATGTCGCATGTACATATATTTCTAAATCTAACTTAAAATTCTTGGAAAAATTAAGCAATAAGACTGATATCAGCTAAAAACATTTTTTTATGGAATTTTTTACAAAATTAGCTAGATATAACGCCTGTGGATTGTTGCACATTTAAATTATTGATAGTAGAAACGAATAATTAGAAACCTAACATTACTAATGGTATAAATCCTTGAAGAAATGTAACAAAAATAATTATATTAGTTTTCCAAATAGTATTATTAACAAGGATATTAAAATATATAAATTAAGAATGAAATACATTAAATGAAACATTTAAAACTGTACAACGTAATGTAGAAACCAGATTATATTAACTAAAAATCACTCAAACTTAACCTGCTTTGATGTCCAATAGGTTTGTCTAGTGTTTGTTTTGTGACTAATCATGTTTAACTCTTTATTTACCAAATTATTTTATCAAATTTCAAGAAATTGAAATTGCGTAATTTTAAGTCGGTAAATTATTATTTTTTCAAATTTATTTTTGAACCATTAGTGAAGCTTTGATACATAATAAACCAAGAAAGAAAAAAATACTAGTTTAAATAATTGAAATAGCTTAACTAATTTAATTAATAATTAAAGATATTTAAAGTTGTTTTTAGATAATATTAACTTTTTTTATTCGAAATACTCTCTTCGTGTTCTTCCAAATAGTATTAGAAAAAATAGTCATATTAAGAAAATATCAACTGGATTTAAACGGTACTTTTAAGTACCGTCGGTAAATAAGGGGTTGATTTCAATTAAATCTGTCATATATAATTAAAAGTTCATGACGCTCTCAACAAAATAGTCTTAAGTAACACATTCTGACAGATATGCAAGTTATGTAATTTTAAATGGTCTTGCATCTGTTATGTATGCTGTGTACATAAACTTTCCAAATAAAATCAAGTGCTTTGACGAAAGAGTGCCATTAAATACAAAGCGGGTAATCTGCTTCATATTGCACCATGTCTTCTGTGGAAATGTAATTTCATTTTCGAATTCCTCGAGCTCGCAAGCACGCAGATGACTAACAAAATCTTTTCCTCTTACCCATTAATAATAGAAAAAATCCCGTAATGAAACCTTTAAGGAAACAGTGAATTCAATATGAATTCTACAGCAAAATTGAAACCCATTGTTAAAAGTTAAGCTAAATATATTTTTCAAAAGTTTTAGAAAAATTGAATCGTTATTAAATTGGTATTATTAAAAAATATTAAAATAGCTTATTTTATAATCAAAATATCGCTGAGACGTGTGTATTCCCAAATATACTAAATTTGGTCGCTTTAGAGCAAACGGTTTAGTCCACGGAGCTGACACGTATTCACTCTTTTTTTTTTTTAGCTCACAGTTATAAATTTTGTGGTATTGTAAACTTTTTTTCGGCTTGTAAACTAAAAAATATATTAAATAGAACTATCCTTCAGTTTCCTCGTAATTAAAAAAATCATACAATTTAATATTGGACGAGATAATGAAAACTGTTCGAATCTCAGGACACACATATATATAACCATAATTTTTTAAGAAGAATGGTAACCAAAGATATTTATGCATGCACTTTTAAAAAGCCCTTATAATTTTATACTTGCTTTATTCCATCTCGGAGGACAATTTCTGTAAAAGTAGATACGACAACTACATCAACACAGAACGACATAAGAGAGAAAATGAGGAAAAGCTAATGGAATATTTATCTCCGTGATTATATAATGTGAGATTTTGACAGGGATTCCTTTACACTTGCCAAGTTAGGTGAAAGAATTATAGGGTGCTTGACTTAATTTTTTTTATTCCTTTACTCGGAGAGTGTGAACTGCTTGACTTTAAGATTGTCAGTAATGATTTAATTACCGTACTGATGGTACCAGGTAATCTCAAAACCCTGAAGGACATGATGTTAAAGATCGATAATTTCATTCCAACTATTTGAGAGAATGCAGATGGGGAGAAAGACAGCTATTGACTACCCCGAAAGGAATGTTAGTTTGACTGTTCGGTCAATGTAAGGTTGGACAATACTAACTCAGCAGTCGACCACAACAAATCCTGTCGATACTGTTACGTACAGTAGTGGCGGGGTGGTCGTCTGTATGCAAGAAGTGTGAACTGCTGATTTCAGAATTTTTACCGATATCCTGTTGAATTAAATAAAAAAGGTGTAATTGGAAATGAGAATACTTTAGAATGAAGTTATTATGGGCTGATGGGAGCGAAAAATCAGCAAATTAAGATTAAATTATTTATATATAGATACTAGCCGAACTTGGCGTCCAGATGGTTCGCCAATCTTACGGCTGTTTAAAATTATCAGTTAAATACTTTATGTAATGAAACGTCATTGTCAATTAAATATTTTATGTAACTTGTCTTTTAATAGATACTTCATCAAAATATTTTTAAGGTTCAAATTTTGGTAGTCATGTATAATAATTTACTCATGCAGTTATAAAGGCCTTAAGCCCGTAATGTACTATATGTTTCTCTAATTATCTGTCAACTTCACAAAATTCCAACTTTAATTCAAAGTGGAAATGATTAAGCTGAAAATTAATATAAAAACATTTTTTACCGAAACCAAGCATTTTTTTAAATATAAGTAAAAAAGAATCATTATATGTACTGAACAATTACAATAATTTATGCAATATTTCAAGAATTATTCAACAAAAATTATTTAGATTCATCATAAAATTCAGTTTTTAGTTTCACTTTCAAAAAGATTTAAATGATGCAAATAATATTATTTTATTTTAGTTTAAAAAAATAATTAAAAAATTATTAAGTCTCAATTTTATTCATCTTTTGGTTATAAGGAACCATATTCTACGAAATATTCTTGATATTTTAAATAAATAAATGGTTTGTATCTTCTGCTATCCTTCTGATCGAATTATGAAGTTTTGAATAGAAATGTTTGGAACATTCAACATTTGCATTCTTAGGCCAGTCAGTCTTGAGAAATCCAGGGCGTTGATTGGGGTATCATCTTTGGAATGGTCGGTAAAGGGGTATAAAATTATCCGCATTTATTGAAAAGCTATCTTAAAATATTCATAAATCAGTCACTTGTAGGAGACCGAGTTGCTTGAAATTTATCTTTTCATTTAAAAGCTAAACATTCTTCATTTTTAAAGCATTAATAGACTCATGTTACAGATTATGTAGTTATTTACTTCATTTAAACCCTTTTTATAGATACATTTATATTATTAAAGGTTTAAAAATTAGCCATTATACCTTGAATTGAATAATTGAATATAACCATGCTTGTCTGAAATAAAGCTGATTTACTAATTTAATTAATAATATTGCAAATTCACACAAAAAAATCCTTCAAATTTTTTTTTAAATAAAACCGTATTTCATATTTATTTATTTCATGCAGGCACGTACTGAAAATTACATTTTTATATGTTTAAGTTGCAATATTTATTTTTATTTTGCAATAATTATTTTAATGTTCATTTAAAGTTTCATTTATATATTAATAATTTCATATATATTTAATTTGTTAACTAGTCGTTTGGCATTTTATCGTAAAAAATGTTTTTGTTTGATTCATATTTTAAAAAGTTGTGACAATATCAACTCTTGTTATTGTATATTTTAAAAAGTGTTGGCAACATCATTTTTTTTATTTCGAATCCGTAAATTTAAAAAAAAGTTATTGTTGGCTACGAAAGTATACGTTCTTTTCTTCTCAACCTTCTTCAAGAAATTCTCATATTTATTTTGCTATCATGTAACTGACCAGTCCCTATGTGCGATGGAGCTTAAAGTAATTGTAGTGTCTAGGACAAATTAGCCCGCACGATACCCATACTCCGAGTGAAGGGATAAAATATTGCTCGCTAAACAAATTCTTCTAAAATATCCCTGTGTTTCTCTTGCTTGTGGATTGACACGTGATTGAAATCCCTATTAAAATATCACAGTCTATATTCAAGATATAAAATTTTCATCAGTTTTTCCTTATTTCGTTTTGTGTCTTTCCGTGTTGTGCTCGTTGCTTCTGCTTGTAAGTAACGCGTACCTTTTAGGATGCAATAAAACGACGTTAAAAATTCAAAGTGTCTCTTTATCGTCGAAACTACTATCTGCTTTTAAAAAACAATTATGCGTATATATATACATATATTATACAGAAATGTATAAAAATTTTGCACAACTATTAAAGTAATATCGTTAAAATGATCATTTAAAAAATTTTGAAACAGTATGAAATTTATTTTTCCACAACATTATTTTTTGAAGTAAATGAAAGGGACAAAACGGCAAAATACAGCTTGGCTTCCAATTAAAATTCAAGGGAAAAAAAGAATACGTCCCTTAAAATGCACACTCCTACACTCCAAGTTATATATGTAACAAATGTGGTAATAATAGGTTGAACGGTATAACTTGTAGATCGGCAACCCACAAAAACATTCACCTTTATTATAAATAAAGATAGAGATGTTCTATTCTATTACATTTGTTAGGGTTCATTGTACTTTTCTACATGCAGTACATTGTACTTTTCTACGTTTATTATTCACACATTTTTATATCAAAAGAGAAAGAAAACCAGTTTTAATCTTCAAAAAGTACTACTCGCTGCACTAATTGAATGCTGATTAGCCATTAGAAGATAACAGAACGCAGTTATCAACTGAAAATGACCTTGATGTTGTCGAGTGCTAAAGACATTGATGACAAAAATTCTTAATTATGTTTTTTTTTTATATAACGGTAGATTCACACGAGGAAAATTGCACGTTTTCCACGGCATAGATGTCTTTCGAAAACGCTTTTTTGTCATTTCATTTTATTTATTTATTCTTAATCGATAAATGAAAGGAGTTGCTTTTTTTCTGAGAAATTAATTCGTGAAATTTTCTCTAATTTCTATATAAATGTGAAAAATTTTTAACCGAATTGGCTCATTTCTTAATTTAATTTTCTTTTTTAATAGATTTTTTGGCAATATCAAGAGATGGATTTCATTCATTTTCAATCGGTTCTGGCATGGATTTTAAAGTGAATCGAGTGGTTGATAATTGTTTTGCAGTGGTTTCGAAAAATTCGGTTTATATTTTTGTCAAAATATGGAAAATTTTCAAATCCTCATTAATCAATAAGTTCATATTTATATAATTGGTTATTGAATTGAGATACATGGAAATATTTAGAAATGTTTACAATTTGAAATCCATCATGGAATGAAATTTAAAAATTAATTCAGGAAGTTACTTCGATTTTATATTCAGTTTACATTTTATATCAAGTAGAATTCTGAAGTTATTAAAACAGGAATAAGGATTTTTAATATTTAATTTTATGAAAATACCAAATCACTAAAATTTTATACTCATTTAAAAAATTCGGCTTTATTTAAATCTATCAATTAAAATTTAATTCTAACAAAAATTAATAAATAGTTTTTGTTTGTTATCAGTGATTCGAATTTTAAATCTTAGATTCTTTTCTTTTAAACAATTAAAACATTGAAAATATTATTTCTTTAATTTTTGAAATAAATACAAAGTTCCTGTATCTGCTATCAATAAATCTATTGTGTATTGTTTTAATTTTAAATGGCAAGGATTTTAGAATCTATTTCCTAAGCTTTAAATCGGCTTTTTTGTATAGATTTATTATTTTTCAACAAAAAAAAATCAAAATATTTAGTGATGCATCCGCAGATGTTATAAACCAAAAGAACAATCATATCAACAATTGGCATCTGTCTTTAACAAAAGAAAAGACCAGGAATGTGTGAAACTAAAGAATAGAACAACGATAACAGTCCAGGCGGAAAAACGAAGCACATCTGCATATCCGAAATCCATTTACGAAATGCTAGGGTTACGAACATTGAAACACCGCCATTGTTTTGTGGATGGAATAATTGTTTCCATAAAGCTAGCGATTTAAATCCGAGTCACAGCGGACGACCTTGAAGCCTTGACTCTGAAAATCGCGGAAAACTAACTTCCCGAGACCTTCTAGGAGAATGAAGAAACACTCCGCAAAATGGAAACGATAGACATGGAAGAGGAGAAAGAGAATTTTGGAGATTTTCTGCTCTCTCTGCTGCTCTTCTTGTTTCTTTTTGTGTATTTTGATGTCATAAAACGAATACAGGACTATTCGAAAGAGAGAGAATTTATAAGAGAAAACGCAGGTATGCCTTTGCAGCTTTTTTTCTTCTATTTAAAATTTAATTTTTAAAAATAGCAGATGTTTTATTAGCCATAATAATGTTATTAATCACGCATTGCACAGTTATTTATACTTGCATCATTAATACATTGCCTTTTAAAATTTAATTTTGTATAATTTAGTAATTAATGAAATTTTCTTATATTGAATATTTTAAATGAAACAATTAAAAATTTCAATTCATTAAAATTTAATTTTGAAAATTATTTATTTTTAAATTTAATAATACATATATTAAAAGGTGGATTCACTTGATTTTTTTAATACTATGCATTTATTTTTGTATTTTATTATGAAATTTGTACAAAAGGCATGCTACGTGCGAACTTTGGAGGTTTGAAAATTCAATAATTTGAATTTTTTAGGGTTCAACCTTTTTTTATCGATTGATTTTGTATTCTTTTTATTATTAAAAAAATAAGAAATTTCAAGACTCATCATTTTTGTTTCTAGTTAAATAACTTGATAAACATACAATAGAGTGAAAACCGTGAGAGATATCGTAAATATATCTTTATAATTTCGACAGAAAATTCAAGGAGAAATTATTCATTAAATACTACTTCTACTTTTTAAAATAAATATAATTAATAACTTAAAATTATGCTTTTAATGTTTCAAATTTTAATACTTTATTTTTTATTGCTATGATTATATTTTTTTACTTGATTGACTGCATCTTCTGGCTAAGAGATGAATTTTTTAACCGGAAGGAAAACAAATTTAGATTTTTTTTAACTCCATTTCTTGTTTTCATATTTGATTCCGAGATATTTTTAAGATAGCAAAAGAAAGCAAAGGAAAAAATTGGAATATTTTAACTGCCATGAATTTATTTGGTTTCTTCATATTTTCTCCTAACATTTCAATGAACATATAATGAATTATGCATCTTAGATACTGAAAAATTTTAAGAAGAGATTTTTTTTAAATATTAAGGTAGTTAACTTTTGCCGTTCACTTATTTTATAATACACAGCGTTGTGGTTTATTGAACATAAAATATTTAACTGTTCCTAGATTTTTCCTTTCATTACTAATATGAAAAATGCTGCGAGGCAAATCTCTATTGTTATGTAAGGAAACTATAAAAAAATTATCAAATATGTTAATAGTTCATTTCATGATAAAAAAAATAACATTTTAAAAAGTTAGAAACATTTACAATCACACACACAGAAAAAAGAATCAACCTCTTAAGGAAAAAGATTTAAAATAACATTAATTTCGAAATGCATTAACTTTTATTTTAGCTTTCATAAAAAAAAATTATTATGTGATTGAATTAATATGTGTAAAGCAATTATTTCAGAAAGAATTAAATATATGATACAAATCGCAATATATGAAGTTCTTAAATATTTATTGCATTTTCTGAAATTTACAGCATTGGCTAAAAAGAAGTTACTTTTTACAGTTTCAGTATTTCATTAGACTATTAACACGGATTAAATGTTATTAAAGTATTAAGCTTACACTATTTTTTGAGGTTTCTTTTTTATTTATTCTAAAATTCCGTCTTTCAATGGTTCATTTTTTATTGACCTCCCGTTCCACTTTACAGAAATGTTGATGTTCGTGTATCAATAAAAATAAAACTCAATAAAAACAAACTTACTATAAAACTAAATCTTATTACATTATAAATAATATTATTAAATTTACATTCAACTTGTTTACATTCAAATTCTAGAATCGTTTTTTTAAACAACAAATTCAAAAGTTCTAAAAACACCATTGTTGCTAAACTTAATTAACAGTTATTGATAAAATAAAATTTATAATTATTAAAATAATCATTCGTTATTTTTAAATCAAATATAATTTATGTCGCAATAGAAATCTGATGTATATGTAACTTAGATGATAATGAATTCTACATTAAACTCAGCGTTTCACTCTCAAATTCCTTTTCAATTATAAAAATATATCCTAATTTTTAATATAGTTCATTTTGGAGCAATGAAAATTTATTAATAGAAAACTTATATTAGTTTGAATAATAAAAAATTGAATACATTATAAATGTAATTTAAAATATTTAATAAATGTTCTGAATTTTTAAAAATTTGAGATAATTTTGACTGTAGATCTCATTTAATACTAAATTTGATATTTTATTTCTACATTATATCATGCATCTTTTTTTTTCTAATTTTTAAAATTTATTAATAATTTGAGAGAAATCTCTGCTTTAAAATTCCTTTATTAGAATTAAAAATAATTTCTCAATTACACTATCAATTTAACATGCTCTCACACTATAATTTTTTTAAAAAAATTTAATAAATTAAATTTTGCAAATTAAAAACTTATTTGCAATGAAAATCACAAGAAATTTACACTTACATAAAATAAATAGTTACTTCATTACATATTCGATTGCATAAATTAATTCTCAGCGTTATATATAAAAAATATAATCTTGAATTGTATATGAAACTAATTTTATGTTAAGCTTAATATTTCACATCTGATACAAACTTAGAGCGAACTTTTAAACTTTATTCAATTTTTCAATAATTACTAATATCACCAAAAATTTAAACTTTATTTTGCAGAAATATTGTGAATAAAGGCGGAAATATTTATTAATTGTTTTAGATTATTATAAATAAATTACAATGTAGAATTTCTGTTTGATTTCTAAATCAATTTTCAGTTATTGATTTGAATAACTCGCAGTGAATAAACATTCCTTGTTAAGTAGTAATCACAGGAATTCTCGGTGGTAAGAATTATATAAGTTATTCGTTTAAAACTTTGTTTGCTGTTTCATAATTCCAATAAAATTCAAATAATAAAAGAGTAATTTGAAAACGAATTGCAAAATATTTATTTTATCCTTATTTTATAGAAAGTTTGTTTTATTTAATTCAATTAAACAAACTCGGGATTTTACATGATTCATAAACGGCTTTTTTCTTATTCATTCTTTATCCATTTTATTTTATAAATGCGTAATTTAATGATATCATTTATTATATAAACAAAATTTCCGTTGGAAAATTTCCAGACGATTTCAACTAATATAAAGTTTAATTCCAATATTATTTTGAGCGGTGATATTGACATTCTGATAAACATTAAAGATTTCCTTATTAAAAATACTGCAGATTTCAATCTGCTGTGTTCTTAAAAAGGAAATTTTAAATTTTATCAGTGGTCGTCCATTTAACTAATTTTCATTTTTCGATTTTCATTTCGAAAATTTTTAATTTTTTTCTCCCTTTCTACTTTAAGTATTTGCATTATATTTTCGATTAGGACTAATAGGCAGCTGCCTAGGCTTTCTAGACTAAGGAAAGGGAAGATGAAGGCTTATTGATTAAAAATATTTAATTTAGCCTAATAATTGTAAGAAATAAAATATTAACCACAACAATGAGTATGCATAAAAATCATTGATTGAAGCATAAGCAATCCACTTTTTATAATATATTGAAATATTATGTATTCATTCATAAATTATATTACATTCCGTTTGAATGGTCCCGTAAAATAATACTTTTAAATGCTATATTTGTTTAAAGTTTATTATTTCTTTGTAATTTGTCATTAATATTAAATACTTTATAGAAGTTGTTAACTAATAATTAGGATTGAAATTCTTAAAAAAATTATTACATATTTTCCCGTGAATGTGTATTTAACAATTTCAAAGTTATCGACGAGATATCTCGTCTGCCAGATACTTCAAATTAAATTGGTACCATTAAAAAAGAATTTTAAAAATGATAATTCCAGTACAAAAAATAAAGACTGAAAAAACCAATCACTCTTCGATAAAATAATCCCAATATTTTCTTATGGCGTATGTTAGATTGAAATTAGTTCAATCGTCTGAAATAAGTAAATATAATGAGAAGTATTTATTTTCCTTGAAATGCAAATAGTGAAAACATATTTAACAACGGAAAAAATTATTTTTAAGTCATTATTTATGCTTTTTTTAAATTATAGATGGAAATCCCAATGATTCACTGAATTATAATTCTTTTGTTTTCCTAGTTTATTCATACGAATGTAAAACATAATTCTTTGTTAGAAGACAATAAATATAGAGAATCTAAATTCATTTTTTAAGAGCCGTCATGTTAACTCCCTTGTTTTAGATTTAAAAATACTTTAATTACTTCTCATTTGTATATGAATTTTTTTCTTTACCGTATAGAGCAGAGGTGTCCAAACTTTTCGCGGCACGGGCCGGATCGAAATTAGATCCATGTTATACGGGCCACATGTATATACAAATTGAAAAATATCATTATGAGTAAAGTAGCATTAAATACTATTAATTAATACTATTTTATTGTAACTTGAAAATACAAAATACTAAACAAATAAAGTATAATTATATAATTATTTTATATAAATTGAAATATTTTCATGCAACTTCTCATGCGAATGATGAAACTGTTTTTTTTTTTTGTTGTTGTTGTTGAAGAATGTCTTTATAGTTGGGATCAAAATTGTTACACCAATCATAAGCAATGACTGTAAATGATCATCAGATAAATTTGCTCTATATTTTGATTTGAGATACTTCATTCGAGAAAAAGTTTGTTCGCACACGTAAGTAGTCCCAAACATTAAAATGAATTTACGAGCAAATTTCTTCAAATTTGAAAACTCTTTTGCATCCAAATATTTATAAAAATCTATTAAGTTTCCTTCCTTGTATTTGTCCTTGATTTGTTCGTTTGCTTGAAGATCAATAATTTCTATTTGAAGCTGGCTTGAAATTTCAGCAACGTCGCAGTCAAATGGATTTTGGAACAGCCGAATTTCTTTTGAATTCATGTCCAAATCAGAAAATCGCTTTTGAAATTTTTCTTTTAGATTGGCGATGATCTTTACTGCAAATGCAATTGGAAATTGTTCTTCAGTTTTTTTATTAAATTCGTCGCAGCACGGAAAATGCGTAAAATTACATTCAGTCACTTGACTTTCGAATAATTGTAGTTTTGTTCGAAATACTTTAATTTGAGAGTATAAACCGCAAATTAAATTGTTTTTCCCTTGGAACTTTAAGTTTAAGGTATTTACGGTATTTTAAGGTATTATTTAAGGCCACGTAGTTTTTCGATATACCTTTATGAAAATGAAAAGGTTTGGGCGAAAACATCATTATGTTTTAAAACCCTCCGCGGGCCGGATAAAATCACTTGGCGGGCCGGGTTTGGCCCGCGGGCCGTAGTTTGGACACCTCTGGTATAGAGTATAGAATATCGTATGGGGTTTCTTTTTCTCCTTTCTTACTTTTTTAGATGAAGTATTGTAATCGTCAAAAAATTAGGACTCGAGATTTCGACGAATCTACTCGTTTTAAACCTTCCTGAGTTCTAAAAATACATTTTTGGAAAATATCCATCTACTTTTTGTGACAAAGATAGCTCAAAAACGCTTTGAGCTAGATGGTTCGAATTCGGCATACGGTATTTAGATCAGATTTGCAGATTTCTATCAAAGTTTGAGTAAAATTTGCTCAGAAGAAGTAACTAGCTGTTAAAATATGATAATCACAATTGCGGAAAGAGATAGATAAAACGCTGTAAGTAGATTCAACATCTATAGTGTAGACATCTGTCACATTTTAAACCATATTAACTTCAGGTTGCCTGTCTGTTGGTCTGTACTTTCAGAAATATATGTAGTTGCTGTTACTTATGGCACTTTAAAAGCCCGCTTACAAAAACCTTCCAGCGATTTAAGCCTAAATTAGCCTCCCTTGTTTTCTCAGTAGCGTGAACTAGGACCAAGAATACGACTTAGCTGCTTCATGCTTCACATTCACTTTCACAACTCCTTTTTACAGGGGGGCTCATTCTAAATACTCACAGATAGAACACAAAAGAACAACCATGCCCGAACCGGGACTCGAACCCCGGGAAGTACAGAACATGGGGAAGACACGTTAAACCTATGCCAGGACGCCGGCCCAGAAACATATAAACACGATAATTCAAAGACGAAATGACTTAAATAGATCAATTTTTGTGTGGTATTTTGTGAATGCAAATATAGTTTTATGTCAAAATTTTGCTTCAGTCAGTTGAGAAAAATGTATCATAAATTGGACTCCAGGTTTTCACCAACTTGTTTCCAACAGAAGTGCTTTTGAAAATTTCTGTTAATTTATTGTTGACATCTGTAATCCTTCATGACTGTTAAATTTTCTTCTTTTTTCTTTATATAATACGTTGCATACTTACTTCTGTAAGCGCCGTGTGATACTTTGTGGTTCACGGGGATTTTATAAATGTGTCAATAAAAAAATAATAAAATGGTGTAGTAAAGGTAAATAAAGGTCAAACTATAACAAACTTTTTTTTAAAACCTGAATCCACATCAGTGTTTTATCAATAAATGATGGTGAAGTGGTATTGAGTGAATTTCTCACTCACTTCATCGTGTGAAATTAACTACATACCACTTTATTTCATTTTATTTCAAAAAATGAAATAAATGCTTTCAAGTTTTGTTTTCGAAGGCTCATCCTAAGGCATCTATATTCTCCCTTGACCCCTGGTTTCTAGGTTACTGGATAATCGTTCTCTTTATTTGAAGATATCTCCATTCTCCCCTGCCCTCTAGGCTCCTGGATAGTCGTTCTCTTTAACTGGTGATATCTCTATTCTCTCTTGCCCACTGGTCTCAAGACTACTGGATATTCATTCTCTTTAAGATATCTAATCCATTATCCTTTCTCCCTCTACCCGGTAATAATTTTCTTAGCAGAAGATATCTAACCCATTCTATGAATCGAGAACTCGCGAAGGAAGGCAACTATGATCATTTCTGTTGGTAACAGGAACCTTGAACAGATAAAGAAACTTTCGCGCTCACTTCATACAACACCAATGGATATATTGAGCTCTAAAATTGATCGTCAATGGGATAAACCAGTCAGAACTAGCATGGCGCGAGCTAAAAGGCTGACTATTGCAAAATAAGAAAATATACATGCTTTTTGAAATTGGAATCTTAATAGTCCAATGTTATATATTGATTTCTTATTGTTTCCTCCCGCCGACTTTAATTATTGTATTTATTTACATCAATTCTTGTTCATCAAATTCTCTATTTAGAAAAATCAAGTCATCAAGTCTAAATCACAAAATACTGCTGTAAGCTATGATTAGAAAAAGGCCACCCATTTAACCTTTCTTTTTTAAACTATTACTAAATGGAGCAAATGGAAGTAATATTTTCTTTCTATAACCTTTTTCAAAATTAATTGCTTATTCACTAGTTGCAATTACAAAACTCTTAGCAGTAAATATGTTTAGCCATGAAAAGAAAATTTAAAATAGAATAAGGCAAACTAATTTTGCATTTTCTTATATGAAACGTGACAGTTAAAAATCAGATTTAACTACAAAATAAATTTTTTAATTTTGAAGCATCTACAGCTAAAATCAAAAATCGAAATTAATCAAATTTCATATATAACTTGAGGAAGGCATGAAAGAGTAAAACTACACAGAAAAAGAAACAAAAATCTTTAAAAAGAAAAAAAAATTGCTCATAAATCATTGATGTAATATTTTATACACAATGAAGATCAGCATATTTGAAATGTTGTACGTGGACCAAGAAGATTCTAATGTTGGTATATTCTTTCTGATAATTCCATTTTATACATCATTCATTTCTGCAATTACATTTTTTTATCGCCTGACCATTAATAAAGTTCTGCTATAATCCAATTTCTATACATTAATTTTAACTCCAGTCTCGTTTTTCTTCTAACAGCGCCAAACTCCCCAAATGGCGGTATTTGTTTTTCTTATCTTAATTTTTCTGAATTCATCTTTTTGTGTCTTCTACAGCCTGCATATGAAATTTGGTTTCCTCCTTTTTGGTAATATAAACTACAAGTGTCTCAAAACTAGGAAAATTATTTTAAGCACATCACGCATGTTATGCTAGAAAATGTATGACCAGCTATTTCAACATCATTTCGTCAAATTTTACTATATTATTAGGTTGGTGCGTATGAAATGTCGGATTCTTAAGTGATTGTATAAAACTGCATATCTTTCTTCAAAAGCTGTTTATTCAATCAAAGTATGCTCCATTCGCTTCAATACACCTCTCCCAACGAGATTTTAAAGCGTAGATGCCTGTCTTAAAAAAATTTTGATCTTTAGAATTAATAAACTCTGATATCGAGTTTTTTAGACTGTCTTCATTTTCATAGTGTTTGCCCCTTAAAAACAGCTCTAAATGCTTGAAAAAATGAAAATCGGTCGGCGAGAGATCCGGTGAATATGGTGGATGCTGCAAAACTTCATATTCCAGTTCGTTCCAGCTTATTTCGCTCTGTCAGTGCGTGCGGTACCCACTTGTCCATCTTCTTAACCTTGCCAATCTCAGAAAGGTGTCTCAATATCGTTGTATGGTCAACTTTCATCCTGATAGCAAGTTCCCTCGTGGATACGGCTGGATCCGCTTCCACTAGAGCCTTCAGGTCATCATTCTTCACAGACGTTTTGGGTCTTCCGCGCGGCTCATTTTGCAGTGAAAAATCGCCAGTCCGAAATTTTTCGAACCAACGCTGCACTTTCCGATCGTTAACCGTATTCTCCCCAAACGCTTGGTTTATGTTGCGTGCAGCTTTTGCAGCACTATTACTAAGTTTCTACTCATATAAGAAAATGACGCGAATGTCGGCAGAATTCATATCGGCAATAAACTCAAAAGAAATAACAAAAGGGAAGACCTTCGAGAAAACCTATTTTGCTGAAATGAGTCTCTGGCAATGGACAATACGACTATGAATGAGGTTATGCCAAAGACAAAAGTATAACGAAAACAGGGAGACAAACGTCCGCATGTAAAGAGAATCCGACATTTCATACGCACCAACCTAATATTTTCAAAAGTTCAAGGCTAGAGACAAATCGGATTACTAAATTTACATAAAATTAGTATGCATTTACATTACATTAAACCCGTGATGCATTTACATTGCCTTACGGTCTTACCTTTACATCATTTTGTTTAACTTAATGATAAGCAATACTCGAGGTTTATTGCACCTTTTGTTTCAACTTAAGAGGTAGAAATATCTGGTATCCATACATCATTATCAGGAGTAACTTAATTTACTTTTAAGTGATTTGCGATCATTTACCCGAACACCAGATTAGGTGGCCGTTACTTCACTCGTGAGCAAGTCAAATTTCAATTGATTAAGATCATAAATTTTAATATTGGTTCGAAAAAGATTACATTTATTACGCCCTTTTTCTTTTCTTTTCTTTCCAGCCCTAACTTTGCCACTTTAAAAGCATATTATAAATAGAACGTTACTGTAGTCATTACAAAAGACAAATTCAATTTTAAGTTTTAGATCTTCCCGAACTCGAAAAAAATAAGAAATATTTATATACATCTTTATTTAATTTGAGTCGTTTTGCATTTTTGTATTTTATATTCCATTTTTTTTTTACATACTATACATTCTAGAGTTGAAATTTTGGGGGCTTGTTTATTCTTGGCTACAAACTATACTGTTACCAAACTATTTTGTTATTTTAATATTAGGGTGTCCCAAAAGTTTGTTTTTCATCGCGCTATGCATGGCCTTATCTGGCTCTGCTTGTTCAAACACCCAGGCTTATACATTCGCCGTCTATGTTACCTCAGAGTTTATTTACAGTACGTTTCGTTTGAGCAAGCTGGGGCTACTTCTCAAAAATGTTCTTTTGTCCATTTGGTGGGATTGGAAAGGTATATTTTTCTACGAGCTTCTTCTTCAAGGTGAAACAATACATTCTATGAAATATTGTCATCAACGGAATCACTTAGAAGGTGCCATGGAAAAAAAACCAAGATTGATGAATCTACGAGGCATTGTTTTTCATTATAGCAAAGCGGGACCATATATTGCATTTGTAGTAAAAACTCTTACCATTTGATTAGGAGGCTTTACTCTCCAACTCTAGCCCCATCTGATAATTACTTCACTCTGTACTTAAAAAATTCTCTTCGAGATAAACGCTTTAAATCCTTCAGCGAAATATAAATGCACCTCGAGGATTAATTTTTTTCCAAAACACAATCATTTTGGAAAGAAGGCACAATGAAGCTTCCTGAGAAATGGAAGGAATAGAATAAATGTGTTCTCATATAACAAAATATATAATATCTTAAACAATAAATATTGTGTATTCATTTCTTATTAGATAATGAAATGAATACATAATATTTACAGTGTATTCATTTCAAAGGAGAAAAAAAACTGACAGGACACCCTAATATTTCCAAAGATTAATAATCAGAAAAATCGATTAATTCAATTCAATATCGGTTCTTACGAGAGACGCCATCTAGAATCAATTTTAAAAACTTTAAAAAAAGGGCTTCAAAATTCTGTAATATTTATAATAAGGATTTACTAATTAAAGATTTAAAGATGGAAAATGATTAAAATGTACAATTTCACTTTAAGCATACATAAAAAAGACCTTTCAAAAATGTTTTTAAATTTAATATAATATGTTTATCAAAACATAAATTCCGATGTTAAAAATTAAGCTTCAGTTAAATATTAAAACTCAAAATTTAATATACGTTTTTTGTATTTTTGCGAGTTACTATTTTCTAAAAATATTAAAAAGGATTTTAACACTTTCTTAAAACTCAAAAGATTATCTTTTAATGATATAATTTCATTCTCGTCCAATTTTTTCTCTAATTAAATTTTTTGATTCGATACATGAATCCATAACAATGCTTTTATTGTAATGATAAAATTTAAACTAACTTCACTGATGTTTCAAGCCTCATAATCGCGTCGTTTTGATAATAATGAAACAAAGAAATGATTTGCTTTGGGCATTGACTCCGAAATCGGATTTGCATATCTACTTTCATTTTACAATATACGTATTATTTAATTTGCATGCGCACTAACTTGTGGTAGACCTATTCCATTAAAATTTAGATTTTTCAGACTTATCAAACATTGAGGCGGGATTTTACATTAATAGTTCAGCAGCGTGGAAAACCAATATGTAATTTTCTTTTTAGTATTAAATATTCTTGTTCATATGAATATCAATGACCAAATGAGTCAATGAATAATAAGTTTCGGGAGCATGGATCTGAAGATGGAAGTTATGGATTTCGGGTTCATAGCTGAATATAATCCTTAAATTCATATCTTTTACCTTGCAAAACAAAGTTAAAGCCAGCACAATTAATTAAGTGCAGTTAAAAGAATTTTCAATAATTTTAATTAATGGGAATAAATAAAATTACAGGACACCTTTTAAATTCACAATTTATCTTCCAAATAGACTAAAATTTCTTCAGATGAATAAAAACTAAAGTATGAAAAAAACCAACAATTTGTTAGGATAAATCTTAGTTAACTTAGATTTATCCCGGGTTTACACTCGGCTAATTAGAAGACTGCCAGTAGCCAGCGCATGCGCAGAAAGACAAAAATTGCTGTTCAGTCGATGATAAATAACTACCCCGACGGGACAAACCACTTTAATGCATTTTTTTCCTTAAAGCGCGTGCGTTTGTAGAATTTGATATCAATAACTCGCCTATAAAAAATCAAAATGTATTTGAAACAAAATAATAAAAGAAAATGAATACGCATTAAAACACGATCTAAATATTATTTTATATATTACTGGGCCTTTTTTTAAATTTTAAATCAACGAAATCTTGTTAGACTTATAAAACAATGGAATATAAAACTTGCAAAAGATAATTAATAAAGAATGATTTTAAAAAATATCCCAAAATCGAAACGATATCTGATTTTGTTTGAACAAATTCGAATGTAAAACCCTTATAAATGCAATTTTTCTGAAAATACTGTAGAGAAAGAGAGGTTTATCTCTATCCCCAATACAGTGCCTCTAGGGAACTGCCAATTTCACCAATTTATGAACCCAGTCTTGAAATGGAAATTTGGCGAAAGTATTGAACTTCCCTTCAATGCTCCATTATCATAAATGATGAATGGTCTTGTGAAGCAACAGGTGATGAAGGTCAAAAGGATTCTGCTGACGTAGGAATCCCCAAACATCCAAACAAAATAAAGAAAACTCGCGTGATTAGGAGGCCAAAACATGTGGAATCAATGATCCTTAGGCAAGTTACACACGTGACATAGGGCTTGTTTTTCGAAATCTTAATTTCTCGAATACAAGAAGTGAAATCTCAAAGAAAGTGTTTGAATTCTTGGGAATTCGATCTAAAGATTTTTCAGGAATGGTTCCCGTTGTATGCATCCTCGAGTCCCAAAAAAGCATTTTTGGAATCGCATCTGTGCATGTTATAGAAACCGGGCAAATCATACAATTTTCTTCTTTACAGTTTGAAACTGCTCAAAGGTGCTCCATATTTATGAAGTTTTCTTAACATAAGCGTTTCTTTTGAAATTAAAAAAAAAAATTCAATTTTTGGAAATTCGATCGGGATTTTTCAGGAACGGTCCCCGTCATATGCTTCCTGAAGTCCCAAAATGGCATTTTTGGATTTATGATAGTCTGGCAATGTCTCAGAAAGGTTGCAAATTACATAATTTTCTTCTTTATCGTTTGAAATTACACAAAAATGGCTCCATATTTATGAAGTTTTCTTAACATGAATGTACCTTTTGAAATAAAATTTCGTACTTTTGAAATATTACATTTATCCTGTGAAAATGTTAAATGCGTTTATTTGCGTCTGTTTTTGTAACAATTCTGTTTTTCAAGAACAACTATGGAATTAAAATACTCATTGATAAATATTACATCTTAATATAAGTGCAAGTCATTGTGACCATATATATGTAAAGATTTTAAAAAAATTGGAAGCAGATGGCCATTTAAAAGATATAGATGTGACTTTTCATTTAAAAGTTCGCTTTATTCCCTTTTCAGAGACAGGTATGCATATTTACAAGTTGCGCGGACAAGCAGGCATGGCGAAAATGGGTGAAATTAATTTTCCTTCGTCTTTATTTTGATAGGGAAAATATTGTTTACAGTGCTAATATATTATAAAGATTCTCATAAGGTTTCTGCATGTCAATCAAAAGTAAGGAAAAACACGGGGATCTTTTTAAAAAGAATTTAATTTTTGGACATTTTTCTAGCCCCAGTCCAATTTACATATTGGGCATTTTTCTAGAGTGTGAAGTCGGCACCAAGCCGATTTAGCAATTTTACACAGCTTCGTGAATTAATTAAGTAGAGAAATGGAAAGAGAATAATTTAAAAAGACTTTGATATGAGCTAAATTAAGATAAAACTTTAGAAATTAATTTGGTTTTAAATTAGATGTTAGAATATAATTACATATATATATTTCTTATCTTCTAAACAGCGGAAACTAATGCATTCAAATTTTGCATTTAATTATTTAAGACAAGAAAACAATTCTGCCCGCTTTTCAAAGTTCAAAAATTAATTAAATATTCAAATAATTAGAAATTAATTAGAATTTTGCCTTTTTTTAACACGGTAACTCCATGGGAAATTATTCCAGAAGAAATATTTCAAAACCATTTTAAAATAAAAAATTTTGCCAGTTTAATGGCATCAAATTAGTTTCTATTCTATATTTTTTCCAAATGCAACTATTTTTTTTTAATTAAATATATTAAAATGAGCATTATCTTTGAATCAATTACATTGCCATTATTTTTTTAATTTCTGTTTTATTTTAAGGTATACTTCGGAAAACAGCTTTGTTTGTAATAATACTTTATTCAAAAATAATTTTTGTTTATATGTCAAATAAAGCACATTGTTATTTTCAATTACAGCAACCAGCTACAATAGCATTGCACTTTTTAATATTTGGTTGTATCTTTAATTAATTAATCAATTAAATAAGCTGGCCTTCTGACATAAGGGAGAACTTTTCCCCTGAGATTTGGGTGTCCCGAGTCCTAGTTCAGGTCGGATGTTCACATTCCTCACCGTATTTCATGTATGGAGAAAATACGAGCAACATCATTGGTTCGCCCCATCGCCCACTCTGTGACGAAAGTGTGACGTCATAAACGAACTTCGAAATAGTTTTGGTTCGTATTGCTTCTACTGGTTGTATATCGTAATTTTTAATTAATAAAATTTATATTTTGAAAGAAAAAAAGTTTTTTTTTGTTTTGACATAAAGAATCAGTATGTGAAGTTAATTAAAATGAATCCTTTAGAAGAAGTGGGATAGAGCTGCACAGACAAGATTCTGATTTAAATTAAGTTAATGTTTTGCAAATTTGCGACATTGTAAAATACTTCCTTACTTAAATAACGGGAAACTATTTTAAAGATTATTAAATGGAAAATTATAATGAAACATATAGTTGGGAAACACCAATGTAAGGGCAACTAAGATATATAACAATATCGAAAAGAATTAAATCGAATGCATTTAGTTTATGCGATCTAGTTCTTAGAAGTATCAAAAATTGCTCCGAAATTCTCAACGAGAGAAAACACGACGTCACATTCTCGTCACAGATTGAGAGGTGGCGGGAACCTATGATATTGCTGGATTATCCTCCATACTTGAAATAGGGTAGGTAATGGGAATATGTGTTCAGACATGTTTGTTCTTTTCCTTGTGTTCTCTCTGTGAGGTGTATGAATGACCCTCTAAAAAGGGTTTGCGCAAGCGAGAGTGTGAACGCACGAATACTAAGACAATTCTTGACTCTAGATAGCACTACTGAAAAACAAGAGACGCATCCTCGGTTTAAAATCGATGACTTCAACAATGGGCTAGTCTATGACAAGTATCATAAAAAACCAACATTAGTTAAATAATGTCATGAGATATTTTGTTGCAAAATGTGAATCACGAAATGCAGCATAACAATAATAGAAAGGGAGGGGGAAATAAAAGTTTTGACATGAAATATAACTAATAATACGGTACTTGTACGCATAATGGAATCAAAATAAATATTTCACTTCCATATCCGAACATCCTTATTTTGCTAAAATTTTAGAGCAAAATAAAATGTTAAAAATTAATATATCCTAAAATGTGTATAAAAATTTAATATATCTTCCCATAAAATCCTTTAAAAAATGATCTTTAGAAATATGAGTTTTCAGTCGGTAGCTACCTTTCTAAAACAATAATTAATATTTTACTTCAGAAAGAAACAAAAAATTATTTTCAAATTTTTTTTAAAAAAAAAAAAGAACATCACAAAAATTAAAACAAATAAACAAATGTTCCTTTATTTGAAACTAAATTAATTTGACTCGAAACAGGAAAGAAACGTTATGAACTTCACAGAAGAATTCAAGTGGCAACTGCATTTTTTTTGGAAGCATATATAACTTATTACGGAGCAATTATTCACCCTTGAATCATACAAGTGTACACCCGAGACAATTAAGGATAAAGGGTGGATTTAAGAGGAAAGTAAAAAACATCTTGAGAATGAAGGAAATAAATCAATAAACGACATATTTCATTGCCATCTGTCGTTGTCTAAAATTAGCAAAGTACTTCAGAAAAGTTTATATAAATTTAGTAATATTTCTTTTGACTAGCATTTCGCTATTTTTTTTTCCCAATTCAATTATTTTGCTTTATTTATATTATTGCAACAAAAAAATAAGCTATCTCTTGTGATATTTCCTTTTAACTAATGTTCCATTATTTTCTTTATTATTTTTGTGCTGTAATATTTTTGGAAGTAGTAGTGATAACTGCAAAAATCTTACTTAATTTTTAATTAATTAAAATTGAAAAAAAAAATCTCCAAAATGTATATTTACATTCTGTAACTATATATGCAATGATATTTTTAAATCAAATTTCAATTCTAATTAATTTACAAAGTTTTATCTTCATTTTGCCCATATTAATTTCATGCTAAAATATTTTCTTATTTCCTGATCCAATTCCACCCCTTTTTATTTAATCAATACAAGAGGAGTACTGCCGAAGTTGACAAGTTCCCACATTGAGAGTGAACGGATAAGATAAAAAATTGTCAACCTAAGCAAATTCTTTTTAAAAGATCCCTATTATTCAATTACCTAAATCGACACGTGTAAAGAAATCCCTATCAAAATCTTACCGTATATAATCATAAGGATAAATATTTCATGAGCTTTTCCTCTTTCAGCTCTAGTATTGTTCTGTGTGATCAATCATCTCACATAATACTTGCACATAAGTTATCCCCCTGGGATAGAATAATAAGTTTAAATTTCAAAAGAGTAGTTTTTCTTTAGTCTCTACTTTAAAAATAAATATATGTTTCTAGATCATGCTTGGTATTGTTAGCGCAAACACACGTTCATCCATCCTTATTATTAATAGGAAAATTAAAATAAAGTATAATAAGAAAAACAAACAATCGAATGTTTATATATGTTATACTTAAAATAACATGAAAACTTTTTTTGTGATCTATCATATTTATATCAGGATTTATGGTGAAATATACATATAATTGGCCGGTTTAAATAAAAAGAGGTCACTAATTTTCTGTCAAGATTTTATTTTTTGTGTAAAATATACAGAAAAAAAGTTTTTTTAACTGTCAAAACATTAAGAGTTAAAAGAGGTAAACTTTGTAAATATCCAAAGAGGAAATACTGAAAATTACAGCAACTGCTAAATCAGCCCATTGGGATATCGCATTAAAAACCTCAAGAAATGTTTTTCTACTAGCCAACTTCCTTGTTTACCACCTAATAAAACATTTATTGTTTGTTTGTTTTTTAAAATGTGTATCGATGATAAGTTTTTACTTTTCTACAGTTAAACCATTCAAACTGAAGACTTTGAGGAATCCTTAAGTTTCAAAACTCTTTCAGAGGCAAAAACACATTTTTGAAATTATATTTATCTGCAAGTCTATAAACCTGTCTTTCCTGAGAATTTAACTAAAATACGGTTTGTGCTGGGTAGATACTTTTTTTGTATGCAATCTTTAGATGTAATCAAATCTCAGCAAAATCTATTTGTTGGAAATATGTCTGTCTTTTGAGTGCAAGGGAACAGGATAAACAAAAAACGTAAAGAACTATACAAACAAAATTTAATACTCAATTTTAATGTTTAAAATTCAGGTATATATTACATTTTGAACCAAATCCATCTGCGGGATATATTTCAAAATTTGGAATGGATATATTTATCTGAAAGTTTATCACTTTTTCTATCTGAGATCATATTGACTAAAAAACGGTTTGAGCTAAACGAATGATTTTTTGTATGTCGTATATAGAACAAATCAATCATATCCGTGGTAATCTGTTTGTACAAAGTCCATTAGTGTTCTCATAGCAAGTGAATACGATACCTATAAATCGTAAAGATTTATATAAGCAAAATTTGGTGCCCAGCTTTAAAGTTTAAAATGCTGATATATATTAAATTTTGAAATAAATCCATAAGTGTCTTAATCCTTTGTCGGTCTGAACATTTTTTATGTAACTCAAAAAATTACATAAGTGAAATTCGGTATGTGATCTTGTTATTAAAATGGTAATTCTATATCAAATTTTTTCTTCAATTTGTTGAAAATAAGAGACATTCAAAATGCATACTTCACTTTCTACACATCTCATAACACAAAACGCTCATGAGCATTTGTCCGAAAATAAAATTCTGAGTACTCACGGTGTCTGTTCCATTACTTTCATCCTAAAAATATTGCAATATATACTTCAATATGATCGCATTTTAATGCCATATAATCGAATATTTGTATTTGCATCTAAAAATTTACTCAATAATTTTGTAAAGTGATCCTATATTTTCCTAGCGGAAGTTATAAACTGTTTTTAAGCATTTATTTTAGGATTATTTTAGCGATTGTTAATATGTTGTGGTAACCGAGACTTCGTCTGTATTCTTATTCATGTATATGTATCAGTTAAATATGGAAATAAATGTTTATATTTATTTGTGGAACGAGAAAATTTGTTGAGACTACATTTTTATTATTGAATGCAGCATTTTTGTTATTGAATTACTGTTTTTTAATATGGAAATCCACTGTGCATTTGTGCATGAGAAAGTCGACTTTGATTTCTCCAAAATATGGATTGGTGAAGAACAGTGAAAGATAATTTTTTGTCACCAAATTCCGATTCAAAACATAGTAAAAATATTAAAACGAAACTAAAAGTTAATACCAGAAAACAATAACTATAAGAAAACGAGCCAAACAGAAAACTATAGAAAAGCAATTTTCTTTTTCTTTTTACCAATGTTCTTCAAATGATGTAGGCCTGGTTTTCTAAAATAAAATATAGAATAAATATGGATAAATTCAAGAATATTTTCTTTATTATTTCTTGATTTCGGCACTCATACTTTTGAATGATAGTTTTAATCACTATTGTCAAATGAAAACTATTTTTTTGTCATGGTCAAAAAATTATAAATAAAACCTTAAGGACAGAAAATGGTTCATTATTTACTTTTTCCAGCCACTTTTGAAGTCCTGTACGATAGTTTAAAATGAAATGGAAGGTACTCCTCGTATATATGTGCAATCTTCGCACATATTTCTGCTCAAGCTTCATATGAAATGTATTGGCTTTACGCAAGCTTCATATAAATATATTGGATGAATCGTCAGTGATTCACATCTAATATTTAATTATATGATCCTCTTCATCCAAAGGACAGCAAATAGATCAATTAATTAAAAAGATGGTCCGAATCACAATTATGGGTCATGGCAGCGAATTGTGGCATTGTGAGAATAATTAGAATTCAAGTTGTTATCTTCATTAGTAAGGTGCACAGTTCCAACTTAATTAATGAATATATTGAGAACTTAGACTAGATTTTTTTAATGTCATAGTGCAGTATAAAATAACTCAGAGTTAAATATTAGTTTTATCATGAAACTTTCTGTCCACGAATAAATTTCAAGAGCAGATTTGATTAACAATATACTTGTCCAAGTTTATGACTCTCCGGAAAATGCTAAATAGACTAGACTAGACTTTAAAAAACCTAAAGCTTATTTACCAAGCTAATACAGATGTGGGTCTAATAAAACCATGAAATTTCATAGCTGACATTTAAAATCAACAGCAGTTATTTCCTAGAAGTTTTTTCATTCTCTAAAAAAATCTTATCTTCCCTCCACCCACATAAAATTGTGAACTTAAGGTGCAGCAGCGAACATTGGCGAGCAATAATTACAAAACATTTTGGCCAGAATTTAATATTTTTATTTAATTAATCATACAATCATACGTTATGGGCCTCTTTTTGCTAAATTTTTAACAAAATTTGGTATAAAACCACAATTTTTATCACAAGATCATACCGAATTCCATTGATGTAAACTGATTGCGATTACAAGCATGTGAAAATACACACTGACAGACGTCAACTCTTTGACAGATTTGTATAGAAAATTGTAAACTTTAGGTTTCCCGCGAATACCTTGGAAGACATTGTCGAACAATATTTACCAAACATAGACCTTTGATGAGAATCTAATATTTTTATTCAATATTATTTTATTTATATATTCTAGATGCCTTTTTTTTCCCAAAGCCTATCAAATCGATTAAAACCAAATTTTGAATCGAAACTTCAATTGGCATCAAAATATCGCATACAGAATTTCATCAATTCAAGTCATTGCATTTACATTCATGAGATAGCATACTCCGACAGACAGCCAATCTTTTGACAGATCTGTACAAAATTTTATTTTTAAAAAAATCTACATTTTAGGTGCTAAATCTGTATTCTAAATTACATCTTCACACTTTATAATCATCATTTGTATTCGAACAATCAGACAGATAGCTTTCCCTGAATAGATTTCATTTAAAATTTGACAAAATTCTACAAATTTGGTTCAAAATCCATACAGCAAATTTTATATATCCCCAAATGCGATTTTTAAGTCATCGCATTCTTAGATAGACATTGCAAACAATGTGTTTTTCGGATTCAGTGAAATCTGAAACATAGTGATACAAAACAATATCGACTTTTTTGCCGTTATAATTATTTAGAAGAAAGTAATAAATATTGTGAAGCAATGTTTTTATTTACCACATTATAATGCCAAAAATTTTACAATCTATGGACCAATACCTGTCAAAGAAAAAGTTAGGTTTAAAGGAAACTCCCATATTGTCCCGGGACAAAATGGTCAAGGTTACAGTGATTATTTTTAATCTGTTACGGAAAAGTACCCTTAAAATCTTGCACCCATTCTTTTCCAGAAACAATAATTTAAATCTTTGGCCTTCAGGGATTGCAGTTCGGACCCCACCAATTGCCATCAATTTAGTTGGAGCTTCCACGCAAAGTGGCCATTGTCTTCGAAAGGGGGTTGTGAAACTGTCACGCTACTTAAACACTGTTCTTTTCCTCCATCGGGATATTCGAATCGTTAAAATTAGTAACAGATTCCATTAGTTTCCTTGTAATCATTGCAAAAACGCTCTTTTGTGAAAAAGTTTTGACTAAGTCTTGTGTGACATTTGACTGTTTGTTGGAAGTTTATTATAGACAATGAAATTAAATTCTTTCCTCTTTGTGTTGGGAAAGTGGTTTTCTGAGAAAAGTGATTGGAATGATTGCATGCCTAAATTGACATACAGAACTTTCTGATAATGTGCGGCAAGACAATTCTTTTTTAAGCATTACAATGATTATAATAACTAAAACAAATTATTTATGACGTGGGCTGTCCATCCTATGGACTTTTATCTGTAGGGTAGTAGTCCAAACACACACACGAAATCCCCGATTTATTTGGCTTTAAACCTTATTTTTAATGCTCCTTTAATCAGGTTTTTAAATTAATTTTTAAAAAATATTTGGATAAAATAATGATTGATTAGTAGAATGGAGGAGTATAATGGACAGAAGATTATCAATGACGTATCATAAAATTATAACCTCTCATATAAAAGTTGGCAAAATCAGACGAGTAGTTGTGATTGAATAACTGAACTAGTAATTTTGTTATTCATTTTAAAATATATATCATTCAGATTCACATATTTTTCATATCTTTTGGCTCCAAATAAATTTTTTAATTCCTTCCACATCTTCGTAAAACTGCACTTTTGTGCCTGCCAATTAAATAATTGTGTATGTGTGAGTGGCTTAAGAGAGAAAAGGTGTTTTGAAATTTTAAACTTCGATTTTATTCCATCCCGGGAGGCATAATTGATATACAATTAAGAAGCAGCAAAGTATGTCAATCTAACGCACAACATATGAGAGGAAAAAACCCGAAATATCTTTCTCCAGTACCTGTATATTAAGAGATTCTGATAGGGATAGGAATAGGGATTCCGATAGAAGGGAAATAGGTATTTTTTAAAATATCTGTTTACTTTGACAGGTTTTTATCCCTTTACTCGCAGTGTGGGAATAGCGGATTTCAGCCTGTTTACCTAACTCGTGTTGCTCTAAACGAATATTAGAAAAGCTGGAAGCGGATCAGAAAATAAGAGAACATTTTAGAATGGAGTTAATATGGTTTAAATTAAGATAAAAATCAGAAAATTCATTATTTAAATTAGATTTTAAAATACCGTTATATTATACCCTGAAGTGACAAAAGTCATGTGATGACTGTTAATATCGTGTTGGTCCTCCTTTTGCCCGGCTAAGTGCAACAACTCGACGTGTCATGGAGTCCACAAGTCGTTGGAAGTCCTCTGCAGGAATATTGAGCCATGCTGTCTGTATAGACGTCCATAATTGTGAAAGTGTGGATGGTGCAGGAGTTTGGGCACGAACGGACCTTTCGATGATGTCCCATAAATGCTCGATGGGATTCATATCGGGCGATCTAGGTGTCCAGATCATGCGCTAGAATTGTCCGGAATGTTCTTCAAACCAATCGCGAACAGTTCTGGCCCGGTGACATGGCGCATTGTCATCCATAAAAATCCCATCGTTGTGTAGGTACGTGAAGTCCATGAATGGCTGCAAGTGATCTGCAAGCAGCTGAACATAACCATTTCCAGTCAATGATAGGTTCAGTTGCACCAGAGGACCGAGTCCATGCCATGTAAAAACAGCCCACACCATTATGCAGCCACCACCAGCTTGAACAGTGCCTTGCTGACAGTTTGGGTCCATGGCTTCGGGGGGTCTGCGCCACACTACCATCAACTCTACCATCAGCTCGTAACAACTGAAATCGTGACTTATCTCACCACGCCATGGTTTTCCACTGGTCTAGGGACCAGTCGATATGCTCACGAGCCCAGGAGAGTCGCTGCAGGCGATGTCGTGCTGTCAGTAAAGGCACTCGAGTCAGTCTTCTGCTGTCATAGCCCAAGGAAGACAAAATTCGCCGCACAGTCCTATCGGAGATGTCCCTCGTACGTCCCACATTGATTCCTGCAGTTATTTGACGAAGTGTTGCGTGTCTATTAACATTGGCCATTCTACACAGACGTCGGCGGTCTCGGTCGTTAAGTGCAGGTGGTCGCCCACTGCGCTGTCCATGATGGGATGTGATGCCTGAAATTTCATACTCTCGGCACACTCTTGATACTGTGGATCTCGGAATGTTGAATTCACTAACGATATCCGCAATGGAATGACCCATGCGTCTAGCTCCAACTAACATTCCACGTTCAAAATCTGTTAATTCTCGTCGTGCCGCCATAAATCACGAAAAACCTGTTCACATGAATAACTTGAACACAAATGAAAGCTCTGGAAAACGAACTGCGCATTTATACTTTTTCGCTGCGATACTACTTCCATCTGTATATTTGCATTTTGCTATCCCATGACTTTTGTCACTTCAGTGTATATGAAACGACTGCAAGTTGAATATGACATATGCTTGAAATTGTTGAAGATAAAATCAAATATATCGAAACTATTTACATCGAAATATGTTTATTTTCACGTTAATCTTTGTCAATAATACATCTAATATTTGGCGTTACGCATAATTAGCACTATTTATTGCAATACATTCGCATTAAATACTTAAGTTTCAGTTACGATTGTAATGGAACGTCAAATTAAAATTTTTATTCTCTTCTTATAGCCTATCCATTAAATGAAGCACTGGAAAATTCTTGTAGCGGATTGGATTAGGTGAAAATTGAACCTGCGACATTACTACTCGAAGTCGCGTAACATAACCATTCGGCAAAAGAGATCACTAATGTCTAGTGGCTACTACTGGCTTATTAAGATCCCACTACATGCTTTTGTGTTACCATAAAATGAATTCAGGCGTTTAGAAGTCGCCAGAAATATACTTTACAAAACGCTACTTTCAATTTTTTAAAATTCAATAAGTTAGTCAACATGCAGTTATTTAGCTTAATTTTTACTTTCTCGTACATGAAGGAATGATAAAAAAGAAAAATATTGTAATCGTCAAAAAAATTCGAATTCGAGATTCAGAGGAATTGTCTCATTTCAGAAACCCAGAATCCGAAAAAATGCATTTTTTAAAAATTATATTTGTCTGGGAACACAACACAAAAAAGCTTTCAGCAAGACAAATGGAATTTAATATATGGACTTCAGACCAAATTTGTCAAATTCTGAATCAAATCCATTTCAAGGAAATCTGGCTGGCTGTCTGAATGCAAATGAACTCAATAACTACAAAATTTAAAGAACTAAACAGATAAAATTTGGTTCACATTTAGTATTTAAAATGAGAACCATTCAAAGGGATGAACGACTTTCAATTAATATTTTCGCATGCATTTAAACACATTAGTTCATAAACACAATGACTCAAAACGAGGAAATTCGATATGTAATCTTTTGCGCACAGCTGTAGCTCCGTGCCAAATTTATGCTCCCATCTGTAGGCGAAAAAGTCTTTCAAAATACATATTCACGCAACAAATTCCTTAAAAATGCAGGATTCAAGCCGAAGATCTATATTTCGTGGCTATTATTCACCAATACCATGCACAAAGTCCATAATTTTACGACGGTAATGGGTTATAGCCTTTATTGGAGATTGCAAAAAAAAAATTTCTGTCAATTCATTTCCGACAAATGACATCATGAAAATATTTATTAACATCATGGAAAATAGGTGTAACAAATTATTAGATTCTTTTTTAAAAAGAATCAAATATCAGTTCAATATTTCTTTATTTAAAAGCATTTAATAATTATGAAGATTTTAACAAAGATTATCAGTTTCAAACAAACATGGAATTAAAAATCAGGCCGGTCTAGAGAACAAGTTAAATGAGGAGTTAATATTTCAGTATATTATCAAATAAAAAAAATTAATTATACTTCATTTTTTTTTTCAGTGCGGATTTTCAATAATTGAGTGAAAACACGTATTACAACTCTAATATCTTGACAAATCATGGAATTTATATTTTTTTTACAAATTTGACTTTTAGACTAATATAAATTCTTAATAATATCTCTTCGCCCCCCTCCCCAGGCCAGAGAATTAGTCAACTGCCTTATTATAAACCATCGTTGGAAGATGTGCATAGTTTTGTATCTTATTTATGAGACACAAAATTCAAAAGTCAACTTTCAGTTGTAATATATTGAAGCCAAAAGAAAATTCATTCCCAAACTCTCTCCTTGCATTTGTCCTTGTCTTTGGTAATTTTATGCTTCTATTAGAAAGCCAGATAGGTGAGCTCAGTTAAAGCTCAGTAGGAGTTCGCATTAAGTAAAAATTATTACTCCCATTGGAACAGAATTCTCGGCCTTGGATCATTAAGAAGACTCTTTTCTTTCATTATTTATTATTATTTCTGCAACTACTTAATGAATGCTCGCAGTGTGGGAGCTTGTATATGTCTTTCGAAATTTCTGAATTCTCTGAAATTTCACTCTGAGTCATCCTTTATTTCAGCATCGAATTGGAAGACTTGTGGATTTTTTTAAGTGCATATTCTGTGAAAAGTAATTGCATTTTTTAAATTCGTAAATAATTCCAAAGAATTTTTTTTATGAGAACCTAAAATTTATTATCTCATTTTATATTAAAAAGTGAAAAAAAAAATTATTTGACTAAATTCGGGATGAATTATTGGGAAAACATTTGAAGAGAATTATATTTTTGAATATTTCAATAAAAAAGGCTGAAAAATATCTATAATATTTTGGTATATCAAAATATACCAAGGTTTTTTTTCTCGCTAAAGTAAGGTATAAAGCATAAGTTTAATGGCTTGGTTGTTTGTCAAGTAATTTTCTTAGTACTTGATAGATTAAGAAATATATTTTCTAGTTCCTGAACTAAAAATTAAGCTTTATATCTATCCTTTTCTTTAACATTGGGCATTCACTTATAAACAACAGAAAAGTTTCGATTTTTCTCACATTGTGAAGCCCTGAAACAACAATAAAATATTTCTAATGAATACATTACTTATTTTCTAGTTCAGGAAATCAAGATAATATTGTGAAAATATTATACCTAATTTAGTCACAAAAATCTGCATTTGAATTTCATTTATGAGGTTTTCATCGCAAAATTCTACCAAAAATTAGAATTTGAGAAAATAGCATATAAAGATGGAAAATGGCATTTCTTGTTCAAATATTAAAAATATTACATAAAAATATAATTTTCAAAAAAATATCGATTTTTGAACATAGTCATGTACTTAATAAATTTGAAAAAATTAAAATGATTTTTTAGAGTTGTGTCTTGAAAATAAATACTTTTTACGAAAATTTTCAAAACATGTCTTAAAATTAGTATTAATACTAGCTAGTGTTTATACATAAACCGAAAAACTGAATTTTACCTCCCAACGGACGCTTTCTATTTCAATAGGAAATGGCGAACATATTTCCTAGATACATTATTACACAATATAAATTTTCATGAAGTTAATTTTAAAAATTATAATTGGGTGAAGACTATTAAGTGCAATTATTTAAAACTATTTTTATTTTAAAAGGAATAAAAATTTGATCATAAGAGGTTAAAGTATAAGCCGAATGACGTGACGATAATGTAAATGAAATCGTCAATATCCTAAATGAAAAAAATTACATTTGTAATAAAAATAGTATTAAAACACTATGGAAATAAATATGATAATTGAAATTTGGATATAAATAAAGCCAAGTCAGTTTGCTATTCACTTCATTGCTTCAATGCAATGTGGTTAGCATGTTTATAAAATTCCAAACATATAAACTTTTGGCAAATGTCTTAATTTTGTGATTTTAGTGTGCTTGTTATTATATCGTCTGCATATTTTTTTCATGGAATAATTAATAAAACACCACTTTTTATATAGTAGTTGAATAACAAATTCTATCCATCTAATTTATTCCATTTTTGAAATTTGTTCAAAAACAGACAGACAATTGCAAAAAATGATTCTTCCGACTTTAGTTCAGTTGTATTAACATCCCAGTTTAAAGGAACACTAGAGCTATTTTGGGATGGATCTCGTAATTTTGAATGGTGATCAGATGACGAGGACGGTGCCTGAACTGAAAAACCCTTCTTCAAGCTTCTATATCACACCAGTGGAAGAACGTTTGATCACGACGGATTTAACTTGCAACAGACCTATTACATGATTGTTCTTCGGTGAAATTGGGTCCCGAACTCGAAACCTTACCATCAGGCCACTGTAGAAAATACATTATTGTCAACAGTGGAAACCAAACATAAAATTATGAATTTCTTTCGAATTTGAGGATATCAAAAATTGAGATAAAAATTTCATAACTGTACTAATTTTTTTGTACAATTCATATGGGAGAAAGTAAAATTACGTGCATTATTTTTCAATATTTAAATCAAAATATAAGATTCTTAAATTTTATACTTAATATTAAAGAAGATAGTATACCTCTATATTGAATATTGTAAACAAAATTTGTTACAACTACCTTAAAAAGCCTCTAATTTAATGATGAGTGTTCCATCATCATTAAAAAGCAATGGAAAAGTCATCATTATCGGTTATGTATTATAGGCATCTTCAGATAACGGCCTTGAATTGTTCGTAATAAAGCAAGAAACATTGTACCGGCACTTAAAACAAAATTCATTAACACGTTGGAGGCCGCGTGAACCGCATGTCATTCATACTCACTTCCTAATTAGATTACTCTTTTTCAATTCCTACTATTAGTTCATACTCTCCCTATATATATATATTTCTTTATATATCTTGTTCAAATTTTCAATCGTTAATAAAATGTTTTTTAGTCATCTACTCAAGCACAAATATATTTTTAAAACTTGTAGTGGATGATACTTGATATTAATACAGACATGTATTAACATCATTGTCATTCATATAAGTCATCATTTTTTCAAATGATCAAAGAATGAATGGCCCTTGATTA
>JAPMOQ010066263.1:978691-1011206 GCA_026543055.1 Argiope trifasciata
ATCGTAATTTTAGTTGCGGCATCCGAATTCAGGCAAATTTGTCAATTTCATTTAATAGAATGAAAATCACAGTTTAATTCTCTAGTACTAACTCGATTAGTACACATTTTGGCTGATAAAAAGGAGAAAATCGTGTTTTCACTTGACAGACATTGCGAAAAAGAAATTCTTAACATTACAATGGCGGCGTGCGAGGATATTGGATTGCATGCCTACTTCAGACATAAAATTTATAAAATCCAACTTTTTATTAAAAATCAATATACAGTCACTTCGATTTACAATCAAACTTAGTAACTGTTATCTCATAAAAGGTGTGTCTACATTGTTTTGAAAAACAGAATTAGGTGTTTTAATTCTAAAATATGCATGCAACTGTATGTCACCGTAGCGAAGCCAGTGACGTGCTGAAGACAATCAAATAAGCAAAAAAGGCAATTACTTAAGGGCCCCTCACCATTAAAAGGTCCCGAAATTCCACTATACTCTTAGTGATGTTTGATAAATACATCAATTTTATGCTTCCATTAAATTTATATGGGCCTTGGGGTCGAACCGACTGAAATTCAACTCAAGTATCGTTCGAATTTTGCATCATTTTAATTTTTATAATTACTCTCAGTAATTTTTAGATTTTAATATTCAAAAAAAGCTTCAAACAATTAACGTAACTTTTTTATACCACCAGCAGTGGTCTCCGCAAAATTTTCTCGAATATTCTCTAATAAACTAGTCTCGCCAGAAAAAGCTGTGCATCATGTAGAATGGTTGCGAAATAATATCTTTTGGTGAGAATACAGCATTTTTACTGACGAATTATTTGGCGATTAATCCCTAGCATGCATTAATAAAATTTATTTTTCGGAAATCTCAATCGATTGAAACAAAAGTTTGACATAAACTACACATTAAACAAGTTTGATATGGGATTTTGTAACAAATTAGTAGTTACAAATTCTCCCAATCAAATTTGAGATATTTAAATGATTGGATTTTGAATTATAGCGTAGAAATCTCTTTGAAAGTACAAATCAATAGACAGTCAACCTTTCCTTGGATTTGGCTCAAAGTTTAGCAGGTGTCTACATTATAGATGATAAATCTGTGTACAAAATTTTATCTATCTAGATCTCTTCGTTTTGTAATTATCGTGTTGACATATATTCGAATAGCCGGACAGACTTACACTAAACATATTTAAAACGAATTCTGATAGAAATCTGCATATTCAGCATCATACCAAATTTCAACCGCCTTGTTCAAAGCGATTTTGATTCATCTTTGTGAGAGACAGATTTGTATTTTCTAAATTATGTTTTTCAAAATCGAAGATACAAAACGTGGAGATGCGTCAAAATGTTGTTTTTTGACGGTTGCAATACTTTATATTTCGTAGATGAGAAAGTAAAAAACGATTATATAATTAAATAATATCTAGATTGGGCATTAGGTTTTTTTTATATAACTAATATTTCTTTTTATATTAATTTGATTTTTTTAGTATACAAAATACTAAAAGTATGGATTTAGAGATTCGTAATAGAATGTTTTGTGGTTTCATCAGAGTTAGCTGCATAAACCCACTCAAATAACAAATTAGAATCATTAGAATCCAGTGTAGGGAGTAAAAAAGCTGGAAATAGAAGTCACCCCTTGGTTTATATTTGCCAGTCACCTATACGGGCTTAATCCAGCCCTTTTCAAAGCGTAAAAACAAAGTTAGTTTAGTTTAGTTTAGCTAAATTAACTTCCAGTTTTAAAGCACTAGGGCTATTTTGGGACAGATCTCTTAATTTTGAACCGTGGTCAGATGACAAGGGTGACAACTGATCGGACACCCTCCTGTCCCAAATTTCCACGCCACACTTGTGGGAGGGCGTTTGGTCGCTATGGATTTAGCTTGCAACAGACCCTCTTACATAATAGTTCTTCGTTGGAATCGAGTATCGAATATGAAACCTTACTTTTCTGAAGCCGAGACCATAACACCAAATCACCATAGTTCGCACTGAGTTAAAATTTAGACTAATATACAAACAAGTCTTCTAAAATGTCTAATTTTATTTATACCTAAATTCGATCAGTAAAAAAATATGATATTGGAAAGGTAGAAACAAATTAAATATCTGAAAAGACTATATTTTGAAATTCATCAGGGAAAACCGTTTCCTTGATCTATATTGTAACAATAATTATCCTGTGAATATAGATGAATACAATTCAAAGATATATTCGTCATGTCTGAATCAATTTTAATTGCAGAAGAGTAGAATTTTTTTCAACTTAAAATATTAGTGTATATGAAACACTTTACTAATTATGTTACAGAAAATTGAGGAAATTTTTGAAAATTTAGATTTATAACTGTCTTATGAATATATTTTTTAGGTCCAACAATATAAATTATTATTACAAAATCATCTGACGGTTGTACGGTGAATTTAGTCCAATAAACTGGGTAGTAAAATAAACGGTACTCTAATTCATGAATAAACCAGAAAACACAAAAGGAAAATGCAGTCAATATCTACACAAAAAGCAGAACTGGTAGAAATTAGCTCCTTAAGCAGATAATAAAATTCTAACTAAATGAGAATAATGCCAGTATCAATAATGCACTGTACAACTCACTAACTCGTACTAAAAACAAAACTTCAGAGAAAGATTAACCCTTTCAAGCATAGTGATTTTTTTCCAGAGCAAACCACTTAATTTAATATCAAAACGATTAAATTTTAAAACATATAAATATAATTTCTTCTTTAAATGATTGAAACACTGAACCATCACGCTTTAAATAGTTTGATATGAGTATTCGAGAAACAAACCACCATGTTTGGAATAGTTAACTCGTTTGATTGCCACTCTTTAATATAAACAGGTTATAATGTCCCATGGAATTCTCTAAAAGAATCTCATGATCTCGATTTCTCATAGAGGACAGATTTTAATTCTTGTATTTCTTAATGAATGTTACATAAATGAAATTCAGTATATGATTATGTTGCTAAAACATTAGTTCTGGGTCAAATTTTAGTTTCCATAAATCTATAAAAAAGTGTCCAAAATGTATACTATTAGGTAGTTTCCTTGTTATACTAATGTGAGGGACTGCGAAAATAAAAATCTGAGCATTAGTGAAGCTCATATCCTTGGCCAAAGTCAACAGTTCTTATAAGGGCAAGGGGTAGATAACACCTTCATTAACACATACACTGCCATTGACGCGTCTATGCGTTACAAATAATATGTAATTGTACCAAATCATCTATGCTATTAGATGACACCTTCTCTACTACAGTTAAAAGATAGCAAAGGAGGGGTCATCTAATTAGATGATCCTAATATCAGGCGTGCATAGTGGCAGTGAAAATGTTAAAGTTGCTCCATTTTATTCCATAACTTTTTGCTTGTTTTACTAATAATAAAGATAAAAGTTTGCGTGGATTAGGTATGAGTGCATGCTTTCCAAACTATTCAGATGATCGCAATCAACTCCAACCCCTGGAAGGCTCTCAAAATATTTGAATAGCCAGTGTTGCAGCAACAATACTCTAGGGGACTGGGATTGAGTTCAAAGAGCAATCACCGGCCATGGTACAACCCTTCTCTAAGGAAGTACTTCCCGTCATCGATGGGAAGTACTCCCTTTTCGTGTACCCACAAGGGTGAAGAGAACCAATCACCATACCGGAAGCTTCTCATCCTCAATTAGGAGGATCCTCCACCCTCCTTTACAGAACTAAAATTTATTATAAATTAGAATTTTGAATATAGTTTATCATTAAATCTATCGCAATTGATAATTGTACAAAAATTTAAAAATGTATACGCCAGTATTCCTTCCTGAATTTGAAATGAGAGAGATTTTCAGATTTATTAATATTATTTATTTTCTTCATTGCTTAAATTTCATTTCACCCTAGCTTAAATGGTAAAAATTTATGATCATAACGGAGAACACATTTTTAAATTTGCGACGAATACTTTTTTCAAAGCACGGAAAATTTGCAATTTTAGTTCTAAGTATTTCCGTCACTTATACAGATAAATGAGATGTTTTCGATGCTATTATGGTGTGAAGGGTACTTTTTTAACTAGATTTTTTGGTTTATCTCCTTTATATTTTTAGCTATTTTTCTAGCTTCCCGCTACACCCCCGCTTGGGGTGCTGTAGATTTTTATAATAAAATCAGCATAGTCACTTTATTTTAGGCACACATTATATCAGTGCTAATACGAGACACCATTTTGAATTTAACCCTTTGCACTCGATAAAGTAATTTGATGCGTAATTTTTCAGATTTATTTACTGCAACGAACAATAAATATACACAATTGTTTTAAGTCGAATTTCTTAGAAAAATTAATTTTTATCTTTTTACTATTCTGTAGGTGTTTTTAACAATCAAAATTGGAAAATAAATAAAATGAAACATCAAAATGATGCACCGTCTTGAATGGTGAGAGAGTGTAAAGGATTAAAAGAGTTTTAAAAGATTTTACTCATCATCCTATGTAACTAAAGACCAAAATATGAACATAATTTTTATTATTTGTATAAATATAGAAACACATATGTATTAAAATGATTAATTCCGTAAATTTATCGTTAAGATACTGAAATATAGTTCTTTGAGATCCTAATATTCTATTTGTTTTTAATCTCAAACAATGTATATTTTTTTTTTGTTATAATGTGAAAAGTAAAGTTTACACACTGTCAGATAATCCACAAAAGCCATTTAAAACTTAAGAAGTTCAACAGTTCGTTTGTCAAAGAATTAACGCTACCGATGAGATATCTCGTTTTTCAGAGTCCTCCAAGTACAGGTTTATGTGAGCTAAAATTTGCCTCGTATGCCAGTTTAGATAGTTTGAAAGATATGTATTAGAAAGTTCAACTTATCTAAACTGGCATACGAGGCAAATGCTAGCCCACAGAAACCATGTTATTGAAAGTATCTAAAAGACGAGATATCTCGTCGGTAGCATTGAAATTTTCCCAACTTTATTGAAATCCAAGGAGTATTCTGCTAAAAAAATATATTCTAGTTATCGTTTAAACCAAAGAAATAAATCTTCTAAAGAAAAATAACCAGAAGATTTAATCCTACTTCAAAAATGAAACTATACAAATTATGTTTTTGTTAATGATACTCTAAATCACAAACACAGCTAAAAAAAAGAAAAGTTTCCGCTATCCTTAAAAAAACATTTAATAACTTCCTTGAAATTTTTATCTGCATGGAAAGTTAGCTTAAAGTTCTCAAAGGTGTTTTTTTTTCCTCAAATGTATGTAATATGGTGAAATATGAGAAAAAAAAACTTACCTTATAGCATAAAAATTCGATTATAAACTCTGGAAAAAAAATTCCATTCACTTAATCAAAGATTTTCTGATTTTTCTCGGTCATTTGTGTAATAACGATTGCGTGTAGAGAAATCTTCTATAAAAAATTGATCGATTGACTGATTTTATTTGTTTCTATCCCATTTTGAATTTACTCGAAGACTCTTTTGAAACAAAACTCCTGATTGGAAGCCATTGTCAGTGACAAGTGCAATCAATATTAAAGACTACTCCTCGCTTCATAGTTTTTCCATTTGGGAGTAAAAAGGAACATAAGGTCAACATAATCATCAAACTAAAGTTAACAAATAGAATATAGGCGGAATTAAATTTCAATGCTCAGATACTGTCATCAAGCCACCTGTTTGTTTAGTTTAGTTATATTAACGTCCCGTTTAAAACAACACGAGGGCTATTTTGGGACGGACCTCGTAATTTTGAACCACGGTCAGATGACGAGGACGACACCTGAACTGACAACCCCCTCTCCACACCACACCAACGAGAGGACGTTTGGCTTGACAGATTTAACGTGCAAGAGACCACCTCACACGACGGGTCTTCGGTGGAATCGAATCTCGAACCTGAAACCTTTCGGTTCCGAAGCCAAGACCTTACAACCAGGCCACCGCGGCCCTGTCATCAAGACACCACTCCTGTTTGAAATATTAGAACCAATGTAAAATTCACAACTTTTCTCAAATTACCAGCTCTAAATAGCACATGCTTCGAATAATAAATAATAATAATAATAAATTTAATAATAATGATAAATTTAATAATAATAATAAATTTAATAATAATGATAAATTTAATAATAATAATAAATTTAATAATAATAATAAATTTAATAATAATAATAAACTTAATAATAATAATAAATTTAATAATAATAATAATAAATAGTCGCTCATTATAAATTCGAAGGCCATGCTTTTGGACCATGGTTAGGCGACATGGATACCATCAGAGCCTGTACCAAAACTTTTGAAACTCTCAAGAACGAGATTATTTGCTTATATGTAAACAGGTCAATGCACATTTTATATATATTATGTAATAATATGATAGAGTAACAATCTTTGAAAACAACTATCTTTAATTCAAGCCTATCATTAATCCTTCATAACCCTGGAAAGTTGGTTTAGTTCAGTTATATTAGCGTCCCATTTTAAAACAACAATGGGGATATTTTGGAAGAGACTCCGTAATTTTGAACCGTAGTCAGGTGACGAGGATGACACCTGAGTCAGTACCCGTTCCGCAAGTTTCCACACTACACCTGTGGGAGGACGTTTAACCCTGGAGGATGTTGGCATGCACCTTATCACCAGTCCACCCCGCCCTCCAAAAATTGGGTAAAAAATACTAAGTTCTTAAAATGGTTCTTCTTGGGACATGGTGATTAAATGCTATATTTTTCTTTAAAAGTTAAATGAGTAGTTAATAATTTTTAATCAGTTAATAATAAGTAATTGATATTCAATGTAAATTTTATTTGAAATATAAGCCACATGACGAATTGCATTGCCTTATTTTTGTTATTGGAAATGTCTATTGTATAATTGCAGCTGGTAATTCAATAACAGTAATAATAAATAACAAAAACCTTTTTATTCACCACAATAAACCCACCTGTATCAACAAAACTGAAAAGCCATCACACAGATGGTGCTTACAAACTGTAACCTCCTATTGTGGAATCATGCAGATAAAGAACCCCACGTGTTCTCTGGATCAAATTTAGGTCGGAAACATACGATAATGAATCAATAGCGAAAGCAACAAAATTATTTTTAGCTGCCTGGACTATCGACTTTACCTTTTTAACGAAGATTTTTAGTGATTAATCCGAGCCATTTTAATTCAAGACGTTTCTGTATAACAATGGACAATTACGGCTTGTTTAGCATTGGCCTAGGTGCTCTAGCCGTTCTAATACCTTTAGCGATGGCTTTTGATAAGATAGTTTTGATGATTGCGGACATGATCCGACCAGAATATGATGACATGGATTTGAAATTTGTATTCGAAACACGTCGTAAGTAAAACAGTCCTTTTAAGTGCATGAATTTGTCTAATAAAATATAAAACTGGTATCTTTTCAGATTATTGTGAAAATAATTTTTTTGAAGTTAAACTTTGCTTGTCAAATATCTCATAGATAACATATGAGTTGTTGATATACTGAACCTTTCTAGGATTCGCAAGTTATTGCTTATTTGAATAATTAATTGTATGTCTTGGAAATTTGAGACAATGTTGTATTAACCTTTTTGTATTCGAATGGTGCCTCTCGGTCCTCGCTATTCAAGACTGTGCACGGTTTTAACGCTTTATTTTTCTATTTTGATTGTTAAAAACGTTTGTAGAATGGAAAAAAGATTAAGATTAATTTTTCAGGGAAATTAAAATAATTATATGTATTTATTTTTCTGAATAATAAACCTTTGTTTTAGATTGATATTTATGGATGCGATTGCTTTTCCGAGAGTAAAGTTTTAATATTCCAGTTAGATTTAATAATTCGTCAACTTCTTATGCTGAATTTACTTAAAAGTTCTAAAGAATTTGTAGTATGTAACAAATTGAATAGAAATATACAGAATTTGAATCAATTTAATTAAAAATATGCTACATTATATCGGAAATTAACCCTGCACCGGTCGCGCTCTATAAAGTCACGTAAAAGGTCGCGCGGATTACAATTGTAGTCCATTTTCGAATCAAAATAAAACTCCAAAATAATTAATCAACATTCTTTAATCAACTTTAAACATCAAACTCGCTTAAAGTCTTCCTGTAATCAGAGTGACCTGTGTAGAGTTAAACTGGTTACGACGACTTTATAACTGGCCTAGTGTAAACATGCAGACTTCCTTTGGCATATCTCGATCTGAATTTTCTGTGTTTCTTCGATTAGGGAAAATAAGACTGGGGGGGAGGAATAATTTCACTTAAATAGGATTAATTGATTCATAATTGGGTATATATTCAATATATTTATAAGAGATTAAACCAGATAACCATAATTCTAATTCGATTAAAATCTTGGAGCTTAAATCTTGTTATTTAAACTACACCATTTTATTGGAAGATGTAATATCGCATAATCAAACACGAGTTCGAGGAATTTGTTAGATCTAAATGTACCAACGGCAATGACCTATATTGCCGTAATGTTGAATATAATATTACTGCCTAATACTGTGGCAACGATAAGTATATCGTTTTGAATTAAAAAGTATTTTAGGAACAACGGGAAACTGAATGCGAAGAATGACACTTATGTGCTCTACTTGCAAGTATCAAATAATTATGATATTAATACTGACGAATTTCATATCAGATAGCATACAACTATCTTATGACACCGGCTCTTTTGTAACGGTGCATTTTTAGGATTCTAATTTTGCTCAATAAAACTGATTACAATGCTCTTAACATGAATTTAATTTTTTTCTTTTCAGTTAAACGGTGCTGGGGATAGTTAACAGCTGTTTGAATCTAATAAATGAAAAAAACTTAAGTGTAAGTACCCTTTCATGTCATTCTTTAGAATAATTTTCAAAGATAGCTGTGAGCCTTTTGTATTATAGTTTTGCTTAAATTTTTTATTAAGAATATTACATCTGCTGTTAATTATTTTCAGGCTTAACTTCTTTGTATAGTTTTAAGTCATGATTTGTGTAAATCTCTCTCTACTGAAACAGAATTCAGAGAAACTTGTCTTGCTTGGTGTTTATGTATATAAGCAAGAGGCTGTTGCCTAATCTTGATGGAAATTTGATTAATTTAATTGTTAAAAGCCTTGAACATCTGAGATATGAACATAAGATCCTCGAATTTCCGTAACTCAATATTTATTTTAAAGAAAATGTTTAATTCTCCCAATCTATCATAAAATATCATGCATTTATAACATACGTAATTTAAATTTAAGTTCTTAATACAAAATACCTAATCACTGCAAAATTGATGGATTTTGGTATTGTGTAACTTGAAAACATAAACTGCTATTGAGTGCAAAATGCTCAAACTTGAGTTCAAATTATTTCCATGTAAGCTACAATAAACGATCACTTTGGTGTAGTGCTATAATGCAATGAAGAAGGTTAAGTTTTTACTTGATTCAAAAAGAGGACGAACGGGGCTTTTGGCGTTTTAGATTAAGTGAAATTTTCATTGTTTCGATGTAGCAACTGTTAAACGGAAACCTTCAACTTTGACATAGTGTTGCGTTGGTTCATGTTAAGTAAGCTTTAATCTTTGTTAAAAAAATTTTGCTTTTAATATTAAAATCAGTTTTGATTTCGTAATTCAATTTCAAGCAACAGTACCTACGAGGTATTCAACAAATTACTTCAAGCCAAACCTGACCATGTAGTTATCTGTTTAAGCCAATCCAGATCTCTCTTGTTCAAATAAAGAGCCCCATCTCTTGGGGAAATGGACTTATTACTAGTTGAAAAGGAAGTTCTCTTCTACAAACCTGATAACAATTAATGATGTAATAATTACACTAAACGAATACTTTCGTATACGTCCGAATTTCTTGATTCAGGTTTTGATAACATAAAACGAATAATTTTAGACACGATCACATTAAGTGGCTTCCATTGTCATCTTGTTGTTTTTGTCTTAATTTCTTGGTTGTAATGTTTTTAATTTTAGTGCATTTAAGATCGATAATTACTTTATAATGCCGTTACATTAATTCATATGAATTAATTTTGCAAGTTTTTTACTGTACAAAATAATGAAAATTGGTGTATAGTCACTATGACTGTATTGAGCGAGTAAAATTTACATATTTTAAATAATCTGACCCAAAAAGCGAGATTATTTCTTTCCATTCTGTACTTTTTCATTGCAAATCATTGGAAAAAGTACAATAACGACTGCAGTACAGTAAAGTACTACAGTATCTCGAATGAGAAAAGGTTGGGAATGGTGAAATTGATGTTGCCAACTATCAGTTTTTTAAAGATGGCTGTAAAAAAAAATACTTAGCTCAAAGATTATTGCCTCATCATTTGCAAAAACAATTCGGCCAATTTGAATAGTCTGTTCTTTATGCTGAGTTTACACTTTTATTGAACAAGTAGGCAGCTCAAGCGTAAAAAGGCTGAAAAATGCTATTCGGTCGTTCGGTATTCGATTTTTGGCGTGGAAAAATTGATTACATATCATGGATTAATTCAGAAGATTTTAGCTTTTTGTTCTTTCTAATGTTAGGGATAAATATAATGAAAAAAAACTTTTCCAATAGTTCCAAATTTAAGTACTTTATCATGTTTCTTCGTGTAAATATCCATTTTAATGCGATACGTAGTGGAAAAAAAAATTAGAGACTAAGCAGTTTATAGTTAAATATGTAAAGCTTGAATTTTTATTTTAACACATTAAATGAGGGGGATCTTGACAAAGGTATGCTAGGTAACGCGGATCAAATCATAGTACTACGACTCCGGCCTTTAATGTGTTAAAGTTTACAAACATAAATCAGTCCATTTCTACGCATGCGCTGCCTACTTGCCCTCTTATAACTGGCTTAGTGTAAAACCGGAATTAAGCCCCATCTGAATATTTTTACCTTTAATTCCATAAAAGTTGGAACAATGAAAATGGGAATATCAATGCTTTCCAACTAAGCCGCATGTTTCTTAAAAAGTCGAAAATAAGGATTAAAAATCACTTTTGAAAAGATGTGAAACTAAATTACAGTTAATGAAGCAACTTGCCTGTAATGTGTACATTAAATTTTTTTTAATATCAAGATAGTTGGAAAATGAATATCTCTAGAAATGGGAGAAAAAACAAATTTTAAAAAATTTACAATGGTTCATTTAGAGTTTTTATTTGTAGTTATAGTATTTTAGTATTATAGTAGTATTTAGAATTATTTGTAGTTTGTATTTGTAGTATTTTAATAAATCCTGATTAAATTTCTTGCTCTTTTTCAGGAACTGATTTTACAACTGTCTTGCACTGCGGTTTTAAAGACGAAATCTTGTTTTATCTCTTGACGGCAAAACCACTTCTGAATGATAGTGAGCTGGTATTTTATTGATGTGTATATAGAATGTGATACTAATGTAAATGTGTATATAAAACTGAATTTTAATAAAAGTATGCTTAAGAGGCGATCTTCGTTAAACGTTATTAATTAAATAGGTTCGAATATTGAGGGGAATGTTCGATGTAGTGTCGATTTCAAATCAAATTGAGGGGAACATCTTCTATATCAGGGTTGGGCATTAAGTCGATCACAAATCAACTAGTGGACCACCTTGACATTTGGGGGTGACCGCTTTTAACAAGATCCTAGACTCGCATAATAAGAGTAAAATTAATGGAACGCCAACTAAAAATTTCAAATATTTCTGACTATTTTTTTTCAACAATGGTACAGTAAACTAAGATAAAAATGATAAAATAATAAAACTACACTCCGAATTCGAGGGATGCTTTCAAGAATTTACTGGGAATTATTACATTCGTGTAATACCCATTCAGCAATATTGATGCGGAAGAACTAATTGCAAATATAAATTATATATACTCTTTATTTCTCGAGGTGAGCGAAGTTTTTCTTTCAAACTAACAATTTAAAAATAAGCACTTCAGAGCAAGTAAAGAATCCCAATTATTTTTAAAGTTGAATAAAATTTAACATTATTCCATCAAACTGTGTGAAGCTGCATTTTCAGCGATAAATATAATTAAGACAACATATCGTTTCTAACAGACGATCACTTAGAATCAGAGGCAAGATTAGCAGTTAATTACATACCAAATCATCTACAAAACACAACTGCGAGAACTATCTTTAAATGAAAATGATTTATTTTCTAACGTATTTTGAATCGTTTATCTATGGCTATTATTATGTAGGGAAGTACGTGTTTTATATTTATTATCAAGCTATTATCAATATCGTTGATCACTTTTTTAGCTCATTACGCTTATACCACTAGATGAATCGCAACGCTTTAAAAAATTAGGAGTAGCTAGTATCTTGGGGAAGTTTGCCCACCAATGCTCTAGATAAAATATTTAATATTTCCCAATAAACTTGGTTACTTTTATTAAATGAAAATTCATTTAAATCCTTGTATTTAGCAATACTTTAAATTACTTTTCAATACCGTGCAATACCCTTAATAAGCTCAATATTGTGGAGGAGGCAGGATTACCAGCATCCCTGGTGGAGCTACCTGCTGGTACTACCTGAGCGCCATGATTTCGGCAAATGTATAATTTGAACAAATGTTTAAACAAATTTATTACCACTGTTAGCACAAAAATGTGAAGAAATTAATGCAGTATAAAATATATAAAACTAGTGCATATTGAGATATGAAACATTCCAAACCAAAAAAGGGAACTAACAGTCTTTATAATAAGTCCCAACTATATTAACCCATTTGCATCATATGGAACTATGAAAAAAAGGTCCATATCACGGAAACATTTCTATTTCATATTTAGGTGTAAAATTGTATAAAAGTAGAAAAAAAAATTCATTTTTGAGCATTATTTGTTATTGATTTTGATCAGTGTCGTAATATTTGAAATGTGGGATGTATATAATATGAATATAGTATATATCATATTATACGCATAGCATATGATACAGCGTATATATACGCTCCAGTGATAGTGACCAGGAAAATTGAGCGTATATATACGCTAATGATGCAGATGGGTTAAGTACAGTTTTGGAATTTATCCTCCCTGGTTGCTTCGAATTTATTACATATTTTAGAAAATCCTTATAGTTTTGACCTTTTTGCAGCATTGCTTTCATAACGTTGAATTACTTGCTCTACTACATCAAATATTAAAACAAGTTTTAACATCCTAACTGATATGTTGTAGATAATATTTTAATATTATATGTATCCCATAATAAAATCTGAGGTCCTATAAGACAATTTGTAAGGCATTCAACACATTGCAGTGTTGGATAGTAGCATTATTCGAGTATATTATAGCATTCGGTCTAACAAAAGTCGAGCCACTTTTCATTCTCTCTCAATATCCAAGAGAACATGCTTAACCATTTAATTAAAGCATTAATTGGTCTTTCAAAAGGGAAAAGTCTAGCAAGCACAAAGAGATATTGGTATATAAATAAGATGAAAATCTGCACCAAAATCTTACATCAATATTTATACTGATTTCCTTACAGAAAAGTTCTGGAATGACTCATTTATATTTTTGTTCCTAAAATTCTTATGAATTAAAAATGTTAAAAAATAGAATAAAAATGCAGCATGTAGCAAGTTGGGAAAAATAATAAAAAAAATTCATCAAAAAGTAAATGGATTTGGCTATAAAAAGGATAAAGAGGGACTTCTGCACTATTAAAACAATGTGTCAAAAAAAAAAAAAACGCGACGTAAATTCTATTTACAATATCAAGCTTTATATGAAATAACCAACTAGAATTATCTCCCCAAAGTTTTCTCGCATAACCTCTCATTAAAGTGTTTTCCTAGTAAATACTTTACATTGAACTGGCAATAGATATGAAATATTGTAATGTCTTGATCCCGACCGATGAAATAAGAGGAAAACTTCAGACAATTCTTTTATATACAGCCATATATTTACATAAGAACAAATTGTTCTAATCTAGGTTAAAATGTTTAATAGTTACACCATTTGGAAGTTGATAAAATTTATACAACAGTCGAAGGCTGAAGGTTTATTGTAAAGAGAATTCTCCATCAATTCGGAGAAATAACAGCACAAAACACTAAGGGTATTAGTTAATATGACTACTCCAGGAGTAACTCTCGAAATCCACCGAACTTCAAGTAGTGGTGCGTAATTCAGCAGTCTACAACCCAATAAGTTTTATCTCCTCTCTCTTTAAAAAAACTCATTTTATTTTTGTCCAACTTCCGCCTCTCATTTCACATTGGTGCACTTTAGCTCTCTATTATCCAATCGTTGTTGAGCCAAATGCTCACCACCATTGTCACAAGTCGATTGTGGGAATGTCCGTTAATGATGTATACTCGCAATTGGCCGTTCTAGAACACGTGTTAATTATAAACCCTTCACAATGGAGAAAATTAAACATTCAGATGGTTTGACACTCCTTTCCCTTGAAGGTCCGGTAAGTTCTTCCCAAATAATGATTCCCACGTGTGGTTCTTCAGCTGGTCATCACTAATAACTCGGGTGAAGAAGATCCCCCATCTGTCAATCTGGAGGCATTTAACCATTGAGGGATTTATCAGGTGATGACACAGCTGGCTGGAAATGCTAATTATCAGGAATGGGGATTTTTATTGAATGTATAGACATCCTAGACAATTAGTCCTTGGCATATGGTTAATAGTATCCTAAAATTGAATTTGTTTTTCAAATGTGTTTTTCCCAGTCGATTAAAACCGTGGCCTCCGAGAGAGATAAGGCCTGCTGGCTGTTGGAATGAATCATCACTGTTGGGCGGAAGCTTGTACAAGGACGGAGATTGACATGACGCGTAACTTGCAATGTTAAGCGCTCTCGTCAATTCTCTAAATTATCAAATAATTGCATGGATACTAATTAAAATAATATTACTTCGTATTAAAAAATTGACTTTTAAATAATTACAATAGAATTTGAGAATTTCCGATATTGAACATCACATTTTCTAAACAACTTTCATTATTTAAAAAAAAAAAAAAACATTCGCCGAATTATTAAATAGGTGAATAATTGCTAACTTACGAATTATTTAATATTTGTGTAAAATAGATGTATGCATTAAATTTTCTTTTAAATAGAAACTTTTTAATTATCATGAATTTTATTTTTTAAAAGAGAAAGCTAATCAACAGTAAAAGATTTACATAGACAATAAAAATTCAGTAAAACAACACAAAAAGACATAAATAACATAATGAGATTAGTCATTCATTTTTTTTTTTTGTGCTACGTAAATATTTCTTTGAGATAAATTAGGCCTAATAAGTAAATGCAATTTATCTATTAAGAAAAAGAACCACGCAATGACGATTAGAAAATAACTTGAAATTTATTTAAACGTGATTACATCTTGTAACCAGAACGAAAAGTAAAAAACATACTTATCGTATGACGCACATCTGCTTGAAACACACACAACGACAACAAAACAACATCTAAAAGTTCAGTCGATCTTTTCTACCTAACATTTAATTTTTTTGTTTATACTTACGGCGATAAAACAAAAATTCCTCTTCTTCAATGATATGCAAACAAGAGTCATCCCATTTGCATATCGCTCTAAATTTCCGCTCCAGTGCGAATGCATCGAATTAGCTGGATTCGAAAAATTTGAACCCGATTGCGGATGCTGCCGATATAAATAGGAGAATTTTGACTTATTCCCAAGAAATGCCTCCCCTCGGCAGTATCTCAGCTGTTTATTTTAAGTATTATTCTGATTTATAAAATTTAATTAAATAAAGCAATTTAAACGAGCTTTATCGCCGCACTTACAAGATTCAAACTACATTTAAAAAAATCAAATATCTTAACTTAGATATGTATAAAAGTTTTACACAGTGATAATAAATCAGCACATATACAACATTACAAAAACAATTTTCTAATAATATTTGTATATAAATTTCTCTGTATTTGTATATAATTTAATCAATTCTAATAAAGAAACGTTTAGAAGAAACATGTCTTGTAAAAGATTCAGTTGACAAAAAAAGAGATTTTTTTTTAATCTTAAATTCTCACAAAAATAATTTCTTAACTTAAAATGCATATTATGTTTCCAAAGACATTTTTAATAGAAAAAAAAATGCATTTTATATTTGCACAAGATATTAATCTGATATAATATTTTAAAAAAAATACCAATATAAAAATCTAATGTTTCACTTCTTCATAATTTTTAAATAGTTTCTCATTAAATTTCTTAAGCTGAAATTTTGTCTGAGCCTTAGTAAAAATGTCTGCAATATTTAACTTAGTATTTACGTAAAGCAACTCAAAAACGTTTAAGTTTAATAGATTCCTGACAAAATGATATTTTATATCCACGTGCTTAGTGCGGTTATTTTCTATCGACGATTTAGAAAACTGAATTGCCGCTGTATTGTCGCTGAATAATTTACAAGAGATCTCACCTAAGAACACATTGGGCACTTAATAGCAGTTGACATTCTGAGAGAACATTTTTCAGCCATGTTAGCTCCTTTGACGTTTCACATATGCTGATGAACTCTACTTCCATGGATGATAATGTCACTGATTTTTGCTTTGCTGTTCGCCACGAGATCGGTGCATTGCTACAAAAAACAATGTGTCCGCCTACTGAGATGCGATCATCTCGACATGACGCAAAGTCGGCATCTGAAAATGCTGTCAGGGATACTTCGGTGATGTTACCAAGGTCTAGTTTGTAGTGCCTGATGGCCTGTAGAAATCTTAATAGTTTCATCAAGCCGTTCCAGTGGGCGACTCCAGGATTGGATTGAAACTGCGAGAAGAGATTTACAGCGTAATTAATATCGGGCCTAGTTCTAGCTGCAATAAAGGCTAAACAACCGATAACACTTCTGTACGGATAACACTGCATTTCTTTCATTTCTCCATCTGTTGTGGGACATTGAAGTTTTGAGTAAACACTGCTTTTAGAAATAGGAAGTGACGATACTGGCGGTAAAAATTTCTTATATCGATTGTAAATTTCATTTATGTATTTCTCCTGAGATAAATAAATTTTGTTATTTTCTTCAATAAATTGAATTCCTAAAAGAGTTTTCGTTTTTCCTATAATTTTTAAATCAAAACTATTTTGAAGCAATTTGACTGTTATTTTAATTTCCTTTTCCGTCTTTCCTAAAAGAACAATATCGTCTACGTATAACAAAAGTATAACATTATTCCTTATAAAAACTCCATTTGCCCTCTTCAGTTTCTTGAAACGCAATCTTTCTAAAACGTTGCAAATTTCGGTAAACCATTCTCTACCGGATTGCTTAAGTCCGTAGAGCGCTCTATCTAGCTTGCAAACGTAATCTGGATTTCTTGTGCTTTTATAGCCTGGCGGTTGTTTCATGTATACTGTTTCGTCCAATTTTGCATAAAGATATGCACTATTCACGTCTACTTGCCAGTGTATCCAGTTCAATAAATTTACAAAAATGGCGAAAAACAATCTTACCAGAGAAAAATTTATGACCGGAGAAAAAGTATCTTCGTAATTTTCTCCTTTACGTTGCGAAAAGCCTTGGGCAACTAAACGTGCCTTGTAACGGACGGGCTTACCATCATTGTTCTTTTTCAGATCATATACCCATCGGCATCCTATTACTTTGACTTTGGGTGGTGCCGGGACAAGATGCCATACTTTTCTGGTTTTTATGTTTTGCATCTTTGCATCCATGGCTGCTTTCCATTCTACGGCATCCTTTGAGCCGATGGCTTCCTGGAAAAATCTAGGAATGTTAATTTTGTCGGTTAGTCAGGTTGATGCAACACTTGATTGTGGAGCTTCTAATTCTTCCCCAGTTACCACAGGTCCTTTATAAAGTATGCTTCCTGAAAAATTGAATAATTTAGGATTATATTCTAGGTCATGATCTTCACAATATTTTTTAACCTCTTTAATAGATCGAAGACGCGTTGTTTGACCTGAAATGTAATAGTAAATGTCTGTACGATCACCAGTTTTCCTTGGTACTGTTTTTCTAATCCAATTAAAACCTGCTGGTTCCTGAATTTCATCTTCCGTCTCTTCGTTCGCTGTCTGGTATTGTTCTAATTCAGTTTTTACTGAGATTTTGGATAATGAAGTTTTAGAGACTGGAGACGATTCTTCATCTGATGATAAATCCGAGTTACTGCTACTGGAATTGTCATATTCGAGTTCTTCTTGGTTTTCAGAAATTTGGTACTTAACTGGTGCTTCGATTTTAGGGTCCAGTTCGATTCCGCTGCGATCATTGGCCTCCTTATACATTTTATTTCCAAATGATACGTTAATCGTTTCAATGATCCGGCGTTCTTCAGGTAAATAGATGCGGTACCCTTTCGTTTGTAGAGCATAACCTACCATTACGCCTTGTTTTGCTCTCATCTGTAGCTTTGATCGTCTTGTTTGCTTGGGTATTCCAACAAATGCTTCGATTCCAAACGGCTTCAAATGATTAACTGAGGGCTTGAAACCACCATAAATTTCGAATGGAGTCTAATTAAAATTCCTATAAACGCTTCTATTCCAGCAATAAGTGAATGTTAGAAGAGCTTCACCCCAGAAATTCTCAGGTAAACCACTACTATTTAGTAAAGCTTTGATTCCATCGCAAGCCGTGTAATTAAATCTTTCGGCTACGCCGTTTTGTTCTGGAGTATGAACGTTAGTGAATTAACTTTGATACCCATATTTTCCAAATCTTTCTGAAATTTTAATCCTCTAAATTCTCCTCCATTATCTGAACGTATGCAGATAATTTTCTTGCCGGTAAATCTTTCGGCTCGAGCCTGATATTTGCGAAATGCGTCCGATGCTTCATCTTTAGTTTTTATTAAGAAGCAAGTTACTTTTCGACTAAAATCATCAATAAAGGTTATGAAATAAAGATAACCGTTATGCGTTTGTTTAGGAAAAGGACCGCAAATATCGGTATATATTAACTGCAATGGCTCTTTAGATCTTATGCCGCCTAAGGGTTCGAAAGATTTTCTTCTACTTTTTGCCCACCGGCATGATGTGCAATCAATTTTTTCGTTTTTTAAAATGGGCAAACCCCTTACGGCATTCACAGATGACACTACATATTTGGTATTAATATGGCCATACTTCTGGTGCCATTCAGTAAGGTTACCAGTCTTTGTTACAGAACGCTTGGTTTTACTTGCTTTATTTTTCTGATCTGATTTTGAAAGATTAAAAGATGTTACCTTTGAAGTTGGAGGTGGCTTCGGATATGTTTTGTAAAGACCGTTACTCAAAGTTGCTGCGAAGAGTCGTTCGTTTTCATCGAATACCTGAATCTTTCGTCTCTGTCCGATGAACTTCGCTCCTCCTTGATCCAGTTTGGGAGCGGATATCAAGTTGTGTCTTATTTGGGAAGAATAAACACAACATTATTCAAAAAGAAACTTTGGCCATTTGAATAGGATAGTTTTACAGTTCCTTTGCCTTCGATCGGACATGTAGCGCTGTTGCTAAATAGATGTGTTCAGCCTGAGTAGATGGTTCAAATTTAGTGAATCATTTTTTATCTGAACAAAAATGAGTCGTTGCTACACTATCTACTATCCATGCATTCGGATCCGATTTTTCAGTTATAAACCTTTCAACAATGAAAGATTTTGGGTTAATCTTTTTGTATCTCCTAAAGTTCTTATCATTGTACCCTGAATTATTATGTTTACTTTCCTTGCCTGAGGGACGATTAAACTTTGAACGAATTCTTGCACTAGTTCCAGGTGGAATAGCACTGTGTAGTGCAAACTGTTCGTGGTCCCTCGAACATTGTTCCAAACGAGCTTCTTCGGCTATAAGTTCATTTAGAACTTTATCAAACGTAAATTGTTCATCGGGCCATCTATAAATAGCTTGGACAATTGCCTCGAAACAATCTGGTAAAAATCTGATTAACTGAAAAGCTTGGTATTTCAAAGGGATTTTTTCACCACAATCTCGTAAATCAGCAACTATTTTCCGAAGTTTAGCTGCATAGAGTCCAATTCTCTCATTAACATTGATTCTGCATGAAAAGAACTGATCTAATAAACCTATCATACGAGCTCTACTTTCTGGATGGAAATATTTCTGAATTATTTCCCATGCCGTCTTCCCTTCCGTTGTATCGGCAATCAAAGGCCGGAGCTCCTTGGAAACATTTAAATAAATAGTCGAGAAAGCTTTATTACACCGTTTTTTATAACGCGCTTTCTCCTTCTCCGTTGCATCGTCACTGGGTGGAATTTCTTTTCCTAATACAATATCATACACATTACGATCCAACAAAATAGCTATCATATCCTGTTTCCAAGTAGGATAATTATCGGAAGTCAATGGAGTCACGTGATCGTTATTCATGGCGGCCTCCCCGACTTAACAGTTTTTAAAGATTAAATATAATTTTCTTCTTAATAAATTTCCGAATGCCGAATTCCTCAAATAAGTTTAAAAACCGATCGTCATTGCGGGATTCTGGCCCATAACCATTTTTTTTTTAGATAAATTAGGCCTAATTAGTAAATGCAATTTATCTTCTAAGAAAAAGAACCACGCAATGACGATTAGAAAATAACTTGAAATTTATTTAAACGTGATTACATCTTGTAACCAGAACGAAAAGTAAAAAACATACTTATCGTATGACGCACATCTGCTTGAAACACACACAACGACAACAAAACAACATCTAAAAGTTCAGTCGATCTTTTCTACCTAACATTTAATTTTTTGTTTATACTTACGGCGATAAAACAAAAATTCCTCTTGATATGCAAACAAGAGTCATCCCATTTGCATATCGCTCTAAATTTCCGCTCCAGTGCGACTGCATCGAATTATCTGGATTCGAAAAATTTGAACCCGACTGCGGATGCTGCCGATATAAATAGGAGAATTTTGACTTATTCCCAACAATATTGAATTTCATTTTTTTTTCTTCTTTTTAGAATTGTTCTTTAAAAAATATAGCAAATCTACAAGCAGTATTTGCATAAAAAAATAATATAGTTAAGTTAATAACTATGAAGGAATTAAGAAATTATAAATCATGAACCAGATGAAGACGCATATTAATGGGCAATCGTTTATTTCAACATAATCAATAGCAAGAAAAAAACAATACAATTATTCAGAACTTACACATATACAAATACAATTAAAATGCAATTAAAAAAACAATAATTACTTTTATATACTGTATAAAAAATACATTTATTTAGAACACACATATACAATAGAAATATCACTTTAAATATGATTTATAAAAAAATAAAAATGACAGCTAAAATTGTGATATTTTTAAGAAATTATAAAATATGAACCAGATGAAGACACATATTAATGAGCATTTATTTATTTCACCATAACCAATAGCAAGAAAAAAACAATACAATTATTCAGAACTTATACATATACTATTAAAATGCAATTAAAAAAACAATAATTATTTTTATATACTGTATAAAAAATACAATTATTTAGAACACACATATATAATAGAAATATCACTTTAAATATGATTTATAACAAAATAAAAAATGACAACTAAAATTGTGATATCTTTAAGAAATTATAAAATATGAACCAGATGAAGACGTGTATTAATTAACATTTATTTCTCCATAACCATTAGCAAGAAAAAAACAATACAATTATTCAGAACTCATACAAAGTAGAAATACTATTATGATGCGACTAATTAACAATTATTTTTATGCACTATATAAATTAATTTTAAAACTAATTTTCACTTTATTCCTGCAAAATCTTTTTTTCTCCCCTTTCTATACTTCTACTATAACAAGTATTTCCTACCCTTCCAAAAGATAAATTTTATTTGCTAGATTGTTTATTAATCTGTGGAAGAATTTTTAGAAAAAGTTTCTAGTTTTCTTTTATTTTTAGAAGTTGTTTTATTATTGGATTTACCTTTCACTTCATCATTTTTCACTTTACAATAATTATTTTCACAGGGATCCTTTTCATAAAAATCAAGAACATTAAATATTTGATTTACATTATTTACAGACTTTGGTAATTGGTATTGCTCATGCTTCAAAATCCTTTCTCCCATAAAAGATACATTTAAAAATAGATTGTTATCAATACTTACAGCATAAGTTATGGAAGGAATACCATCTTTAATATATAGGTGGATAAATAACATAGTTTCATCCTTTTCAATAAAAGTCCAGAAGGATGAAAGGGTCTTTCATAAATTTTTTTAATTCATCAAAACTGGCAAATTCATTTTTGTTATCATAGTTCTGCTTGGAATTCAAGCTTTCAAATATTGAACGTTCAATATGAAGTTGTTCTAATCTTTGCCTTTTTTTTTTTTTTTTTTTTGATGGACTCTCTCGAATTGAGGATGTAGATGATGACAAATATGTAGGGAGCCAGGAAAAATACTGGGCACAGCATTTTCTTTTAGCTTGGGCTTCTTCAGATGAGCAGATAACATTTCCCCAGTGCTTTCATTATAGAAACTAGTTCTATAAAGCACCTCACCATGTTTAAAATGTCTTTCACATACCTTAAAAATAAAGACAGAAAAAATAAAAATAAAAATAATCTCTATAATGTAGAATAACTTTTTATATTTATAAACCTACAAATCAAAATAATTTTTTACTGAGTACTAAAAATATTTTAAACCACTGCTTAAATATCAGTTATTTTCATGCTTTATTTAAAAAAATAAAAAAAAAATCTCTTCTAAATCTATTTAAATTAACTAATGGCCTATATTTTATATTAACAATATATATATATATTAACAAAACTAGAATTCAACTAAAACTAAGGCATCTTAAATCAATTTTTATTCATCGGAATGACATTAAATTTTTTTTTACAAAAATTAAGACTGTAACTAACACAAATTATAAATTTTACATCTAAAAATAATTGAAACTATTTCAAAACATGGAAACGTATAAATATTTGCTTACCTTAGAATTCTTTGAAATGGTAAAAATTTTTCGTGGAATTGCATGCAACCATTTCTCTCTTAAAGTCTCATCAGTGGGAAATCCAAAAACAGAGACTTTATTTTCTTCATCATAATTTCCACGGCAGGCTGGAACTGAGCATTTACCTGGCATCTTAAAAAGAAAACAAAAGAAGGTAAAGTTTATTTAAAAAGTAAATGGTTTAGTTTACAACAAAATTTCAAATAAAATTATAAAATTTCTTTGTTTATAGATATTCAGAGTGATATTAATTCCCATTGTATTTTTAAACATAAAACTTTGTCATGATTAAAAAGACTTAAGTAATAATAGATGGAACTTTGTAAATTGTATGCAATTAAATAATCAAAAGGTAAACTTTAGACTCATATGTGAAAAATTTCAGAAAAAGCTTATTTAGGTAGAATTTTCATTCCAAAATAATTAATAAATTAATAACAATCGAATAATTATGAACCTAGACAGGACTATCATAAATAAACAAAAGATAGTCTAAAAAAATCGATTTGATTTTTGGCACTAAGAAATAAAGAATTTGTATAAATAGAGAGCAGCTATTTATTCTTATTTTATTAAGTTCATTCTTAATCAAAAATACAGAACAAATAATATGGAAAAAATAAATCTCAATCATAATTTGTAGTTAAAACAGAACGTGACGAACAAATAGGCTTAACAATAACAGATTCAATCATACTTTAAGTGTGTATTGAGGATAATAAAAGAAGTACACTTACCTTCAATAATTTGTATCCAAAACTTGCTTTTGCACCTCATTAATTTCAATATCACACCATCTTGGATGACGAAATAAGTATAACAATGAGGAGAAAAAATCGTTTATATACGCCAGTCCATGTTTTCATCGCATAGAAAACGTGCTGACTGATTATTGTAAACTGGCTTTTTGATCGCCCTTTCGTGATGACTCATGCAGGAGCGAGAGACAGAGCAAGCAGGCATTATCTCTCTCCGGAGGCCACGGTATAAAACGGCCTGATTTGAGCAAGTGGAGTCACTTTTCAATGAAAATTTGAACCGTAAAAAACTTCAATCTTCAGCTACAAATTGAATAGTCGACGAAAAATCTTCAATTCAGAACTTTGAAATATTTTTGGACCGCAAAAATCACTTATATGATTTTTTTTTTCAAATCTGAACTTTGTAAAAATCTTCAACTTGATTTGTCTCTAAGAAATATGTAAAACGTTTGGATAAAAAAAATAAATTATTCTTCATGAAACGTTTAAAAGCAACATAATCATCTCGTAAATACTTGCAAAATTTTCTTCTCGAACAAATTTCAACAATGTCGTATCAAACCGGTAACTATAAATCATCCTTAGAGATGATTTTTTTTCTTTCCATTTTTGCTTTGGCAGCAAATAAATAAAATGCATTTCATGATGGCAGCTTCATAAATACCCTGAATATAATTTTTTTTAATAATACATTTTAACTTTTGTTTTTTTGTGTGTGTGTCGAAATGTATTGCCGCTTTTCCTTCCAAACACTGGAGTATTATTTTTTATGAATTAATTTTTTTTAAGTATTCGTTTCTAAATAAAAGTGAGACACGATGAAGATTTTTTTATGTTAAAAATTCTATATCCAACATGTTTTTTGCTTTGCTCTCAATGAGTTGATATTTATTGATTATGTATTTCGTAGGTGAAAAATGGAATGTTTGCTGTAATTCCCAAATGGTTTAATTAGGTGATTGTTCATTTATTCAAAAATATGGCTCTCTCCTAATTTGACTTTTTAGGAAACATTATTATTGAAACGGACACTGAAATTTTTATTTGGTAAGTCATTTATTTATTTTTTTTTATTTTATAAGTGAAACCTCCGAAAGTAAGTGCATTAGGGGTAATATTTTGTCGTAAAATCGCTTCGATTATATTCTAAGGAGCTGTACAGCAAGCGCTAGAGGATTTTTTAGACCCCTCTGCTTCTTCCTGGGTGTCAAAAAGTTAGTTGGTTTCTAGGAATAGTGTGTGAGGAGACTGTTCTTTTTGAACATCGTTAGCTGATGATATCGTTTTTTCTAAATCGTTGCAGCAGAGTAAAAATAAACATAGAGGGTTTCGCTTAATATGTTAGGTACTTCAGCACAGAAATTTTCATCGGTCTCACTATATAATATATTCAAAATAAGTCGATATATATAATGAAGTATTAAAATTGTTTTCACATTCCTTTAATATTCTTTCAAATAAATCTTTATAATATTTTTCTACAGAGCAATCAATATTTGAATAGCATTTGTCTAGAATTAGAATTATTAAAAAATAGTTCTGTCAGTCAGATGTGTAAATAACAATATATATTGTTATTTTTTAGATGAAACAGTCATCTTCTGTTATAATAAAACATGCAAATCAGCAAATTTATTGGATTGCTTAAAAAAATATATAATTTTAGTCATATTATTTTTTTTTCTACTCATGCATTAATATCAGAGAGTATGTATCATGATCTAGGCCCTAAAATATCTCATAGCAATTTTTCAAAATTGAATATTGTTTTTAATAATTATTTTTTATTGAAGAATAATGCGATGTTTGTTTTTGATAGTTTCAAAATAATTTCAAGTTAAAACCTCGTGAAATATACTAGAGTAAATGCAGTGTAAATGTCCTTATTTAAAATTTATTATTGTTATCTTCAAAAATTTATTCAAATGCAGCTGGAACAAACAAATGAAAATATTATACAGGAGTATTTTAGTCGTCATAAATTTCGATACATTTATAATGCTCTTTTAAAAAAAATAAAATGCACGAAAATTAGTTTTCTGATTTTCGTCTATTCTAAAAAAAATTTTTATTGTCGTCTATTTATTTCTTGCTATTTCTACCAGTTTTATCAAATAGTGTAATTGACAAAAATTTCAGTTGTGCTTACATATTTAAAAAAAAAAATTTATTGTGGAAAAGTAATGGATGATTTAAATAACTAATATTAAACTTGTAAAACATATATTGCATTAATGTAACCTTGCAACATTTTTTGTTCAAAACTTCATAATTCGATCAAATTTGATGGTAGAAGATAGAAATATTTTTTTATTAAAAAAATTATGTTTATAAATTAAAATAAAATAAAATATTAAAATATGATTATTTATGAAGAATCTTTGTTGAATAATTCTTTTCTTAAAAAATTAAACATTATTAAAGTGTTTCCAAATGCATTTTATCAAGCTTGTTAACATTAGTATAGTTTTTCTTCTAAATTGAGATTGTAATATCTCACTCCTAAAAAATTAAACATTATGAAAGTGTGTCTAAATTAAACATTATTAGTGTTTCTAAATACATTTTATCAAGTTTGTTAAACATTAGTTAAGTTTTTTTTTTCTATATCCAGATTGAAATATCTTTCTCCTAAAAAAGTTGAACATTAATAAAGTTTTTCTAAATTAAACATTATTAAAGTGCCTTTACATACATTTTATCAATAAAGAAATAAGCATCTAGAACCCTTAACAATTCCAAAAATGAATTTAATATAATATCAATAATATATTCACTTACTATATATTAACAAAAAGATAGTTTTATTATTTTCAGAACTTTAAAAAATTGAATGGAAAGAAAAAAATCTAAAGGAAAAATCGTGCAAATTTTTATTTAAACATTTTCATTAACATATGTTTTCCAAACTAAACGTAGCATTATTAACATAAGGTATTATAATATTATTAATATATATCATTATATTTTCATTTCAAATTCCTAATATATCAATAAATTAATTTAAAAATAAAAACAATAAGAAGAAACTAAAGTAGAACTTTCTGAATATCAGTAAAAATTTATATTTATTCTCTTTTTATAATATATAGAATTATTATTAAAAAATATACACCTATACTATAAAGTTTTATATACAATATTGAAACAAAACAAGTTTTACATTTATCAAAACTTTTCAAAAATAACATTTGTCTTTAAATTTTAAACATGAGTATGTTTTTTGACAGGCAAGTCATTCCCCAATTTTTCCTCAAATAAATGAGATGGACTTAATAACGTTGACAACAATAAACAATATAAATATAGGAAAATATTCTGTACATTTAAAAAAAATTCAAACGACTTGGTAAAATGATAATGTACACTTAAAAAAATATACAAACAAATTATAAATCATCAATTCAATTTTAAAATTGCTTCGAAAATGTAATTTAAAGTCAAATATTCAAGGGAAATATTGAATTTGAATCGAAATTGGAAAATATTTCCAAGATAAAAGATTGTCATCTTAGATAGGAAAGAAAGTAAAAAAGTTATGTATATTTAAAACCTAAAGACAAATTTATATTTACCTTTGTACATTATCATTTTATCCAGTCCTTTGAATTCTTTTAAATTTAAATTAACGCCTTCTGTCTCTGATTGTCCTTCTGCCGGCACGGGTGGAGGAATATACCGATGATGATGGTTTAACTCGCCTTCGGGTAGTTCTCTTACTCGCGAGAAGTCTCGCACTACTTGAGTTTTAATATCCACCACCCGTGAAATTCCAATCCCTTCGAATTATTTTTGGGCTTCTTCGCCCTTTACGACCACCAGTTGGTAACCAACAAACTCCTTTATTAATTTGTGGGCCTCTTCAAGTTTAATTCTGCCGTTAAACTGTACCGGTAGGGTGGAACTCTTCTCGCTGGACATTTTGTTGAGTATTCTATCGCATCTAGTCATAAAATCCCACGAGTGGTCTATGGTGAGCAGGAGGGTATGGCGAAGACTCTCGTCTTCACAATCTTTCAAAATTCTCGAGATGCCAATTTCCACCGGCAGATATGTTCTGTTGTTGAAACAGAATTTGTGGGCATGAGCGACGTATATTTCGTATAATGAAACTTATAAAATTGTCATTGACAGCATGTATTTAATTTTGAAAATGCATGTTATAAGATTGAAAGTATGACTGAAAAAACATTCTCGTGAATCATTTCACACTTATTTGGATAAACAATAATTCAGTAATATAAAATCCGCTTTTTTCTTTCCATCTCTAATGTAAATAAACATATATCTTTTAACCAATCACAACAAACACTGAGAAGGAGAGCCAGTGATTGGACTCATAAAGGTTGACATACAAACGGTCGATTTCTAGATTGTGGTTCGTTCCGAAAAACAAACCTCCCTATGTTCCAGTTATATTTAACGGATCCAGGAACTCGGATCCGTTTATTTCAAATACCATTATGTATATTTTGTCCTTCAGAGTCCATAAATTAAAAACCTTTCAGAGGACTCCATGCATTTAAAGAACTCATTCAATAGTTTCTACCTATTGAATTAAATAATTCAATATTGTTTAGAGAAATTAAAGCTTAAATATATTTAAACTTCAAATAATTAAATCTATTTGATTGATTAGTTAAAATACATGACGTCTTCGACTTTTCTTTTTACTACCGTAGATTTAGAACTATTAAAAACTCTTAAATTCCAGAATGTGAAATTAAAAAAAAAAAGCCGTGCAATCTCTGTATTCTACTATGAATTAATATCCTTTCTGAATCAATAAATCAAATTGCGAATTTTTTCAGACATAAATTTATTATTTCTGTTTGGCAACCCTACATGCATAGACAAGATAGTGCTACGAAGTCGAGGTAATAGTTTCCAAAGTAATATCATCAAAATTATGTGTTTCATATTAGGATCGCGTTTCGCATTATTTTTTTCGTGAACTTTACCAGCCATGAATAGTCAATTACTTTTCGTGCATTCTTAAAAAAAAATCTGTGTGGAGAAATAATTATAAAAATGTATGTATCGAAAAATAGATTTAGGAATTTTAAAAAGTTTATTACATTATATTATTTTTGAAGCTTAGTGTATTTGAATTCAGGAAGTTAGGAATTATATTTAAGACTTTTACTATGCTGGTTCTTTTAGCAAGTATAGGTGTATCATTTTATGAAAATTTATTTAAAATAGCTGATCATGCTTCCACTTAATGAAGTTATTATTGCAATAACACTGATTTATGTGCAAATAAATTCAGTAAATTTCAAAGACTTGTTCTTACAAAACATTTGAAACAGAATATACCAAATCAGAAAATTTAAGGATATTAATTATGGCAGATGCAAATGAAATACTTTCTACAAGTAAAAACTGTGACTTGATGAAGAATTTGGCTGAAAATTCAACTCAGATCATTAAGATGCATGAAAAAGAGTGTATTGAACCAGAACATTTAAAAACACATTTTGAGATAGATTCAAGTGAAATATTTTCTGAAGAATTAAGTGAGAGCTGTGATTCAATGGAGAGTTCAGCTGATCATCCTATACAAACTTCTAAAACTCTTGAAAAAGAACATATTGTAACAGAGAATTTAACAACACATGATGTAATGAATTCAAATGATATACTTCCTGATAAACAAGCTGATAACTATGATCTTATGGATAATTCAGATGAACATACATCACAGATAAATATGTCCCATCCATATAATTATTCTAGTCAAATGTTTTCTGAAGAATTAATAGAGAATAGTGATCTAATCCAGAGTTCAACTGAACATTCAACTCAAACTGGTGATATGTCTCCTGTATACGATTTTTCAAGTGAAATCTTTTCTGAAGAATTTGGAGAAAACAATGATCTGATGGAGAACTTAGATGCTCATTCAGCACAGATGCATCATATGTATAATTTGACATTTAATAAACAGAATGATTTACTAAAAAAATCAAAATCTCATACTAATCCAAAAGATCGAATTGTTAAAGATCGTGTATGTGACCAATGTGGGAAATCATTTCGAGGCAAAAGTAATTTAATGCGTCATTTACGTATTCATACTAATGAGAAACCATATGTATGCGAGTTATGTGGCAAAGCATTTAATCAAGGAAGTACTTTGCGATCACATATACGTACCCATAGTGAAGAAAAACCTTATATTTGTGAAGTCTGTAGTAGAGCATTTGCTAATAGATCCAATTTAAAATCCCATTTGCGTACTCATTCAACTGATAAACCTTATACTTGTGATATCTGTATGGAAACATTTAAGAGAAAAAATCTTCTAAGAGATCATGTTTTGACTCATACAGGTGTGGCACCTTATGCATGTAACATATGTAATAAAACATTCAACGTAAAATGTACATTGCAGCAACATTTACTTACTCATAATAAAGATAAACTATATACTTGTGAACTCTGTGGAAAATCATATACCCACAGATGCAGATTGAAAAATCATTTAATCACTCATGAAAGTGAGAGTCCTTTTATATGTGAAGTGTGCAAGAAAGGATTTTCTAACAAAAGTAATTTAATTGTTCATTTACGTATTCATACACAAGAGAAACCTTATATTTGTGAGGTCTGTGATAAAGCTTTCACTCAAATAAGTACTTTAAAATCACATATATACACTCATAAAAAAGATGAAAAACCTCATAAATGTGAGACTTGCGGAAAAGCTTTTACGAGGAAGGATATATTAAGAAAGCATTCATTATCACAACACAAGAAAAACTTACCTCCTAGTGAAACTAAAGCATGAATGGTAGATTTGAAAAACAAGCTTTCTTAGTAAAAATAAAACTTGGGATAGGATACAGAATATTGACAAAAGACTTTTGGATGCAGTGGGAAATCCTTTAAATATAATAAATTTTAATTATAAGTATGTGTGCACTAAAAAAAATTGTGTTGTCACTAATGCTTTATGAGATATAATTGCATCAAAATCTAATATATTGTTATTATTTTTTCTCTACCCTAATTATTCTTGAGTGGAATATAACTTGACTTTTGAAGTATTTATGGATAACTATTTTTATTTTCATTTATGGAATTGTGATAGTTGAAAACTTTTTCTCTGATGATGCTTCTGTTTATTATCTTTTTCTGTGCTACAGAAAAGAGCTTGAAATAACCCTAAAGTACAGAGGTACTTTAATTTGTTCTATGCTTACTAATGGTTTTTTTTTTTTTTTTTTTAATCAGCACTTGTAATTTAGAAGATTAATGTAGAAAATATACATTTGTCGTCATTCATCGTGATTTCAATTTATCAAAACAATGATCAAAATCATATCTGATTGATCAATACATAAGTACCAGCCATTCGATACTTATTTTAGCTAAATTTTAGTTCCTTTTACTATATTATTTATTCTATGTGATCATGTATGTTATTTAATAGATATTCAGCATTGCTTTTTATAATGAAATGAAAATCAAGTTTTATTTAAGCAAATGTGCATGTTTAGAATTAAGTATTTAGTATTGTTTCAATATTAATGAAATGGGAATACTATAGAATGTGTAGAAATGAAAATATTGTGGTTTCTTTTGTATAAAGTGTCATGTTATTGATTATAAACAATAGTCTAGGGTGGGGCCTTTTTTTTCTGTCTTTTCAAATGTAGATAATTTATCATATTAATTTCAATAGAAAATAAGTCTTATACAAATTTTAATCTGTTGACAAATAAAATTTAATGAACTTCCATAGGCAAAGAATTATGCTCCTTATGAATAAGAGGACAATGTACTATCTCATTTTGCATGACTATTTTTCTTTGGATATTAAAAATAGTAGAGTAAACTTAAAGGTGCTATAAATAGCATACTTCTAATATTATGACTGACTCTAACTCATATTAAAATCATTTCCAAATCAAAAAATTTAGTTGAAAAATATCACATACAATCCCAAAGACCTTCCCCTCCCCAAGAAAAAAAAAATCAATATACTAATAAAATATCAAATCTGGTAACTGCTATTTGTTTTCTTACACTTTATTTTACTCTACTTTACCCTATTTATTCCTTATTTTAAAGATCAATTTTTCAATATATGCAATCATACACATCTTGTGATGAATTTTTCTCTTTATTAATAGAGTTTTATTTTATTTACTGGTCTTTCAGGCTACATATTTTTCATAGACATATTTTGGGGCTTAAAATTTTTTTCTGAACTTTATATTATTGCTTCTATTTAAAATATTGATGACTTTATTAATATTTTTAATACTGAATAAAAATTTATTTAAGACTGTTGTATTTTGATTTGTTTGTGCTTTTATCAAGAAATATTCTTGTTTGATCTACAGAAAAACCTCATTTCCAGTATTGAAATAACAAAGCAAGCTGTGAATCATTTAAATAATTATCATTATTCATATATGAATTATCAAATTTTATATTAAAACTGGTTTCCAAAGAATTATTTTTATAATGAAATAGTAAGTTTTATGTTGCTATGCAAGCTGAAAGGAAATTAAGATGTAGGCTCTTGTAAACACTGGAGGTATATTTTTGATGTTATGTAGCATTTTTAAACCTTACTTATTCTTAGTTTAAAATAATATTCTATGTTGAAACTATAAAAGGACTATTTTGTGATAAACTTTGTAACATTTAAGTCTTTGGCGTAGGTGTTGGCGGAATTGTGCCAATACGTAGGTTGAATTCCGCCAAGGATCGAACC
>JAPMOQ010066268.1:1093-35007 GCA_026543055.1 Argiope trifasciata
TTTACCATCTTATTTAATATTTCTTTTTTATTGTCATTTCTTACTTCTTGTTTTTAATGTTGAGAGACATTACAATGTAATTTTATCAAATAATTTACACGTTTACATACTTTGATATAGGAAGAGTATTTTATATTTAAACCATATGTCTGGCGCAGTATGGCCAGCTATGGCTCTTGCGCCACTAAACCACACAATCCATCCTAACATTTCAAAACCCAACATTACCAGAAACGGTTAAAGCAGGTTATATGAAGTTAGCCGTGCGCCCGTACATTCCGAATCCCTTACGGTGCTACCAATGCCAACGTTTTGGACATGCTAAGACCGCCTGCCGCGGGCAAATAACTTGCGCCCGCTGTGCAGAGAAAGGCCGTGAAAGATAACAGTGTCAAGCAGAAGAGAAGTGCGTAAACTGCAATGGAAACCATACTTCCTTCTCAAGAGACTGTCCACGTTGGAAAGTAGAAAAAGAAATTATAACAGTTAAGATTAAGGAAAATATTTCTTATCCCGAAGCAAGAAGAAAAATATTATCTCAAACCCCAAAACCTGGTATAAGTTATGCATCTGTCGCACAAAAATCTTTCTGCAAAAATTGTATTCAAAATCAAGTAAACTCCAGTGAAAAGTCATCTGATACCGATACGGAAACATTGGCAGGCAATGGTCCTGATAAAAATAATTACCGGAAATCAAAATCGCAAAATTCACTGAAATTGAGACTCTCCAAACGAGGCCTTTCACCCACACAATTAATAACAAAATTAAAAAAGTCGAATGCTCAAAATTCGGTCGCATTGGGCCCCTCAGGGGCTCACCTACTATAGGTGAGTACGGGTGTCCCAATCCCGAGGTACCCAGGGATCTTTACTCCCTTTACGTTTATTCTCCACTATGCCTTCTGCTGTCTCCTTTTTTTCTTTCCCTCGAGGGTAGGCGAGGGAGCTCTCCATGAGAAGCTGTCGCCGCTCTGTTTGCTTCTTGCTTCTCATGGACAGCAAATACCCCCACGTGTTTGCCGTGCGTGGCGACCCATTAGACGGGTGGTGCACTGTGGTCCCCGGTGTATCAATCGGCCGGTAGCTAGTCATCTAAGTGCCTAGTCTGCTAGGGATCAAGCGAAGGGGTTACTCCTTGGGCTTGGCGTTAAGGGTGGTCACTGTCCCCGGGGGTAACTTCGAGCGTATAGGTACTGGCTAGCATCAAGGTAAGCGCCGAGGCTGGGATTGGCCAGAGCCGGTGGCTGCCTTCCCTTGTTGGACTCCGTGGTGGGTGGTGCCGTCGGGCCCGAATCCCCATAAATATCGTATGGGCAAAAAATCTTCTGCTCCCTTCAGTGGGCAACAAATCGGCACAAAAAAGAATTTCCAAAAATCTGTTCAAGAAAAATATTATGACCATTTTTTTATTATTAAAAGAATCAGTGAAAAGAATGAAACTTTCCATTCGGTTTCTCCTTTATTTGTTGAAAAGGCTATTAAAAGCACAGTTGGTGAATTGTCATCTGTACGTAAACTTCGTTCCGGAGACTTACTTGCTGAGGTCTCTTCTAGAGATCAATCTAAACAAATTCTGAAACTCAAAGCTTTAGCAACGATTCCCGTAAATGTATCTGCCCATGCCTCTCTGAACACTTCGAGAGGTGTTATTACTTGCGGAGAGCTTTTTCATACAACAATAGAAGAAATTACAAAGGACTTAAAACCCGAAGGAGTGACGCACGTTCGCCGTATTTCAATAAGGTGAGACGGACAACTTCTCCCCACAAAACACCTTATTTTAACATTCCAAAGCCCTAAACTACCTGAATGTGTTAAAGCAGGTTATATGAAATTAGCCGTGCGTCCTTATATCCCAAATCCTTTACGGTGTTACCAATGTCAACGTTTTGGACATGCTAAAACTGCCTGCCGCGGGCAAATCACTTGCGCCCGTTGTGCAGAGAAAGGCCATGAAAGCCAGCAGTGTAGCGCACAAGAGAAGTGTGTAAACTGCAATGGGAATCACACGTCCTTTTCTCGAGAATGTCCACGTTGGAAGGTAGAAAAGGAAATAATAACAATTAAAATTAAGGAACACATTTCTTATCCTGAGGCAAAACGAAAAGTCCTTTCTCAAACGCCAACACCTGGCGTAAGTTATGCATCGGTCTTGCAAAAGTCCTTTTGTAAAAACTGCTCTTGTGAAAACTGTACTCAAAATTTCACTCAAGTAAATTTCAGTGAAAAATCTTCTGATACTGATATTGAAACAACGGCAAGCAATGCTCTCGAGAAAGCTAAATCCCGGAAATCGAAAGCACAAAACTCTCTCAAATTAAAGCTCTCCAAACGTGGCCTCTCTCCAACACATTTAATTACGAAGTTGAAAAAATCGAATGTTCAAAATTCTGTCGCTCTGGGACTTGCAAGTCAAGGCATAGTGCAGAAAGACTTGTCGTCCATTTTTAATAGCACCACTAAAAATTCCGAACTAATATCTCTACATCCATCTGAAGAGGATGATGATGAAATCTCGATGAGTTGCGAGGCTTCACCAACCAAAGATCTTGCTATAAATAATACAATTTCCAAACCAAATTCTTGATGGGTACTTTCGTTTCATGGAACTGTCGTGGTCTAAGGTCCAAAACTGTTGACATTAAGTGCATCATTAATCAGCTTCATCCTTCTTGTCTAGCAATTCAGGAAACATTCTTAAATCCGAACATTTCATTTAAAATACGTGGTTATAATATTGTGCGCAATGATGCTGACACTAGTAATTCAGGAGGTGTCTGTATTTTAACTTCAAATCAATTTCCAAGTACACCTCTTAATTTACACTCTACCCTGCAAGCTGTGGCAGTTCAAATACATATTAGAGCACTTGTTACAGTTTGCTGTATATATTTACCACCGCATGATGTCATTAATCAACAACAACTAAACAACATTATTGACCAGCTTCCTCCACCATTTTTAATACTCGGGGACTTTAACGGGCATAGTACTTTGTGGGGTTCAGATAGTACAAATTCTCGTGGAAGACAGATCGAACAGTTCATTACTAACAATTGTCTCTGTCTCTTAAATAGCAATGAAAAAACATACTTTCATGAGCCCACACGGACCTTCCACAGTCTTGATCTGGCCATATGTTCTCCTGATCTGCTACCATTGTTGAATTTCACAGTTGGAAGTGATCTCTATAACAGCGATCATTTCCCTTTAATTGTTTCTCATGCTGATAGAGGCGGTGCCACTCTTTGCCCACCGCGTTTTCTATTCCAGCGAGCAGACTGGACTGCTTTTACGCAGTTAGCAGAAATTACTGAGACCATGGTCAAAACTCACGACATAACGGAAGCAATGCAAAATGTCATTAATATCATTATGTATGCCGCAAATAACACTATCCCAAAATGCTCTCCACGGAAACGAAAATTTCGTAGGCCGTGGTGGAATGAAGCTTGCCGTGACAGTTTTAGGGAACAAAAGAAACGTTGGAACATCTTTCGTCGGTACCCATCGACAGAAAACCTTATCTCTTATAAACGTGCCAGAGCCAACGCTCGTCGTATCCGCCGGAGAAGTCAAAAGGAATCTTGGGTTAGCTTCATATCTTCAATTACATCCTCTACTTCCAGCAAATTGCTGCGGAAGAGAGTAAAGGCAGCCAATGGAATTTATAACCACTTTTCCTTTCCTGTACTTAAAATAGGAAATATTACGATTTCCTCTCCCATGGAAGTTGCCAATACCCTTGACAAAACATTTGCAGAAGTTTCTGCTGCTGATTCATACAAGCCTACTTTCATGGCTATAAAGAATCGCGCGGAACGAAAGGGTTTGCGATTTGCTACCAGAAATTCCTTTCCATACAATTCTGCTTTTAAAATGTATGAACTGCTTTCTGCTTTGTCTAAAGCACATGATACCAGCCCCGGACCAGACGGAATCACATATAACATGCTTCGTCATTTGTCTCCTACGTCCCTTTCCAATTTGCTATTACTATTTAACCGTATTTGGACTGAACAGAAGTTCCCTTCACAATGGCACGAAGCGATCGTGATTCCAATCCTGAAACCTGGTAAAGATGCATCTAATTCCCTGCACTACAGACCTATCGCGCTCACAAATTGCTTGTGCAAGACATTGGAGCGTATGGTCAATGATAGGTTTCTTTTCGAATTGGAGAAAAGAGCATGTCTTCCGCAGTTGCAGAGTGGTTTTCGCAGAGGGCGTTCAACACATGATAATATCGTTCTTCTCGAGACTCAAATACTTAACGCATTTGACCGTCGAAATCATTTTGTGTCTATCTTTTTTGATGTAGAAAAAGCCTACGATCGCACTTGGCGATTTGGCATCCTTTCAACTCTTTTAAATTTTGGTTTTAAAGGAAATTTACCTATTTTTTTACAGAACCTTTTATCTTTACGGTCATTTCGTGTCCGTATTGGAAATTTTTACTCCGATCCATTTGTTCAAGCTGAGGGGGTTCCACAGGGAAGCATCCTCAGTGTAACACTTTTTATGATTCATTTTAGTCAAATTCTGAATGTTTTACCTTCATCTGTCCAAAGCATTTTATATGTCGATGATCTCCAGATCTCCTGTCAAGGCTGCAATATGCGCTCAATTGAACGTCAACTGAAAATTGCAGTTAATAAGATAATGGACTGGTGTGATGATAACGGGCACACGATTTCTCCAGAAAAAAGTAAATGTGTGCACTTTTGTAAAAAGCGGGGTCTTCATTTGGATCCTACAATCCACATTCGAAATATTGCGATTCCAGTAGTGAATGAAATTAAGTTTTTAGGGGTAATATTTGACCGAAAGCTCACTTTCCTTCCGCATGTCTTATGTCTACGGAAAAAATGTGAAAAGACATTGAATATTCTGAAGGTACTTTCAAGAACGTCATGGGGAGCGGATCGCACATCTTTACTCCGAATCTACGAAGCGACTATTTTATCACGCGTTGATTATGGATGTATGGTGTATGGGTCTGCAAGGTGTTCGGTTTTGCGCAAACTGGATACCATACACCACTCTGCCTTGAGAATTTGTTCCGGAGCTTTTCGGACCTCACCAGTGGAGAGTCTTTATGTTGTATGTCATCAGTTACCATTAAATTTACGACGTCAAAAAATGTCTGTACAGTACTACCTTCGAGCTTTGTCAATTCTGAAGCATCCTTTGCACTCTTTGATTCTTCCTATTCATCTTCGAAGATTATACAGGGCTCGACCTTTCAATATCCTCCCATTCAGCGAGAGAGTTAAATCACTTCTGGAGGATACAGAACTCCGTGATGTGAGTATTCAAACACTTGATTTATTCTCATTTCCTCCATGGGACATCCCTCAATTTTCCTATTTAAATCCTTTTAATGGGTTTGAGAAACTAACAACGGCCCCTGTGGTTTTTCAAAGGCTTTTCAGTTCTCATCGCTCTCAGTATTTAACTCATATACCAATTTTCACAGATGGATCCAAATCAAGCAGCCATGTTGGATGCGGTATCATTCTAAATACACAAACAATTAGCTATTGTTTGCATACTTCCATTTCAGTCTTTTCTGCTGAATTAGTGGCTGAATTCTGGCTGACAACGCTGTGAAAACAGCGTCTTTGTTTATGGAGCGTGAAGTTCCATTCTACGATTTCAAAAAGTCGTTTGCACGTCATATTCATTCTGCATGGCAGGAATCGTGGGATCAACAAAGCAATAATAAATTACATTCCATCAGACCTACCATTACATTATGGACTGCTCTTCCAGTGCGTGAACTCGACGTCAAATTGACTAGACTCCGCATTGGTCACACTCGTTTAACGCACAGACATCTTTTATTAGGAGATCGAGCTCCTCAGTGCTCCAGATGTCACACGAATTTAACGGTTTTTCACATTTTATTTGAATGCCCTGATTTTACTCAGCATCGTTTGCGATTTTTTAATCTTTCAACTGTGGATTTACAAATGCTTGTGGGAGAACGTACCCACAAAAATCTTTTTAAATTTTTAAAAGCAATTGGCTTTTATCATCTTATTTAATGTCTCATACTGTTAATATATTTTTAAATATTAAATTTAAAGAGACATTGTCTTGAAATTTTTTAACCAGCTTCTAATTTTACAGAGTTTTTCATATAGATATGGGTTTTTTCATTCTAACCGTATGTTTGGCGCAGCATAGCCATATTTGGCTCTTGTGCCAGAAAACTCAACTATCCTATCCTATCCTATCCTGTCGCCGCTCTGTTTGCTTCCTGATTCCCATGGATAGCACCCCTCAGGGGCTCACCTTCTTTAGGTGAGTACGGGTGTCCCAATCCCGAGGTACCCAGGGATCTTTACTCCCTTTCAGTTTAGTCTCCCCTCCGTCTTCTGCTTTTGGCTGTCTTTTTTCTTTCCCTCGAGGGTAGGCGAGGGAGCTCTCCATGAGAAGCTGTCGCCAATCTGTTTGCTTCCTGCTTCTCATGGACAGCAAATACTCCCACGTGTTTACCGTGCGTGGCGACCCATTAGACGGGTGGTACATTTCGATCTCCGGTGTACAAATCGGCAGGTATCCCAGCCACTTGGCTGGTCTGCTTAAGGGGATCAAGCAAAGGGGCCCATCTTCTGGGGCTCTGCGTTAAGGGTGGTAGACGTTCCTGGAAGTGGCTCTTAGCGTATAGGCCCTAGCTAGCACCAAGGTAAGTGCCGAGGCTGGAAAAATCTAGAGCCGGTGGCTGCCTTCCCTCGTTGGGCTCCGTGGTGGGCGGTGCCGTTGGGACCTGAATTTCTTTCCCTCTTTGTATGGGTTTTTCTGATTGCACCATAGTTACTGTAGATACAAAGTTCTTTATCATGTCAACAATTGCTACGTTTCATGAAATCTCGCCTTTTATAGTTCACAAGCTCATTTTATCTCATATCGGAGAAGTAAAGAATGTAAAGAAACTGAGATCTGGGGACTTACTCATTGAAGTTTCTAACCCTACCCAAGCAGCAACTCTAAGCAAATTAACTGCATTAGGAGACATTAAAGTCAACGTTTCTGCACATAGGAATCTGAACTTTTCACGGGGAGTAATATCCGAACGTGGTCTCAAAAGCCATACAGAATCTGAACTTGTAAATGAATTGTCTGATCAAAAAGTTTGCGCAGCTCGTCGCATTCACATCAAACGTGATGGTAAATTAATCCCCACACAACATGTTGTTTTAACGTTTTCCACTACAGAATTACCAAAGTCAATAAAGGCAGGTTATTTAAGATGCCCTATCAAACCTTATATTCCTAATCCAGTCAGATGTTTTAAGTGTCAAAGATTCGGACACTCGCAGCAAGCCTGCAGAGGCACAAAAATTTGTGCCAAATGCTCGGTCCCTGGGCACGATTCTTCAGATTGCATCTCAGAAGAAATTAAATGCCGGAATTGCGAAGGTGCTCATCCAGCTTTTTCAAGATCTTGTCCCAAATGGACCCTAGAAAAAGAAATTCTGACCTTAAAAATGAAGAGGAATATTTCGTTTGCAGAAGCTAGAAAAATAATTACTGAACGCACTCCCAAACCAGGTATTACATATTCTTCTGTTACTAAACAATGTACACGTTGTGGATTTATTCCTAATCCAAATAATACAGAAGCCGGGACTTCATCGCACTCAAATGCACCAATTCATCACAATCTATAAAATTGCCACCTATCCCAGTGAAAATATCTTCCCATACTGCACCTTTAAAAGATATATCATCCTCTTCAACACAAAAACAAGGAAATAAAATAAAAAACAAAAAACCTGAAAAGGTAAAGGAAACCAAAGTAACTAAAAAAGCCTGTCTCGCTGCTTTAAAAAAAGATAAACTTTTAAAAGGTCCGCCAAAAAATAAAGAGGATTTTTTGAAAAAAATGGGAAAAACAGTGGATGAAAAAAATGCTGATTCAGTTATCAACATTCATCCCTCAGATGATGACATTCTGTCCTCAGCTAGTGAATCTGACACTTCATTACGGTCTCCTAAAATCTCGTAAGTTTTGTGCTTCTAATTTTTTTTTGCATGGCCAATTTCGTCTCTTGGAACTGCCGTGGAATTAAGAATAAGATTTCAGATCTTAAGGACATCATCAATGTACACCAACCTTCCATTATTGCACTCCAGGAAACCTATCTAAAGCATAAGGACACAATTCCATTAAAGCATTATGAACTTGTAAAAAAAAAATGGTACTGGCGATAGAGCTTCAGGTGGGGTAGCTCTACTGATCTCGAGCTCCTTTCCCCATCTCCTCTAGTATTAAATACTTCTTTGCAAGCAATAGCTGCTCAGATCCATACCCATTCTTTGTTTACAGTCTGTAGTCTATATCTTCCACCAAATACACCTGTTGATGAAAATAATCTGAATAATCTTATTTCCCAGCTTCCTGAACCATTTATCATCCTTGGTGATATGAATGGACACAGCCCTCTTTGGGGTAATACTGATACAAATACGCGGGGCAAACAAATTGAAAAAATATTAAATGATTACAGTCTTTGTCTGCTTAACAATGATGAACATACTTACTTTCACGAGCCAACTAGAACGTTTCACTCTGTAGATCTAGCAATATGTACTCCAACCCTTCTGCCTTATCTTACTTTCCATGTTACCAGTAATCTGCATAATAGTGATCATTTCCCATTAATTATCTCTGATAACAGACCGACATCCTCAACTCATCGAACATTGAAATATAATTTTAAAACAGCTAATTGGTCAGAATTTCAGTTAAGGGCTAATATAACTAAAGAAATGATCACTAACAATAGCATAGATACTGCTCTCAAAAATGTCACTGATGTGTTAATTACCGCGGCAGATAGTTCAATTCCTAAAAGCTCCAATACTTTTAAAAGACAAAGGAAGGTATGGTGGAATGAAGAATGTCGCGAGGCACACAAGAAGCAAAGAAAAGCCTGGAACCGATTCCGAAGAAACCCGACAACTGCGAACTTAATTAGTTACAAGCAGGCGAAGGCCATCTCGAGAAAAACACAACGACGAAGTAAACGAGAGTCATGGGAAAGATATATCAGCAGTATTAATTCCAACATATCTAGCAAAAAACTTTGGGAGAGAGTGAAAAAAACCTGTGGTATTTTCAAATATAATAATATAAGAATTCTATATAATAACGGTGTTTCCTTTACATCTCTAAAAGACATTGCTAATTGCATTGCATCAGAATTAGCTAAAACATCAAATAATAATAATTATTCGACTCTGTTTGCTCACCATAAATGTACAGTTGAAAAGCAAAAAATTCATTTCCAATCCTCTCCATATGCTCCTTACAATACAGATTTCATTTTTCATGAATTGAAAACATGTCTCTCGGAAACCCAGAAATCATCCCCAGGTCCTGACAATATCAGTTACCTTATGATACAACACATATCTAATAGATCTCTACACAATCTACTATTTCTCTATAATAGAATTTGGCGTGAGCACTCTTTCCCATCATCCTGGCAGCAGGCTATTATAATACCTATTCTTAAACCTGGAAAAGAACCATCAAACCCATGTAACTACCGTCCGATTGCACTTACGAGCTGTCTATGTAAGATCCTAGAGAAGATGGTTAACAAGCGTTTAATATATTATTTGGAAACTAACAAATTTTTTAGTCCCTTTCAAAGCGGGTTTAGAGAGGGGCGTTCAGCAATCGACAACTTACTTGCCTTGGAAACAGAAATTCGAAATTCTTTTATTCGCAGACAGCATACTGTAGCTATTTTCTTCGATATAGATAAAGCTTATGATCGCGCTTGGAGATATGGCATTCTTCGTGATCTCTATGATTGTAATCTCCGTGGTAATCTACCCATATTCATTAAGAATTTTTTAGAACTTCGAAAATTCAGAGTAAGAATTGGAGACCAACCGTCAGACTATTTTATTCAAGAACAAGGTGTGCCTCAGGGCAGTGTACTTAGTGTAACGCTTTTTGCTTTAAAGATCAATGGCATTTTACAACAACTCCCACTCTATGTCAAAGGCTTCCTTTACGTTGATGATCTTTACATATCCTGTACAGGGGATGATAGTGCTTTTGTGGAACGGCAACTCCAACTAGCCGTAAATAAAATCCAACAATGGTCTACTCTAAGCGGTTTTTCTTTTTCCTTAACCAAAACAAAATGTGTACACTTTTGTCGTAAGCGCCGTTTCCATTCAGATCCTGAGATAAGACTTGATGGTCAACCCATCAGTGTCGTTAATGAAATTAAATTTTTAGGAATAATTTTTGACAAAAAACTTACTTTCGGTCCGCATGTTTTATATTTACGAAAGAAACTTGAAAAGACTTTGAATATTTTAAAAGTTCTTTCAAATATGTCCTGGGGAGCTTCCAGAGCATCCCTGCTTCGAGTCTACAGAGCTGCTATACTCTCCAAGATGGACTACGGATGTGTAATATACGGTTCTGCAAGACAAAGTGTATTAAAAAAATTAGACCCTATTCACAACGCTGCTCTCAGACTTTGCAGTGGCGCCTTTCGTACTTCTCCTGTCGAAAGTCTGTACGTTGAATGCTGTGAGCCTTCTCTCGATCAGAGACGAAAAATGCTAACCCTTCATTACTTTTTTAAACTTTTATCCCTGCCTTCACATCCATTCTTTAATTACAAGCAGAGTCAATTCATACTTCGTTTACAAAGGGCCAGACCATCAGTCATTCCTTCATTCTTTAATAGAGCAACAAACATTCTAAATAATTTAAACGTAGACAATATCCTGGTTGTACCAAATGTAAAGGATCACCTCACTCCGTGGAAATCTCATGGACTAAAATACTTAAATCCGTTTGCAACTTTTGATAAATCTAATACAACCCCTGTAATCTATCTCCATCTTTTTGCTCATCATCGTGAAGCATATAAACATTTCATTCCAATATTTACAGATGGTTCGAAAGGTTCTTTAAATACTTCATTTGCTTGTGTTTTTATTGATTCCACCAGCTCCTTTCGACTTCATCCCTCATGTTCTATTTTTACTGCAGAAATCACTGCCATCTTTCATGCATTATCCCACATTTCAAATGGTCCACCTAATAATTATATCATTTATTCAGACTCAAAAAGTGCCTTGGAATCGTTAACATCTCTTCATCGTTTCTCTCATCCATTGTCTTTTAAAATTCTTGAATTGCATGATAGCCTCACATGTGAAGGTTATTCAATCCTATTCTGCTGGGTTCCTTCACATGTGGGTATTTCTGGTAATGAATTGGCAGACGAGGCTGCGAAATCGGCTACCAGTCTTTTAAATGGCCCTGTTCCTTTGAACGATATCAAGAAATATATAAAAACCCTTCTAGATATGAAATGGCAATCAGAATGGGACAGTAAAGAGGCAAATAAGCTTCATTCTATCAAATGTTCCATCGAGTGTTGGCCCATTTTAAATAGCAGAAAATTGGATACCGTAATTACACGTTTAAGAATTGGCCATACTAGGCTCACACATAGGCATTTGTTGTTGGGGGAGCCCGCCCCTCGATGTATTTTATGCCAATGCTTTTTGACAGTTCAGCACATACTGATGGAGTGTCCACGTTTTGATTCTCAACGAGTTCGGTACTTTCATACTCCTCATTTTGTATTGAAAGATATCCTTCATAAAGCGCCTCATCCTCAACTTATAACGTTTTTAAAAACGATTGGTTTCTTTTACCTTATTTAAATATTTTATCATTTTTTAAATGTTTTAAATCTATGTGATAGTTCCTTTATGCATATTTTTTAAGGTCTTAAATAGAGTTTTGAAGCAGGTATTTTGATTAACCTTTTAAAACGTGAAAACTTTACGAACCATAGACTCGCATAGACCTTGTCGTAGGCGCTGTATGATCAGAAGTGGTTTTAGCGCCATTAAACTCCATCAACTTCAACTTCCAAAATTCTTTATTGTTATTGCTGAAAATCCTACTTCTTTGAAATTTGTTTCTCCTATTGTAATACATAAATCTATACTAGGTCATGTAGGGGAAGTTCAAAATATAAAAAATTAAATAATGGAAACCTTCTTATAGAAATTACAAACTATCAACAGTCTGAAAATATTATTAAATTAAAAAAGATTGGAGAGATCGATGTAACTGTTGTTCCTCATCGTTCCCTTAACCACTCCAGAGGGGTGATATCCGAAAAAGAATTTCAGAGAGATCTGGAAGAGGATATATTAGAAAATTTAAAAGACCAAAAAGTTATAGCAGTTCGCAGGATATCAATTAAAAAAAACAATCAAAACTTTCCTACGAAACATCTAATAATTACATTCAATACGCCAGTTCTCCCCAAATCTATAAAAATAGCTTATATAAATTGTCCTGTTAAACCATACATTCCAGACCCACTCCGTTGCTTTAAATGTCAAAAATTTGGTCATTCTATAACAGCTTGTAGGAGCGATAAAGAAATTTGGCTCGTTGCTCTCTCCCGGATCACAATAGCAAAAACTGTACTTCCACCACACAAAAATGTTATAACTGTGAAGGCGATCATCCATCTTACTTCCGTTCCTGCCCACGCTACAAGCAAGAAAAAGAGATTCAAACCATCAAGATAACAAAAGGCATTTCATTTACAGAAGCACGTAAATTAGTAAACGACAAAACACCGAAACCAAATCTTTCGTATTCATCAGCAATAAATTCAGTCATTCCAACTTCAGAATCATGTAATTCACAAAATCTACCATTAATGAACAGAGAAACAAATACTTCTGGAATTCGCACAACAGCAGACCCTGACACCATAACTTTAAAAAAAATAGACTATCTTGCCCTTCTGGAGATAAAAAAATCTTGGGAAGAATCTTCCTCCTCCTCTCTTAAGAGGACAGAAAAGAAAAAAATTGTAATGAAGGAAAAAATGCTAAAAGGGAAAAAGGTACCAAAACCAAAAGAAAAAAAATAAAATTGAAGAAAACGAAGAACACTTTAAAATTCATCCATCTCATGATAGTATAAGTGATATGGATGAGGATAGAGTGGATTCTGATCCCACTTATATTCATCGACTTATTTTAAATCAAAATTTTTTAAGAAACCTAAAGGTTGAGGTTCTCTAGCCTTATTGCTTTATTTGTACTCAAAACAATTCCCCTTCTTTGTCTTTTCTTTAAAAAAAAAAATGTCTACTTTGATTTCTTGGAATTGCCGGGGATACATGAATAAATCTTCAGAATTGAGAGACATTATAAACAAATACCATCCCACCTGCATTGCACTTCAAGAAACTTACCTTAAAACAGACAAGCAAAACATACGGTATTACAAAAATTTCTCCAAGCACAATACTCAAAACCGATTTTCTGGGGGCGTGGCAATTCTTGTCGCCACAAATACTCCATCAATGCAATTAAATCTGAACACTAATCTACAAGCTGTTGCAGTGCGAATTCAGGTGAAAAATTTAATAACTGTGTGCAGCCTCTATTTACCACCTAAACAACACATCAGTCAAACAGACCTCAATAACTTGGTTTGCCAATTACCCTCTCCTTTCATTATTTTGGGCGATTTTAATGGCCATAGTCCCTTTTGGGGAAGCACTGATTCAAATCCTCGTGGTCAGCAAATAGAACAATTTCTGGCAGATCATAATCTTTGCATTTTAAATTCTGATGAAAAAACGCATTTTCATTTACCAACACGGACCTTTCATTCTGTTGATCTTGCTATTTGTTCTCCATTTTTATTGCCTTTTTTCAGTTTAACTATTGACAATGATCTTTATAATAGCGATCATTTTCCTTTAATTTTGACCGACCGTAGACACAACGCAGGTAGTTCTTTCCGACCGTCCAAATATGTATTTAATGCAGCAAATTGGCAAAAATTCACCTCTTTAGCTAATATCAATTCAGAAATAGTTAAATCTTCCCCTATTGATGAAGCTCTGAAACATATTGTTAGCATAATAATTGAGGCAGCAAATAACTCCATTCCAAAGAAATCTGGAATTCGTAGGAAGCAAAATAAGCCATGGTGGGATGCTGACTGTCAAAAAGCATATAAAAGACAAAAAAGGGTCTGGAATATTTTTCGCCGGTATCCCTCAACTGAACATTTTATCAATTTTAAAAAGCTTAGAGCAGAATCTAGAAAAGTTCAGCGTCGAAGTCGAAGGATCTCTTGGCAAAAATTCGTTTCCGGTATTACTTCAACAATTTCTAGCTATCATCTCTGGAATAAAGTTAAAAAAGCTTCCGGTGCTTCTCACTCCAATACTGTTTCAATATTAATTGACAGAGGAAACACCATATCATCTAAAAAAGATATTGCAAATTCTATAGCCTCGACATTAGCTCATACATCTAGTAGCAAAAATTATTCTCCAACTTTTTTAAAATATAAAGATAATGCATAAAAGCAAAAACTAAATTTTAATACTCAGACTAATCTGTCCTACAACAGTGATTTAACGTTTTTAGAATTCCAATCATGTCTTGCTAGAGTCCACGATTCTTCTCCCGGTCCTGACAACATAAGTTACTCTATGATCAAAAACTTAACAACAGAGTCGAAAAAAAGCTTATTGTGTCTCTATAACCGTATTTGGAAGGAACAATGCTTTCCTACTATTTGGCAACAAGCTATAATTATTCCTTTGCTAAAATCGGGCAAAGATCCGACAAATCCATCAAATTACCGACCCATTGCTTTAACTTGTTGTCTTTGCAAATTATTAGAAAGAATTATAAATAGACGGCTAATTTTTTATCTGGAGACAAATAACTTACTCCACCCTTTTCAGAGTGGATTTCGAAGAGGACGAAGTACTCTTGATAATCTCCTTGCTCTCGAATCTGATATTCGCTTAGCATTTTTACAAAGCAAACATTTAGTTGCCATTTTTTTCGACATCGAAAAGGCATATGACCGAACATGGAGATATGGAATTTTAAGAGATTTATATGATTTAGGGCTTAGAGGAAATCTTTCTATTTTCATCAACAATTTTTTAAAGCTTAGAAAATTTTGTGTTAAAGTGGAATCTGAACTTTCAGACTCTTTCATACAAGAGGAAGGTGTCCCCCAGGGCAGCGTTTTAAGCGTCACTCTATTCATTTTAAAAATAAATCACATTTTAAAGCAACTTCCAATTTCTATGAAGGGATTTTTATATGTTGATGATCTGTACATTTCCTGTACAGGAACGCATATGAATTTTATACAAAGACAACTGCAGATTGCAATCAACAGTATTACCCAATGGACAAATACTAATGGTTTTTCCATCTCAACATTGAAAACGGCTGGTGTTCACTTCTGTCGGAAACGTAGCCTTCATTTTGATCCTGATCTGAAACTTAACGATGAGCCAATACCATTTTTAGATGAAATTAAATTTTTGGGCATTATCTTTGATAAAAAACTCACCTTTCAATCTCATATAAAACTTTTACATAAAAAGTGCGAAAAATCTTTAAATATATTGAAAGTCGTATCAACAACATCATGGGGAGCCGACAGAAATTCGATGATTAAAGTATACAAAGCCGCTGTTCTCTCCAAGCTGGATTATGGTTCCTCAATATACGGCTCCGCTAGAAAAAGCATTTTACAAAAATTGGACCCTATTCACCATACAGCTCTTCGGCTTTGTTCAGGAGCTTTCAGGACATCCCCTGTTAAAAGCTTGTACGTTGAAACCGGTGAACCGGCCCTGGAATTAAGAAGACAATTTTTGTCGCTGAATTATTATTTTAGAATCCAGTCGAATACGAACCACCCATTTTATGATTTCAAACTTCGTCCCTTTCTAGTCCGCTTGCAAGATGCAAGGAAGTCATTCATTCCTGTCTTTTTTACAAGAATTCAAAACATTATTTTAGATCTTAGTCTACTGCATGTCCATGCAGTTCCTCAGCCAGAAAATACTTTTCCACCTTGGAAAATACCCGAAATACAATATTTAAATCCATTTGAAAATTTTAACAAATCAGATACAGCTGATATCATTTATCAGGAAATTTTCTTGGAGCATAGACACCAATATCAAAATTTTATTCCAGTTTTTACAGATGGGTCGAAATCAATTGCTCATGTTTCTTTTGCTGTTGTTTTTCCTGATACAATTTCTTCTTTTAAGCTTCATCCTTCATGTTCAGTTTTTACTGCAGAAATAAGTGGTCTTGTATATGCTCTAGAGGAAATTTCTAATAGTTTGGAAAAAAAATTTATTATCTATACGGACTCTTTGAGCGTTTTGCATTCTCTAAAATCATGTAATCCTCATCCCTTGGTTTTAAAGGTCTTAGATGCTCTTGATAAACTAACTTCTCTTAATTATAATATTTTATTTTGTTGGGTACCATCCCATGTTGGTATTTTAGGGAACGAGGAGGCAGACAAGGCTGCCAAATCGGTGACTAATTCTATTGCTACCAATATCCCTGTGAACGACATAAAGAAACACATTAAAATGCTTCTTTATTCTAAATGGCAGAGACAATGAGACCTGGAGACAAACAATAAACTTCATATGATCAAACCCCATGTGCAACTTTGGCCCTCATTAGCTAACAGAAAAGCAGATACTGTTGTGACACGTTTACGAATTGGACACACTAGATTCACCCATATTCATTTATTGTTAGGTGAACAGGAACCATTGTGTTCGCGATGCAGTTGTCAAATGTCTGTACAGCATATTTTGTCAGAATGCCCAAATTTCAAAGGCCAGCGCTTGCACTTTTTTCAAAAGTCTTCCCCTTCATTATCTTTTCTCCTTGATAAAATACCCCCTCAGGGGCTCACCTTCTTTAGGTGAGTACGGGTGTCCCAATCCCGAGGTACCCAGGGATCTTTACTCCCTTTCAGTTTAATCTCCCCTCCACCTTCTGCTTTTGGCTGTCCTTTTTCTTTCCCTCGAGGGTAGACGAGGGAGCTCTCCATGAGAAACTGTCGCCGCTCTGTTTGCTTCCTGCTTCTCATGGACAGCAAATACCCCCACGTGTTTGCCGTGCGTGGCAACCCATTAGACGGGTGGTGCACTGTGGTCCCCGGTGTATCAATCGGCTGGTTGCTGGCCACCTGAGTGGTCAGTTTGCTAGGGATCAAGCGAAGGGGTTACTCCTTGGGCTTGGCGTTAAGGGTGGTCACTGTCCCCGGGGGTAACTCCCAGCGTATAGGTACCGATCAGCACCATGGTGGATGCTGAGGCTGGAAATGACCAGAGCCAGTAATTGCCTTCCCTTGTTGGGCTCCGTGGTGGGAGGTGCCGTCGGGCCTGAAACCCTATTCATATCGTATGGGGCCTAAATCCAAAACTCCCTTCAGTGGGCATCACAGAGAACTTAAAACTGCTATTAATCTTCCATACTATGATCGATTTTTTATACTTAAGCGAGTTTCTGATAAAAACGAATCTTTCAATTCTGTATCACCTTTCCTAGTGCAAACGTCTATCACCGCAACAATTGGTGAAGTCGCTGCCATACGAAAAATGCGTTCCGGTGATTTGCTGATTGAAGTTTCGACAAAAAAGCAAGCACAACAAATTATGAAACTGAAAGCCTTGGCTAACATACCTGTTAGTGCTGCCTCTCACAAATCATTGAATTTTTCCAAAGGAGTTATCACATGTGGTGAACTATTCAATGTTCCCCTTGAGGAGATCACTGCGGAATTACAACCCCAAGGAGTGACTCATGTACGCCAAATTACTATTAGGCGGGATGATCAATTCCTTCCAACAAAGCATTACATAATTACATTTCATAGAACAACAATACCAGAATTCCTCTATGCTGGATATATTAAACTACCGGTTAGGCAGTACATCCCAAACCCTTTGAGATGCTTTAAATGTCAACGTTTCGGACACTCGAAATTTAATTGCCGCGGGACACTAACATGCGCCCGCTGTGCAGGAAAAGATCACGATTGCGAGCATTGTAATGCCCCCGAGAAGTGCGTGAACTGCGGTGGTTGCCACGCATCGTTTTCCCGAGCATGTGAACGATGGAAAATGGAAAAGCAAATAACTTCCATAAAATTTAAGGAATCCATCTCTTATCCTGAAGCAAGACAAAAAGTATTATCTCAAACACCCAAACCTGGTGTGAGTTATGCTTCCGTTGTAAAAACACCATTCTGTGTAAACTGCAGATGTACAAATTGCTTGAAATATAATCCCCTAACTTCAACAATGGTAAAATCTTCCGATTCAGAGTTAGAAAATACAGCATCTAGTGCACCTGAAAATAGCAAACCGGTACGATCGAAATTAAACTCCAACTCTCAAAGGTCACTGAAGCTAAAATTGACAAAACGTGGACTCTCACCAAAAGATTTAAGATCAAAGTTAAAAAAATCTGCAACACAAAAATCTGTCGCTTTGGGACTTGCAACGAAAGGGAATGTCCATAAGGACTTAACGTCCATTTTTGGAGCCTCTAAAAGTCCCGATTCAATTTCCCTCCATCCGTCTGACGAGGAGGATGACTTACAAATGAGTTGCGATGTTTCGCAAACTCTTGTTAACACTGGCATTAATAAATTTAATTCTTCAGGTTCTTAATGGGAACTTTTGTTTCTTGGAACTGTCGTGGTCTTCGGTCCAAATTTCTCGGCATTAAGCACATTATTAATCAGTTCCATCCTGCTTGTTTTGCCTTTCAGGAAACATTCCTGAAACATGATATTGCTGTGAAAATTCGTGGTTACAACTGTGTTCGAAAAGATTCTAGCGCTGGAAATAATTCATCTGGTGGTGTGTGCATCTTGACGTCTAACATCTACCCAAGCTCTCATTTAAATTTACAAACTTCCTTACAGGCCGTGGCTGTTCAAGTGCATATACGGACTCTTGTCACAGTTTGTAGTATATATTTGCCGCCACATTCTGTTATTAGCCAATATGAACTGAATCGTTTAGTGGATCAATTACCCAAACCTTTCTTGCTTCTTGGTGATTTTAATGCTCATAGTACTTTGTGGGGTTCGGAAAGAACAAATTCTCGTGGGCGACAGATTGAACAGTTCATATCTGATAACTCTCTCTGTCTGCTCAATCATGACGAGAAAACCTATTTCCATGAACCCACACGTACATTTCACAGTCTGGATCTGGCTATCTGTTCTCCCGATCTCTTCCCGTTGCTCAGTTTTTCAGTTGGAAATGATCTTTATGACAGTGATCACTTTCCCATAAGGGTCTCCTATGCTGATAGAGGCGGAGTGACTTCTTGTCCTCCGCGTTTCCTTTTCAAGCGAGCGGATTGGACTGCTTTTATGCAACAGGCAGTAATTTCTGAACATATGATTAGAACGACTGATATTACAGAAGCAGTACAAAATGTAGTTGACTGCTTAATTAACGCAGCGAACAATACCATTCCCAAAAGCTCCCCACGTTTGAGGAAATACTCGAAACCGTGGTGGAATGCAGCTTGCCGCGACAGTCACCGAGAACAGAAAAAGCGGTGGAATATTTTCCGCAGATATCCAACAACTAAAAATTTAATAGCTTTTAAACGTGCCAGAGCTAATGCTCGGCGTATCCGTAGGCAAAGTCAGAGAGAGTCCTGGATTAGATATATATCTTCCATCACAGCCTTTACTTCTTCGAAACTACTCTGGAAGAAGGTTAAAGCGGCTAATGGAATTTACAAAGAATTTTCTATTCCTGTTCTGGAGACAGAAAATGGAACTGTATCTTCTGCATTAGGTGTTGCCAATGCTCTCGGTTATGCATTTGCACAGGTTTCTGCGGCTGATTCGTATAAGCCTTCATTTATAGAAATTAAGAATCGTGCGGAACAGAAACCGTTGTGTTTTTCTACTCAAAAATCCCTTTCTTACAATTCAGAATTTAAAATGCATGAATTACTAACAGCTTTATCGAAGACTCATGATACCAGTCCTGGTCCTGATGGAATCACATATAACATGCTTCGCCATTTGTCTACTACATCCCTTTCTAATCTATTATTTCTATTTAATCGCATCTGGTCTGAACAGAAGTTTCCAACACAATGGCATGAAGCCATTGTGATTCCAATCTTCAAACCCGGCAAGGACTCTTCTAACCCTCTGCACTATAGACCTATTGCACTCACAAGTTGTCTATGCAAGACGCTTGAGCGCATGATTAATGCCCGTTTAATTTTTGAACTGGAAAAGAAAGAATGCATCCCTCTGTGGCAAAGTGGTTTTCGCCGTGGTCGCTCGACTTTTGATAATATTGTTGGCCTTGAAACTCAAGTTCGCAATGCTTTTGTCCGTCGAAATCATCTGGTTTCTATCTTCTTCGACATAGAGAAGGCCTATGACCGTGCTTGGCGATTTGGTATTCTCTCAACACTTGAAAAGTTTGGATTTAAGGGGAATTTGCCCATGTTTTTAAAACAATTTTTATCGTTGCGCACGTATCGTGTTCGGGTTGGTAATTTATATTCAGACCCTTTTATTCAAGCTGAGGGTGTTCCACAAGGAAGTATCCTCAGTGTTACACTTTTTATCACTCATTTTAGTCAAATTCTTAATATTTTACCCTCATCTGTTCAAGCTTCATTATATGTTGATGATCTTCAGATCTCCTTCCAAGGAAGCAATATGCGCTTAATAGAACGACAACTACAGGTTGCCGTTAACAAACTAGTAGGTTGGTGTGATGAAAACGGACATACGATCTCTCCTGATAAAAGTCAGTGCATTCACTTCTGCAGAAAACGAGCAATACATTTGGATCCTGTAATCCATATAAGAAATACTATAATACCTGTGGTTAACGAAATAAAATTTCTTGGAATAATATTTGACCATAAGCTTACTTTTCTTCCGCATATCCTGCGTCTTCGGAAAAAGCGCGAAGGATCATTAAATATTCTTAAGGTACTTTCAAGAACCACCTGGGGAGCAGATCGCACTTCCTTGCTTCGTATTTACCAGGCAGTGACTCTATCCCGTATTGATTACGGATGTATGGTGTATGGCTCTGCCCGTTTTGCCGTCTTGCGAAGGCTGGATACTATACACCATACTGCCCTAAGAATATGCTCAGGAGCATTTAGAACCTCACCAATTGAAAGTTTATATGTTTCCTGTCACCAGATACCACTAGATCTACGGCGGAAAAAAATATCTGCCCAGTATTACTTTCAAGCATTGTCTGTCTCGAAGCACCCCTAACAGTCTATGGTAATTCCGGCGAGTCTTCGGAGACTTTATACTGCCAGACCCCCTCATATTCTTCCCTTTTGTGAAAGAGTCAAATTACTGCTTAATACTTGTGCCCTGAAAGAGGTGAAGATTCAGACTACTGACGTAATTTCTTTTCCTCCCTGGGATATTCCACACTTTTCCTTTCTAAATCCTTTCTCAGATTTCCAGAAGATGACCGTTGATCCTGTAATATTCCAGAACATTTTTGGTTCCCATCGCTCACATTATTCAGATTACTTGCAAATTTTCACCGATGGCTCAAAGTCCGATGGACATGTTGGTTGCGGTATTGTCTTTGATAACAATACAATCAGTTACCGCCTTGATACGCTATTTTCTGTCTTATCCTCTGAGTTAGTGGCGATCTTCTTTGCTCTTCAAAAAATTTCCGTCTCCCCTGAAAGGAAATTTTGTATATATACTGAAAGTATGAGCTCTCTTGTGGCTCTTTCAAATTTTCATAATGGAATTCATCCGGTTGCCCTGGAAATTTTATATCTTTTAAGGATCTTAAAAGACAGGAACTATGACATATTATTCTGCTGGGTTCCGAGTCATGTCGGAATTGGTGGAAATGAGATGGCAGATGCTGCTGCAAAAGAAGCGACTTCCTTCCTCAGACGAGATATACCACGGAATGATGCAAAAAATATTTTTGAGCGACACTTATTTTCAATGTGGCAAGAGTCATGGGATCATCGACTCAGTAATAAACTATATTTTATAAAACCCAAAATTTCATTGTGGCCTTGTCTCCAAGTGCGTGAGTTTGACGTCAAATTAACTAGACTCCGAATCGGTCACACCCGCCTAACTCATAGGCATCTTTTACTTGGCGAAAGAACTCCTATTTGCTCAAGTTGCACAGTAACTTTAACTGTTGCTCATATTTTAATCGAATGCCCAGACTATAATTTTCATCGTAAGCGCTATTTTAATTGCTCATCTTTAGATATACGAATGCTGTTAGGCGAACATCCTCATCAAAATGTTTTTAAATTCTTAAAAGCTGTTGGATTTTATCATTTTATCTAAAATATTTGAATTAAAATATATTTGTAGCATTTACTTCTTGCTTTTTAATTGTAACATACACACAACTATATTAAACATATGTTAATATAATTTCATATTTAATCATAATTTTATTTACGAAAGCATTTTTTAATATATACCATGAGGTTGGCGCGGTATGGCCAGAATTGGCTTTTGCGCCAAAAAAATCCACAAATCCAATCCTTGATAAAATACCTCATGCCCAACTTTTTCCCTTTTTAAAGTCTATAAAGTTTTATCCATTTATCTGAATCTTGATTACGTTTTAGCTTCTCCGCATATTCCCTTCGGTATTCTTTTAAAGTAATATAATTGTACCCACTGTTTGGCGCAGTATAGTCAACATCATGGCTCTTGCTCCAAAAAAACCTAAACAAACAAGCAAACAAACAATCCCATGGATAGCAAATACCCCCACGTGTTTGCCGTGCGTGGCAACCCATTAGACGGGTGGTGCAGTGTGGTCCCCGGTGTATCAATCGGCTGGTACCTAGTCACCTGAGTGACTAGTTTGCTAGGGATCAAGCGAAGGGGTTACTCCTTGGGCTTGGCGTTAAGGGTGGTCACTGTCCCCGGGGGTAACTCCCAGCGTATAGGTTCCGGTTAGCACTAAGGTGTATGCCGAGGCTGGAAAAGACCAGAGCTGGTAATTGCCTTCCCTTGTTGGGCTCCGTGGTGGGTGGTACCGTTGGACCTGAATTCCTTTTGATATCGTATGGGGCCTCGTGTTAAGACTCCCTTCAGTGGGCAAAAAGTAATCAAATTTCCTAATACCTCTCTGAACTTTGATAAATTTTTTATAGTCAAACGTATTTCTGAAAATCAAGAAACTTTCAATTCTGTTTCACCGTTCCTTGTCCAAAAAGCTTTTGCAGCTACCGTCGGTGAGGAAATCTCAATAAGAAAAATGCGCTCTGGTGACTTACTAGTGCAAGTTGATGCCAAAAAACAAGCTCAAAATATCAGCAAACTGAAAACTCTAGCCACAATACCTGTTTCTGTGAGTCCGCACACTTCGCTAAACTTCTCTAAAGGTGTCATAACTTGCGGAGAACTATATAATATTACTCTAGACGAAATAAGTTCAGAATTTAAGAAACAAGGTGTAACCAATGTTCGCCAAATTACAATTCGACGAGATGGCCAACTATTACCGACAAAACATTATATACTCAATTTTCATAATTCCAAATTACCAGAATTGGTATATGCAGGTTACATAAAGTTACCAGTTCGCCAATACATTCCTAAACCATTAAGGTGTTTCCAGTGCCAGCGGTTTGGCTATTCGAAGATTAATTGCCGCGTGACACTCACTTGTGCCCGTTGTGCCGAAAAAGGGCATGACAGTCAACAATATACTGCACAGGAAAAGTGCGTAAACTGTCATGGTGACCATCCCTCATACTCACGAACATGCTCACGCTGGAAAATGGAGAAAGAAATCACTACTATAAAAATAAAAGAAGATTTAACATATACAGAAGCGAGACGGAGAGTTGAAATGCAAATTCCTACTCCTGGAATTAGTTATGCATCCATTGTTCGAAAACCCTTTTGCTCAAACTGCTCCTGTGCCAACTGCAAGAAACAGAATCTACCAACAAAGCCTCCGGAAAAATCATCTGAATCTGATTCTGATAGCTCAACTAAAAATACACCGTCATTTTCTAAACCAGATTCCCCTCAGGGGCCCACCTCCTTTAGGTGGGTACGGGTGTCCCAATCCCGAGGTACCCAGGGATCTTTCATTCTTTCATTCTTTTTTTTCCCTTCCCCCCTATTTTTTTTTCTCTTCTTACTCTCCCTGCTCTCTCCTCCCTTTTTTCTCTCTTCATTTTTCCATCCCTCGACGGTAAGCGAGGGAGCTCTCCATGAGAAGCTGTAGCCGCTCTGTTTGCTTCTTGCTTCTCATGGACAGTCGAAAACCCCACGTGTTTGCCGTGCGTGGCGACCCATCAGAAAGGGGGGTACATTTTGGACCCTGATGTATCAATCGGCTGGTATCCCAGACATTTGACTGGGCTGCTCAAGGGGATCAAGCGAAGGGGTCACTCCTTGGGCTTGGCGTTAAGGGTGGTCACTGTCCCCGGGGGTGACTCTCAGCGTATAGGTTCTGGCTAGCATTATGGCAAGTGCCGAGGTTGGGATTTCCAGAGCCGGTAACTGCCATCCCATGTTGGGCTCCGTGGTGGGCGATGCCGTCGGGCCCGAATCTTTTCTAATGTCGTATGGCAAATTCTAATTTACACTATAGTAATGCTTATCCTAAATTTTTTGTAATTAGTGCTGAAAAAAACACTTTGAGCAATTTATCTCCTATTTTAATACACAAAACTATTGTTTCAATGATTGGAGAAGCGAAATCGATCAAGAAACTAAACAGTGGAAACTTACTTGTTGAAGTTGCAAATTCAAAACAATCTGAAAATATATTAAAACTTGAGAAAATAGCAAATATCGAAGTTACTGTCAGTCCACATCGGACATTAAACCATTCAAGAGGTGTTATTTCACAAAGCGAATTTAACAGAGATACCGAAGAAGATATCCTTGATGCTCTGAAAGCACAAAAAGTCATATCAGTTCGTAGAATATCAATAAAAAGAAATGGTCAAAATTTCCCAACAAAGCATCTAATATTAACATTCGACACTCCTTTGTTGCCGAAATCGGTTAAAATTGCTTACATTAATTGTCCAGTTAAACATTATATACCAAATCCACTTCGGTGTTTTAAATGTCAGAAATTTGGTCACACAATAACAGCCTGTAAATCTTCTAAGCAACTATGTGCTTACTGCTCTCTTCCAGATCATGAAAGTAATGCCTGCTCTTCTACAGCACCAAAATGCTGCAACTGCTCCGCAGAACATCCAGCTTATTCAAAATCCTGCCCACGTTACAAACAAGAGAAAGAGATACAAACGATTAAAATTACTCGAAACATTTCATTTCCAGAAGCCCGAAAAATTGTAAACGACAGAACTCCCCAACCAGGTCTATCCTATTCAGCAGCTTTAAATCCCTCTCAAACTATCTTTGAGCAAAACTTAAAAAATGGTCAAAAAAGTTCCATGTCTACAGCATTTGCAACAACACATCCTTCAGTAGATAATGAAACAATTACAATAAAGAAAAGCGACTGGTTAGCACTGCTTGAGATAAAAAAATCGTGGGAAAAAACTTCCTCTGCTTCTACCTTGTCCCAGAATAATACCAACCAAGCTGTTGCAAAAACAATTCCTCCAGCCATTGCTTCTGCCACAGTTGATATTAGCGAATTTCAATTTAATATTCCTACAGCTTCTACAAAGACTTCATCAAATATCAATAATTCATTAGATAAAGTTCCTCTTTCCAATGCACCTTCTTCAAAAGAGGGTTCTTTAGTTAAAAGAAATTCTAAAAAACCTCGAGATGATAAAAAACATGAACACAAATCTACCGATTTAGTAAAATTAAAAGAATCAAAAGCTGCCAAACGTGCAAGAAGACTTGCTGAGAAAAGAGATATTTTAAACTCTCTTCCAAATAGTGTCCCTACAAAAAAAGATTTTTTGAAAGATTCTGTTAAAAAAACAAGTGAAGAACTTGATAACGATCCACTTCTTAAAATGCATTTGTCTGATGATGAAATGCTTACCAGTGACGGAGAAGTTCTACCCACTTCTCCTTAGTGTTTTTGTCCTTCTGTTTGTGTTGGTGTTTCCTTTTTGTTGTTGTTGTTTTATTTTTCTTTCTTTTCTACTTTATGGCCTCGTTCATTTCATGGAACTGTCGTGGTTTTCAAAACAAGAATACTGAATTAAAGGATCTTATTAACAAATATCATCCCGCCTTTATTGCGTTGCAAGAGACTTACCTCAAAACAGACAAACATAATATCCGTCATTATAAAATCTATAGCAAACATCACGCTCAAGAACGAGTTTCTGGTGGTGTTGCAATACTTGCTGCAACTGACATCCCTTCCATGCCCCTGAACCTTAACACCAACTTTCAGGCTGTGGCTATACGTATTCAGACACAATCCTTAATTACAGTTTGCAATATTTACTTACCTCCAAATGAAAATGTCAGTCAAATAGATCTTAATAATTTGATTTATCAACTTCCACGTCCTTTTATAATTATTGGCGATCTTAACGGCCATAGTTCCCTTTGGGGTAGTTCTGATAACAATGCCCGTGGTCTACAGATTGAAAAATTTCTTTCAGATCATAATTTATGTCTCTTAAATTCTGATGAAAAAACACATTTTCATTTACCCACACGTACATTTCATTCAGTTGACCTTGCAATGTGTTCTCCATCTCTCTTGCCTTTTTTGAATTTAACAGTTGACAATAACTTGTATAACAGTGATCATTTTCCATTAATTATAACTGACAATAGACATAATGCAAATAGTATTTTCAGGCCACCTAAATATATCCTAAATGCCGCTAACTGGCAACGATTTACTTCTCTAGTAAATTTTGATTCTGAAATAATTAGATCTTCCACTATAGACGATGCTCTTAATTATATTGTCAAAACCATAATTGAAACAGCAGATAAATCAATACCCAAGACGACTGGTAATTACAGAAAACAAAATAAACCCTGGTGGAATTCTGACTGCCTACAGGCTTATAAGAAACAAAGAAAGGCTTGGGATATTTTCCGCAGGCGTCCTACAACTGAAAATTTCATCATTTTTAAAAAATCTAAATCGGAATCCAGAAGAATTCAAAGAATTAGTCGCAGAGCGTCATGGCAGAAGTTTGTTTCTGGCATAACATCAACTATATCTAGCAAAAAACTTTGGTATAAAATTAAAAAAATTTCTGGTGTCCCTCAATGGAATACTATTTCTGTCTTAGTTGATAAAGGAAAAACAATATCCACCCTAAAAGACATTGCAAATACCATCGCCTCGTCTTTAGCTGATACATGCAGTAGTGAAAATTACCCCCGTAAGATTTTAGACAACAAAAAGAAAGCAGAAAAGCAAAAATTGCATTTTGATTCTAATATTAATCTTTCCTATAACTGTGATTTTAGTTTTCAGGAATTTCAAACAAGTCTCTCAAAGATGCATGAATCTGCACCTGGCCCAGATAATATCACCTATACCATGATCAAACATCTAACAATAGAGTCACAGAAGAATTTGTTACATCTATACAACCGCATTTGGCGAGAACACCATTTTCCTGTTATTTGGCAACAGGCTGTAATTATTCCTCTCTTAAAACCAGGCAAAGATCCGACTAATCCATCTAACTACCGTCCAATAGCTTTGACAAGTTGTCTTTGTAAACTAATGGAAAGAATGATAAATAACAGATTAATTTATTACCTGGAAGACAGTAAATTGCTACATCCATCCCAAAGTGGATTTAGAAAAGGTCGTTGCACTCTCGATAATATTTTGGCCCTTGAAACTGATATCCGTCTCTCCTTTCTACAGAGAAAACATCTAGTTGCTATCTTTTTTGATATTGAAAAAGCATATGATAGAACTTGGAGGTATGGAATTTTAAAAGACTTACATAACATCGGATTAAGAGGAAATCTTCCCATTTTTATAAAGAATTTTTTAAAACTCAGAAAATTTCAGGTTAGAGTGGGAACAGAGCTTTCAAATTTTTTTATTCAGGAGGAGGGTGTTCCCCAAGGTAGTGTTTTAAGTGTAACCCTCTTTATCGTAAAACTAAATAACATTTTAAAACAATTATCCCCTTTTGTGAAAGGATCATTATATGTTGATGACCTGTACATATCCTGTACAGGAAAGAATATGAATTTTATCCAAAGACAACTGCAGATTGCAATCAATAGTATTAATCAATGGTGTAATGATAATGGCTTTACTATTTCTACTTCGAAAACCGCTTGTGTCCATTTCTGTCAAAAACGCAATATTCATTTTGACCCTGAACTAAAATTAAATGGAGAAAACATACCATTTGTCAATGAAATTCGATTTTTGGGTGTTATCTTTGACAAAAAGCTCACCTTCTTGCCTCATATACAGCAGTTACGAAAAAAATGTGAAAGGTCTCTAAATATTTTAAAAGTATTATCGACAACAGCATGGGGGGCTGACAGAATCTCCATGCTTAAGATTTACAAGGCTACTGTACTCTCTAAGCTTGATTATGGCTCTGTAATTTATGGCTCCGCTAGAAAAAGTATATTGCAAAAATTGGACCCAATACACCATGCAGCTCTTCGTTTATGTACAGGAGCTTTCCGAACTTCACCCATTAAAAGCCTATATGTCGACAGTTTTGAACCATCCCTTGAATCTAGAAGGCAAATGCTTTCATTAAATTATTATTTTAAGATTAAATCAGATATAAGCCATCCATTTCACAATTTTGAACTGCGTCCTTATTTTATTCGATTGGCGGAAGCCAGGCAATCCTTTATTCCTGTATTTCATAGGAGAGTGCACAACATTCTTACAGATTTAAATCAACTCCATTTAAAAGTAACCCTTCAACCAAAAAATAAGATCCCTCCTTGGAAAATTCCTGTTTTTCATTATTTAAACCCTTTTGCAAATTTTACAAAATCTGACACATCAGATATCATCTATCAACAAATATTTCTCGAACACAGACAGCATTATGTTGACTTTATTCCAATTTTTACAGATGGATCCAAATCAGCCAATAGTGTATCTTTTTCAGTTATTTTCCAGGATAATGTGTTTTCATTTAAAATTAATTCTTCCTGTTCAGTGTTCACGGCAGAGATAACTGCTATTTTATACGCACTAGAAGAAATCTATAATAGACTACAAAAGCAATTCATTATTTACACAGACTCCCTTAGTGCATTAGAATCTCTTAAATCATTTCATCCTCAGTATTATCACCCCCTTGTTTTAAATGTTTTGGATATTTTAAATAAACTGGAATCTAGAAATTTTAATGTTTTATTATGCTGGGTACCGTCTCATGTTGGGATTGTGGGCAATGAAAGAGCAGACAAAGCTGCCAAATTGGCGACTGCCTCAAAGAATACTTCAGCACCTGTAACAGACTTGAAAAAGCATTTAAAAATATTTCTCTTAAACAAATGGCAAAGAGAATGGGACATTGAAAGTGAAAACAAACTTCATCGAATTAAACCTACTATCGAACTATGGCCTTCACAAATGAATAGAAAAACGGATACAGTTCTCACCAGATTGAGACTGGGTCATACTCGGTACACGCATCGTCATCTGCTGTTAGGAGAACAAGCTCCAATGTGTTCTCGGTGCAATTGTACTGTGTCCGTCCAACATGTGCTTTCTGAATGCCCAAATTTTGATACACAGCGTTTACATTTTTTTAAATCTAATAATATTGACTTATCTGCTTTACTTGGGAAAACGCCCCATGATAATCTCTTACCTTTTTTAAAATCTATTGGTTTTTATTCACACATTTAGTGTTTTTTTTTTTTTTTTTTCCCAAATTATATCAATCAATTTTTGTTTTTCAAATTTTAAATTGTATCAAATAATTTCAAATTTTTTACCTTGAAATCACTTAGTCTGGCGCAGCATGGTCAAATCTATGGCCCTTGTGCCAAAAAACCAAACCAAACCAAACCAATCTAAACCAGATTTCACAAAACAGAAAAAAGGTAAGGATAAACCCCAGACCTCACTGACGCTTAAACTCGCAAAGCGTGGACTTTCGCAAAAAGATCTTGCTGTAAAGTTTAAAAAATCTAATTTAAAGAATTCAGTCGCTCTAGGATTAGCGAATCAGAATATCGCTCATAAAGACTTAACCACCATTTTTGGTGACACGCTAACCAGCCCAGATTTTAAATTCCATCCATCTGAGAATGAAGATTCCCTTGATATGAGTTGCGAAGACCTAGCAACTCCAACAAAGGCTCCTTCTCATTCTTCATCAAAATCTCTTTCTTAATGGGTACCTTCGTTTCCTGGAATTGTAGCGGCAATCGTTCCAAACTTTTTGAAATTAAGACCATTATCAATCAGTTTCATCCTATTTGTATTGGTGTCCAAGAAACTTTCTTGACACCCAATATTGCCCTTAAATTGCGCGGTTATAATTCTACACGAAAAGATGCAGATACAGCTTCTCACAGTTCTGGTGGTGTCTGTATCTTTACATCCAATCAGTATCCGAGCTCGTCTCTCAATTTAAATACTTCTCTTCAGGCTGTGGCTGTACAAGTTCATGTACGAACGTTGGTCACAGTCTGTTGCATTTATTTACCGCCCAATGTTATCATACCTCAGCAAGAACTTGACAATCTAATTGACCAGCTTCCTTCGCCCTTTATCCTGATAGGCGATTTCAATGGCCATAGTACGTTGTGGGGTTCGGATAGTACAAATTCTCGTGGGCGGCAGATGGAGCACCTTATTACAGATAACTACCTCTGCTTGCTCAATAGTGAAGAGAAGACTTACTTCCATGAACCCACACGTACCTTTCATAGTCTTGATTTGGCCATACGCACTCCTGAACTCTTGCCATTGATGACATTTTCCGTTGAAAAAGATTTATATAATAGTGATCATTTCCCAGTTATTGTCTCATATGCTAATAGAGGGAATGCGACTGCATGCCGTTCACGTTATATTTTCCAACGGGCAGACTGGATTACATTCAAGCAATTGGCACATATCATTCATGATATGGTCAGTACATCAGACATATCGGAAGCAATAGAAATTATAATTAATACTATAATAAATGCCGCGAATACCACAATCCCAAAGAGTAATTCACGCCCCAAAAAATTTCGCCGGCCATGGTGGAATAAAGCTTGCCGTGATAGTAATAAGCAGCAAAAAAAATTATGGAACATCTTTCGAAGGTACCCAACAACCGAGAACTTTATCGCTTTTAAAAGAGCCAAAGCACTAGCTCGTCGCATTCGTCGTCGTAGTCAGAGGGTATCGTGGATAAAATTTGTGTTGTCCATTACATCCTCTACATCCAGTAAGCATTTATGGAGGAAAGTAAAGGCCTCTAATGGTATTTATAGTGAATCCTCCATCCCTGTATTGAAAACAGGAAGTGAGATGTATTCTGATCCATTAGACGTTGCCAATATTCTAGGCCAAGCATTCGCACAAGTTTCTGCTATAGATTCTTATAGCCCTGAGTTCCTGGCAATTAAGAATCCCGCGGAACAGTTGCCATTGCGTTTTAAAGATCGACACACTCACTCATACAACTGCGAATTTAAGATGTACGAACCCCTCAGGGGCTCATCTACTATAGGTGAGTACGGGTGTCCCAAGCCCGAGGTACCCAGGGATCTTTACTCCCTTTCAGTTTAATCTCCCCTCCACCTTCTGCTTTTGGCTGTCGTTTTTCTTTCCCTCGAGGGTAGGCGAGGGAGCTCTCCATGAGAAGCTGTCGCCGCTCTGTTTGCTTCTTGCTTCTCATGGACAGCAATTACCCCCACGTGTTTGCCATGCGTGGCAACCCATTAGACGGGTGGTGTACTGTCGGCCCCCAGTGTATCAATCGGCTGGTAGCTAGTCACCAGAGTGGTTAGTCTGCTAGGGATAAAGCAAAGGGATTACTCCTTGGGCTTGGCGTTAAGGGTGGTCACTGCCCCCGGGGTAACTCCGAGCGTATAGGTACTGGCTAGCATCAAGGCAAGCGCCGAGGCTGGGAATAGCCAGAGCCGGTGGCTGCCTTCCCTTGTTGGGCTCCGTGGTGGGCGGTGCCATCGGGCCTGAATTTCTGTCAATGTCGCATGGGAAAATCCAAGCGGGCTCCCTTCAGTGGGCAACCTATTGCATCGATTTCTAAAAATAACTTTCCAACGTTTTTTATAATTCACAGGAACTCTGATTTGAAAGAAACTTTTCATGGTGAGTCTCCTTTTCTTGTGGAAAAGGGTATTTCTGGAACTATAGGAGAGGTAAAATCCATTAAGAAACTGAAATATGGGGACCTTCTGGTCGAAGTTGGATCATCTAAACAAGCTAAGCAAATTATAAATTTAAAATCTTTGTCAAATGTACCTATTATTGTCACTTCTCATCCAACCTTAAACTCAGCCAAGGGAGTTATATCCTGTGGGGAGTTGTTTAACGTTCCCATTGATGAAATCACTGAAAAACTGAAAAGTCAGGGAGTTGTCCATGTCCGACGTATTGCAATACGAAGGGATGGACAACTTGTAAATACAAAACACCTCGTTTTAACTTTTAACAATTCCAAATTACCTGAATACATCAAAGCAGGGTATATGAGACTGTCTGTTAGAATATATATGCCAAACCCATTGAGATGCTTCCAATGCCAACGATTCGGGCACTCTAAATCTTCCTGCCGCGGGACACTGATATGCGCCCGCTGTGCGGAAGTTGGTCATAACAGCACTGATTGCACTGCTAAAGAAAAATGTGTCAATTGTAAGGGAGAACACACATCATTCTCCAGAAACTGTTTTGGCTGGAAGCAGGAAAAGGAAATTATATCGACAAAAGTAAAAAATAACATATCCTATACTGAAGCCCGAAAACTAGTAAAATTGAAAACACCCAAAGCTGGAAATAGTTACGCTTCAATGGTTAAGAAATCTTCCGTTACAATATCCACTCAGTGGGATCTTGCCGATCTTTCATCTGGTACCGGCTTACAGCCTTCAGACTCTGTAACAGCATCGGTGCAGAATTCTTCCACTGTAAGCTGTGCGCCAGTTTCTGTAGAAGCTCCTGATTCTGATTTAACTGGTTATCAATTGGTTACACACCGAAAAAAGCTTAAAAAAGAATCACCTGTAAAAACTAATGTATCTAAGGCAGAAAGAGTTTCGAAGTTTTATGCAAATCAATCTTGTTTAGTCTCTACTCCTATTGAACATAATATTTCGACATTAAAAACTACAAAGGCAGCATCTATTAAAACTCCTATTGTAGAACCTATACCACAATCTACACCTGTTTTCGACCCAGGCAAACAAAATGTTTTACAGTCTTCAGAATCAGATGCAGATTCTGAAATGAGCTCTTCTACTTCATCGGATTGTGACATTTTAGAATATAATATGTCAGAGGATGTGGAAGAATCAACAGAAGTTAATTCTGTACCTTTAATCCAGCCTCAAAAAGAAAAAAGAAAATACACAATTTATACGAAATATAAAAATACGTAGCATTCATGCAACCATTTTTCTGACCATTGTCGGTTTGATTTTTTTCTTATTTGTATAGCTTTTAATCTAAACTGAAATGAATTTAAAATCTAAATTGAAATAAATTTTAAATGAATGAAATCTAAATTCGTGAATTTTAAAAACTTACTCATTTTTGCCGTGTTTTAAGCATTTTATCAACATGTTTTACGTCCACAATATTTCACTTGTTCCTTTCCCACCCAAAATTATAGATTTGATCTACATGTAACATAATGCTGTTTGTTTTTAGAATCTTCAGTAGGTCTTTTGCTGAAATGTATATAATTATGAGGAATTTATTACGTATTTTTTTATATAATACCATGTTTTAGCACCTTGGTCCTGTTAATCTACCATACGTTTGGCGCAGTATGGCCAGGTATGGTTTTTGCGCCATTAAAACCCACACAACCAACATTAACATGTACGAACTGGAAGTAGCATTATCCAAAACTCATGATACCAGTCCTGGG
>JAPMOQ010066270.1:0-12770 GCA_026543055.1 Argiope trifasciata
GCTCTTTCATTGCCCACAATCCCAACATGAGACGGTACCCAGCATAATAAAACATTAAAATTTCTAGATTCCAGTTTATTTAAAATATCCAAAACATTTAAAACAAGGGGGGGATAATACTGAGGATGAAATGATTTAAGAGATTCTAATGCACTAAGGGAGTCTGTGTAAATAATGAATTGCTTTTGTAGTCTATTATAGATTTTTTCTAGTGCGTATAAAATAGCAGTTATCTCTGCCGTGAACACTGAACAGAAAGAATTAATTTTAAATGAAAACACATTATCCGGGAAAATAACTGAAAAAGATACAATATTGGCTGATTTGGATCCATCTGTAAAAATTGGAATAAAGTCAACATAATGTTGCCTGTGTTCGAGAAATATTTGTTGATAGATGATATCTGGTGTGTCAGATTTTGTAAAATTTGCAAAAGGGTTTAAATAATGAAAAACAGGAATTTTCCAAGGAGGGAACTTATTTTTTGGTTGAAGGGTTACTTTTAAATGGAGTTGAATTAAATCTGTAAGAATGTTATGCACTCTCCTATGAAATACAGGAATAAAGGATTGCCTGGCTTCGGCCAATCGAATAAAAAAAGGACGCAGTTCAAAATTGTGAAATGGATGGCTTATATCTGATTTAATCTTAAAATAATAATTCAATGAAAGCATTTGCCTTCTAGATTCAAGGGATGGTTCAAAACTGTCGACATATAGGCTTTTGATGGGTGAAGTTCGGAAAGCTCCTGTACATAAACGAAGAGCTGCATGGTGAATTGGGTCCAATTTTTGCAATATACTTTTTCTAGCGGAGCCATAAATTACAGAGCCATAATCAAGCTTAGAGAGTACAGTAGCCTTGTAAGTCTTAAGCATGGAGATTCTGTCAGCCCCCCATGCTGTAGTCGATAATACTTTTAAAATATTTAGAGACCTTTCACATTTTTTCCGTAACTGCTGTATATGAGGCAAGAAAGTGAGCTTTTTGTCAAAGATAACACCCAAAAATCGAATTTCATTGACAAATGGTATGTTTTCTCCATTTAATTTTAGTTCAGGGTCAAAATGAATATTGCGTTTTTGACAGAAATGGACACAAGCGGTTTTCGAAGTAGAAATAGTAAAGCCATTATCATTACACCATTGATTAATACTATTGATTGCAATCTGCAGTTGTCTTTGGATAAAATTCATATTCTTTCCTGTACAGGTCATCAACATATAATGATCCTTTCACAAAAGGGGATAATTGTTTTAAAATTTTATTTAGTTTTACGATAAAGAGGGTTACACTTAAAAAACTACCTTGGGGAACACCCTCCTTCTGAATAAAAAAATTTGAAAGCTCTGTTCCCACTCTGACCTGAAATTTTCTGAGTTTTAAAAAATTCTTTATAAAAATGGGAAGATTTCCTCTTAATCCGATGTCATGTAAGTCTTTTAAAATTCCATACCTCCAAGTTCTGTCATATGCTTTTTCAATATCAAAAAAGATAGCAACTAGATGTTTTCTCTGTAGAAAGGAGAGACGGATATCGGTTTCAAGGGCCAAAATATTATCGAGAGTGCAACGGCCTTTTCTAAATCCACTTTGGGATGGATGTAGCAATTTACTGTCTTCCAGGTAATAAATTAATCTGTTATTTATCATTCTTTCCATTAGTTTACAAAGACAACTTGTCAAAGCTATTGGACGGTAGTTAGATGGATTAGTCGGATCTTTGCCTGGTTTTAAGAGAGGAGTAATTACAGCCTGTTGCCAAATAACAGGAAAATGGTGTTCTCGCCAAATGCGGTTGTATAGATGTAACAAATTCTTCTGTGACTCTATTGTTAGATGTTTGATCATGGTATATGTGATATTATCCGGGCCAGGTGCAGATTCATGCATCTTTGAGAGACTTGTTTGAAATTCCTGAAAACTAAAATCACAGTTATAGGACAGATTAATCTTAGAAACAAAATGCAATTTTTGCTTTTCTGCTTTCGTTTTGTTCTCTAAAATCTTACGGGGGTAATTTTCACTACTGCATGTATCAGCTAAAGACGAGGCGATGGTATTTGCAATGTCTTTTAGGGTGGATATTGTTTTTCCTTTATCAACTAAGACAGAAACACTATTCAATTGAGGGACACCAGAATTTTTTTTAATTTTATACCAAAGTTTTTTGCTCGATATAGTTGATGTTATGCCAGAAACAAACTTCTGCCATGACGCTCTGCGACTAATTCTTTGAATTTTTCTGGATTCCGATTTAGTTTTTTTAAAAATAATGAAATTTTCAGTTGTAGGACGCCTGCGGAAAATATCCCAAGCCTTTCTTTGTTTCTTATAAGCCTGTTGGCAGTCAGAATTCCACCATGGTTTATTTTGTTTTCTGTAATTACCAGTCGTCTTGGGTATTGATTTATCTGCTGTTTCAATTATGGTTTTGACAATATAATTAAGAGCATCGTCTATAGTGGAAGATCTAATTATTTCAGAATCTAAATTTACTAGTGAAATAAATCGTTGCCAGTTAGCGGCATTTAGGATATATTTAGGTGGCCTGAAAATACTATTTGCATTATGTCTATTGTCAGTTATAATTAATGGAAAATGATCACTGTTATACAAGTTATTGTCAACTGTTAAATTCAAAAAAGGCAAGAGAGATGGAGAACACACTGCAAGGTCAACTGAATGAAATGTACGTGTGGGTAAATGAAAATGTGTTTTTTCATCAGAATTTAAGAGACATAAATTATGATCTGAAAGAAATTTTTCAATCTGTAGACCACGGGAATTGTTATCAGAACTACCCCATAGGGGACTATGGCCGTTAAGATCGCCAATAATTATAAAAGGACGTGGAAGTTGATGAATCAAATTATTAAGATCTAATTGACTGACATTTTCATTTGGAGGTAAGTAAATGTTGCAAACTGTAATTAACCCTCCGGGAGCCCAGTCATTCTGAGTATGGCTTCTCAAAAATTTCTCTCTATCCGTCAATAGGTTGCTTCAAAAAAATATCAGCTTCACACGAGACAGTGTCCGAAAAATAAACGCGCATTTTTCACTTCCCCTCTTTCTCAGCTGCGGGGTTCCCATTAACCCAGTGGGGAGACTGGTTTGCAATCTGTCTGGTTATCTTATCTTACTGATGACCACATTCCTCCCCTCCCTTCTTCACTCACCAACTTTTTTTTCATATTAGCAATATGTAATTTCGAACTAAACGGGGATATGAATTCATATCTTTGAAAGGGAAAAAATATTTTGCACAGAGGTCTTAAATTTGTAAACTAAATTTTTTATATCATTAGATTGACTATCTCATATCTGTATTTATTCCAATATTTTTACATAGGGCACTATGCTATTAATTGTCTTTTTCTTAAAAATATATACATATAAAAGAAGAAAAACATTTAGAAACATAAATGTGCTAAAGTCATGCTACACATTTACACTTTTTCTGCATATTATATAAGTAATATTTAATGTAAATAAATATTCTTTTTTCAGAGCGCATATAATTTTTAAAATTTGTGTTTCCTATAATTTATTTTTAGAGACGTAATTTAAGATATCTTTTTCACTGAGAGGTGAAAAATTTACATCTTAGTTATAACATCACACCAATTAGTGTCGTTGCTCTTTCATAGAGAAGCATATGCTTCGATAATTTTTTGACAGACTTTTCAAAGCTGCATTTTAAAGCTTTTGGTATTTATATAAATGTTGGAAAATATCACTCAAGGTGTTCTTGCATTTAATATTAATAGGATATTTTTGTTTCTAACTCAAAATTGTAAGACAATTTTCAAAAGAATTTGAAAAGAGATTTTTCACTAATTTTTTTTTAAATTTCCAACTGATGAAATCAGTTTTTAGTGAGATATGAAGCGATATTAATTGCAATTCTCTCACAGTCGTATTCGAGATTTATTTTATATGTAAAGGTTTTATAGCCTTAGTTATCTAAATATTTGTATGAAATCAAAATTTCTTTGTAAAAATAATAAATTGTGATTTTTTAAAAATGTAATTAAAAAAATTACTTAATATATTTCTACTTGTTTTGAATAAAAAGTTTGTCAGTTTAAATACAGTTTTGTTTTTAAATCAAATATCGCTTTTGGCAAGAAAACACTTTTCAGTGCTTCAGAACAATATGTCTTAGAATCTATTTTTGAAAATATCAGAGTTAACAGATAGGCACATTTCTTTAAAAGTTCTGAATGACAGAATGTGCAAGTGTATGAATCGAATGTTCCAAATTAAATAATTTCGTACTTGTCATATTCCTAAGTGATATCAAGGCAAAACAGAATATAAACCGAAATGAAGGCTATTGGGGATGATAACAAGAGCATGTTTGTAGCAACTAAACAAGTTTCAAAATAATTTTACTAATATTCAAATAAAATTTTTGGGTTGATTCTTCAAACAAATTTTTTAATGTTTTTCTTATTCAAAGAATCTGATCTTGAAAAAAACTGATGTATTTTTGAGAATAAGTTCTTCATATTTAATTACTATTTGTTTAATTTATATATTGTTCAAAAATCTACAGCTTATTTGAGTGATTTATTAATAACGTACTGAATGCAGAAATAATACAGTGATTAATGTATAGAATACGGTACATTAATCACTAACAGAATCAGGTATAAATCCGAAATTAAATTTAATAAAGTAGTGAAAATTTAATTTTCATAGAGCATTTTATTTCTATTTTCAAGCTAATGTTCATTTGATTATAATCATTGCGCTGACGATTCCTATTTCTTCATGATACTCCAGGAAGAGTCACTAAAGCGTAAGATTTTTTTTTCTTTTCAAAATTTAATCTTTGCAAATATTTTGAAACTATTAGTATGATATCATTTGAAATTATAGAAAATTTTTTAAATAGTTTTAGAGAACTATTATTCCGAATTGGGATTAGTTGCAATGAATATAAAGTATCTCATATGTCATATTTAAAAAATCGTTTATAATTATTATAACTTAAATATTTTAAAGTGCTCATTAAAACATTCATTCATTCATCATCAAAGTCTTTATGATGCCGTTAATCTTGATTTCATCAATAATGGCATATCATGCGAAAGATTCATACATCGAGTTGTTTAAATAAGCTATTAAAAAGTTCTTAAAAATTTTAACTGAAGTTACTGTTTAAAAAAAGCAGATATTGTTTTACAACGTTAAGAAAGTAACGACGGAACGTTACGGTAAAATAACAAAATTGATTTCAACTTCATTTTTATAAAAAAGAAATGTTACAAATTATTTCTAAAATTCTGAATTGTTTATAAAACTGGAATAAAAATTGTCCCGAAAACTAAAATTTTGTCTTCGGAAAGTTAATCTTTTGAATTTTAATGTGACACAACAATTGCCAATAAGCTTTTCTGCTTGATTAAATTTAAATTAAGATTTAATAAATAAGAAATTAGAAATTTATAAAAAGATTCTTATTATTGATTATTTATTGGTCAGGAAGTAATTATGTACCAAATTTTATAAATCCAGGACCAGCTGTTTATGTTAATTTTTTGTTTATTTTGTTTTCTAGCTGTTTTCTAATTTTTTAGTGATTTTCGCTTCTCACGATTTACAAAAAACGAATTTAACAATATGCCTATTATAAATATATTACAATTTTTGATTCGGAAGCTATAATATAAATTTACATTACTGAGAATTAAATTAAATAAAACACAAAAAAAATTAATTTAAACACAAGTAATTAAATTAAAACATGAAATTTCTTGCAAGTCTTTATGCCGTATTTTTTTTAAAAAATGAAAAAGAAAATTGAAACATTTTTAGGTCAAAAATTAAATTTTAACAAACAGTCTTGATTTCTTAACTGAAAATCTGTCAACGTATTCATGTCATGAATTTTGAGGCAAAATAGTTAAATAACTATATAAAATAAATTCCTCTTATTTTTGTTATTTTTTGAAGGCCTTAGACGTATTTTAAAATTGTTTAATAGCAACATTTTACTGGAAAATATATTTAGAAATATTTTTCTTTATTAAGGAAGGAGTTCTTAAGTTATTATTTTGGTAAGTAAAATTTAGTGAGAAGAATTTTTTTCTCATAAGTTTCCGAAAACCACATGAAATACTTCCTACTTAAATCATTTAACGATAAGGAATTCTTTTATGACCGCTAAGTGCTTCTAGGCAGCTCTCTTTAGGGGGTTATCGTAAAGTAATCTATCACTGACAAGAAGGTCATTAACGGAGGGGGGCGGCACAGTAGAAAAAACACGTCTTCGCCCTTTTCGACGCTTCAACTGAAAGTAGGAAAAAACCGTTTGCGCCCGTCTCGGAAACAACTGACCAGAGCGAAAAAACACGGTTACGCCCGTTTCGGAGGGGATGTGCCTTCCAGAAAAAAACGTCTCCGCCGCTTGGAGGGTTAAGGATTGTGTCTGAATACATATAGCCACAGCCTGAAAGTTGGTATTAAGGTTCAGGTGCATGGAAGGGATGTCAGTTGCAGCAAGTATTGCAACACCACCAGAAACTCGTTCTTGAGCATTATGTTTGCTATATATTTTATAATGACGGATATTATGTTTGTCTGTTTTGAGGTAAGTCTCTTGCAACGCAATAAAGGCGGGATGATATTTGTTAATAAGATCCTTTAATTCAGTATTCTTGTTTTGAAAACCACGACAGTTCCATGAAATGAAAGAGGCCATAAAAAAGAAAAGAAAGAAAACTAAAACAACAACAACAAAAAGGAAACACCAACACAAACAGAAGGACAAAAACACTAAGGAGAAGTGGGAAGAACTTCTCCGTCACTGGTAAGCATTTCATCATCGGACAAATGCATTTTAAGAAGTGGATCGTTATCAAGTTCTTCACTTGTTTTTTTAACAGAATCTTTCAAAAAATCTTTTTTAGTAGGGACACTATTTGGAAGAGAGTTTAAAATATCTCTTTTCTCAGCAAGTCTTCTTGCACGTTTGGCAGCTTTTGATTCTTTTAATTTTACTAAATCGGTAGATTTGTGTTCCTGTTTTTTATCATCTCGAGGTTTTTTAGAATTTCTTTTACCTAAAGAACCCTCTTTTGAAGAAGGTGCATTGGAAAGAGGAACTTTATCTAATGAATTATTGATATTTGATGAAGTCGTTGTAGAAGATGTAGGAATATTAAATTGAAATTCGCTAATATCAACTGTGGCAGAAGCAATGGCTGGAGGAATTGTTTTTGCAACAGCTTTGTTGGTAGTATTCTGGGACAAGGTAGAAGCAGAGGAAATTTTTTCCCATGATTTTTTTATCTCAAGCAGTGCTAACCAGTCACTTTTCTTTATTGTAATTGTTTCATTATCTACTGAAGAATGTGTTGTTGCAAATGCTGTAGAAATGGAACTTGTTTGACCATTTTTTAAGTTTTGCTCAGAGATAGTGAGAGAGGGATTTAAAGCTGCTGAATAGGATAGACCTGGTTGGGGAGTTCTGTCGTTTACAATTTTTCGGGCTTCTGGAAATGAAATGTTCCGAGTAATTTTAATCGTTTGTATCTCTTTCTCTTGTTTGTAACGTGGGCAGGATTTTGAATAAGCTGGATGTTCTGCGGAGCAGTTGCAGCATTTTGGTGTTGTAGAAGAGCAGGCATTACTTTCATGATCTGGAAGAGAGCAGTAAGCACATAATTGCTTAGGAGATTTACAGGCTGTTATTGTGTGACCAAATTTTTGACATTTAAAACATCGAAGTGGATTTGGTATATAATGTTTAACTGGACAATTAATGTAAGCAATTTTAACCGATTTCGGCAACAAAGGAGTGTCGAATGTTAATATTAGATGTTTTTTTGGGAAATTTTGACCATTTCTTTTTATTGATATTCTACGAACTGATATGACTTTTTGTGCTTTCAGAGCATCAAGGATATCTTCTTCGGTATCTCTGTTAAATTCGCTTTGTGAAATAACACCTCTTGAATAGTTTAATGTCCGATGTGGACTGACAGTAACTTCGATATTTGCTATTTTCTCAAGTTTTAATATATTTTCAGATTGTTTTGAATTTGCAACTTCAACAAGTAAGTTTCCACTGTTTAGTTTCTTGATCGATTTCACTTCTCCAATCATTGAAACAATAGTTTTGTGTATTAAAATAGGAGATAAATTGCTCAAAGTGTTTTTTTCAGCACTAATTACAAAAAATTTAGGATAAGCATTACTATAGTGTAAATTAGAATTAGCCATACGACATTAGAAAAGATTCGGGCCCGACGGCATCGTCCACCACGGAGCCCAACATGGGATGGCAGTTACCGGCTCTGGAAATCCCAACCTCGGTACTTGCCATAATGCTAGCCAGAACCTATACGCTGAGAGTCACCCCCGGGGACAGTGACCATCCTTAACGCCAAGCCCAAGAAGTGACCCCTTCGCTTTATCCCCTTGAGCAGCCCAGCCAAATATCTGGGATACCAGCCGATTGATACATCAGGGACCGTAATGTACCACCCGTCTAAAGGGTCGCCACACACGGCAAACACATGGGGTTTTTAACTGTCCATGAGAAGCAAGAAACAAACAGAGCGGCTACAGCTTCTCATGGAGAGCTCCCTCGCTTACCGTCGAGGGATGGAAAAAATGAAGAGAGAGAAAAGGGAGGAGAGAGCGGGGAGAGTAAGAAGAGAAAAAAAATAGTGAGAAAGGGAAAAAAAGAATGAAAGAATGAAAATCCCTGGGTACCTCGGGATTGGGACACCCGTACCCACCTAAAGGAGGTGGGCCCCTGAAGGGGCGGTTCGAATGGTAACTGTGAAGTCAAAACACATGATGGGAATGTGCAATGCACATCTTCTGCATTCGACTTGTTAAGAATAGTTGCCTCCTTCTTGTGACATGTTGTGGCCTGGTGGTAAAGTCTCTGCTTGTGAGCCAAAGGGCTTCAGGTTCGAAACCCGATTCCACCGAAGAATCGTCGTGTGAGAGGGTCCGTCTGGGCCAAACGTCCTAAAGTTAATATCGTGTGGGGAAGAGGATGTCAAAAGAAGTGCCGTCTTCGTCGTCTGACCGCTGTTCAAAATGAAGAGGTCTGTCCCAAAATAGCTCTAGTGTTGCTTTAAACGGGACGTTATTATAACAAAAACTTAAAAAAAAATCCTGCCCAATATTGGTGTTCTGACTCTGATGCGCATGGTCAGGGAACACGTAAACGTTCCAACCCCCCCCCCCCCGATTCTTGCAGCATGATAATCTTGGGATTCTGAAGCAGGCGAATTTGCAATTTGTAAACGATCCTCTTTATTGCTCGTCTGTCATTCCCCATTTGTTTGAGAAGCTCGAATTTTCTTACATCGGCGTGCTGCGCTGGTTGATCTACCAAGTGATGAGCATATGTTTTCACGGAGCAATAAGCATGGTTATACAACGTTTGTATGGCTGAAATGTCGTTTGTCGATTCACTGAATAAATAGAATAAGCACTGTAAAATTTCCATTACATGTAACATACCTTGATCGGCATCTGTAATAATAATCTTTTTGTGTATGCGCGAAACAACCGGCGTCTTGGCAAAGGGGTAGCGTGTCTTCCCCGTGATCTGGGCGTCCCGGTTCAGGCATGGTTGTTATTCTCTGTTCTTTCAGTGAGTAGTGTGAATGTGACCCCCTGTAAAAAGGGGCTATGCAAACGAATGTGAAGCATGAAGTAGCTAAATCATACACTTGGCCCTAGTTGGCGCTACTGAAAAAACAAGGGACGCTAATTTAGACTTAAATCGCTGGCAGCTTTCTTTCAGCGGGCTTGTAAAGTGCCTTAAGTAACAACAGCATGTATGAGATAAATTCTGAATAATATTTGTGGTTCGTCATAGTCAAAACATGGTGCTAAATGACAATCTCTTGTGTAGATATTCATTAACGAACTTGCCTTAAATATTTTCGATTTTATTTCGCTCACATTGCTTGGCATCGATGATAAGATTTTTTTATTTTGTTTGATATATGTGCAAGTAACTTCGAATGACAGGTGCCGTTTACTCTTTGTCGATTATCAGTTTAAAAATAATGTTGAATCAGAGAAATGTATGATAAACTTTGTAAATTTTATTGCGTTCTAAATAAATGCTAATATATATATAATTTTCTTCGATGTTAAAGAACATGGGCACATTTTTTTCGTACTGTGCTGTAAAAGCACACTTTTATTATGGATGTGTTGTATAAAACTTTTGTTAAGCAAAAACAGAGGAAGAGCAAAAGATTTTTGAAATATTACAATAATCATGCAAATAAAAGTACAATTTTGTTCGATATTATAATTGCAAATGAATTTTTCGAAATCTTTGCTTAAATGCTATGTAAAAAAAAATCCAATAACTCATCAGATGCTATTGCTTGTCTGCATATGCGATTCCCATTTCTTTATTTTCTGTGCCATAAACATAACTTTTCTGTTTATGGACTCTTACAAGTAGAAATAAATATCTTTTGTTTCTTTCAATTATTTAAAATCAAATAATCCGGTATTTTCGGAAGTAATTTTCGAGTTCGAAGGATTTACTTTGAATAGAATAGTTTGCTATTCCACTTGACTGCAGACGCTTGATTATGTTCCAACAAGGTATTTAGACATAAAGATGGCAAATACTTTTCCAACTTATCTTATTTGAAAAAAGATTTAATACATCAGTACTAAGAAATTGTGCGCTCTTTGAGGTTCGATCTCGGAAACATTGGATCCGTAGCCGCGTAATATAACGCTAGACAAAAGTGTACATTCCTGTCTGGAAGTTATGTGACTTATGAACTTACTCCCCCCAAGTGAGTAGGATAAGAGAGGAACAATGTTATCGCACTAAGTATTTTTGGTGGGCGACGAGGGATTTTATGACTCCAAGCATTATGGCAGGCGACGAATGATTTTTTAAAATCGCGCTATTTCGGGTAACGAAAGCTTTTGTCTTGCCAAACGTAATGGCGACTTTTGATACCGTTAGAGGGCACCCCGTAGGTTGCATCAGAACCAGGATCTCCAACGTGCATTCTTAAGGTTCGATCTCAGGTCCAGTGGTACCGTAGTCGTGTAACATAACCGCTAAAATAAAATAAAAGTGTACACTCCGGTCTAGAAGGTTTTATGTAGCTTATGAGCGTACAGCCACATTACTTCACCTCCAGTGAGTCGAAGGAGAGACGAACGACGATATCACGCCAAGTGTTTTTGGTGGGCAACGAACATTTTTATCTCTTCAAGCATTATGTCTAAAATATCACCAGTATTTACATCTAGAAAACTATTAAAACACAAAAAATATCTTCTCAACTTCAATTTGTTGCCATACTGGATAAAATCAATCAAGCTTAATTAAAAAATGGGATTTTTAGATATCAGGGATTCGTCAATATCCCATTTTCGATTTTTTTTGGAATCACTATATTTTCCCTTTAGTTGTATCTTATGCACGGAAGTAAAAACTGATTTCCATACATTTTCAAGGATGGATGGGTGTTTAATGGGTAGCCTCTTTGCCACTTCTGACTTTCGCCAGAGCGTTGCCCGAGGAACACCACGAGGAGGTGGGCTACCCTCGTTCCTCGCCCTCCCTCCCCCCCTTTCGCGATCCCTGCAGAGGGAACTTGGTGACCAGCATTAGCAAGTAACACATAGCAAGTAATAGTTGTGATACTATATCATTTTCATTACGGGAAAAAAGCTATCGCCTTAATAATTTATTTTAAAAAGTGAGACAGTTTAATAATAAAAATTTTGTGTCTTAGAAAGGGTTATAATTTAAACCTAAAAATTTTGCAAATGCTTCGAAGGCTGTATGATTTTTTTTTTTTAATGAGCGCTTTTTTTTGGAATTTTTTTTTATATATTTATTTTTGTTTGTGTGAATTTTTTGTAAATTTTTTGAGTACGTTTCTCGCAAAAAGAAACAGTTGGTAAAATTTTTAAATTAATATTTTTTATTATATCTGTAGAATTATTTACTCAACTAATAATCCAACAATCGGCATTGGGATGTTTGTTGCTGGATATTCGATCAAATCATAGAGGAAGGGTTGAATTATTTAACATTGATTTTTTTTGTGCATTGTAAGGAACAGTTGAGATGTGCAAATTTAAATACATTTCCAGTAAAAATAAAATTTAATTTCTTATAATTATGTGTTCTAATGTTTATGGCATATTTATTTTAAGGTTCATTAGAACTAGATTATAATAATTCGTTATAACATTATCTTCTTTATTAGAGAGAAAACTATTAATACAACAACTTTATTTTAAACAAAATGGCCTATAAATTTCCATAGAAAAGTTAGAGGTGTTAAAAGCTGAACAAAATAAAGCTAATTTTTTTAAAAATTTTTCAAAAAGAAATGAGTAAAATTAAAAACAAAACAAAAACAAAACAAAAAAAAACACGTGCGATTACAAAATTATTATTATTGTTGTTTTCAGTTTGAGTGAAATTTTTTTAAATTTCTTTAAGTTGGACGAAAAGAAAATGTTAGTAAAATTCTTACACTATTTTTAAAAATTAGTTCTAAAGAATTCCTCTTTGTTAATTACAACAAATTATTTTTAAAATACATATTACATATACATAAAAATATAGTTCTTGTTGTACAAACGTTTGGAATTTATAACTGTCGTTTAAAACTTTTCCTTTGTGACTAATAGCTTTTATTTAATCGCGAAGAACCGATTTTCCCATTGATATCTGGGCCGAGCAGAGTGGTCTGTTTTGGATGGCGAATCCACCATCTTAAACCAAC
>JAPMOQ010066276.1:0-16525 GCA_026543055.1 Argiope trifasciata
CTGAATGGAATGACAAAATAGATGATGAGACTTGAAAAAAATCAAATGGAAGTACTATAGAAAAAGATTTTTGTCTTTAAAATCATACCGAAGAGCCAAATTTGCAGTTTTATATTCTATCATCCCTCAATTATGTATAAATTTCTGAATAAATCATTTTATGAATAATATGACAGTCGGAACAAAGTTTAAGTTAATAATCGAGATTTTCTATAAATTATAAATTATGCCTGAAAATATCAGCCACATAATTGGCGCTCAAAAATAAAAAAAATAAAAAATAATTCACTAAGGGTAAAAGAAAAGAAAGTAATTCAGGCCCATTAAAATGCTTATGATTTGCAAATAAAATAAGGACAATCAGTATAAAGTGAGATGGTAAGACTTTTATTGTGATTCCAGTTTTTTTTATCATTAAGAAATAGTTTAAAATATTTCTCCATTTTCATTGGTTGTACCTTAAATGCGGGTTTGATACAGTTCCGGTAAAGAGACTGGTTTCTCACTTATTGAACATTAAAGTAGTGGGTTTGAATTACCTCTATGTATATTCCTAGATGTAATCAAGGGTGTTTATCCCGGTCATGTCTTCCATCTTAATTTCTGTCTGACTTTTTTTGTAACCAGTTGGCCAGTTGGCGACCCTGTTACAAATATCTTTACAGAACTTACAAATGCCAGAAAAAACTTTCACCTTATAGAAATTCACCTCGATTGATTTTGACGATGCTTATTTATAAAAATACTGTTTCAAACTACACTGATGGAAAAAAAATCCCAACACTAGGAAGGAGCTGTGCTAGATAAACGAAATTTGGTAGGCGTGTTTATGCATCTGAAAAATGACGTCGATTAAAATTTCGAGCTACGCGCGTAAGTGTGGCGCTAGTAGTGACACTATGAACATGCAAACGAGGTTTGCTCTAAATAAGTGCTGTAAGTTTCGTGATCGTTATTTACAGTTGAGATTTGACGTAGTGGGTTAATGTTAGTCAAGGATGCCTCTGAGAAGACGAAGAAGCCATTATCACCAGCTCACTGAGTTTGAACGAGGTCGTGTTGTAGGGCTACGCGAAGGTGGGTTTTCTTTCCACGATATTGCTGAAAGACTTGGCAGGAATGTATCCACTGTGCATGAGTATTGGCGGCAGTGGTCAAGGGAAGGTACTGACTCAAGAAGACCAGGTTCCTGGCGGCCACGTGATACTACTGAGAGGGAAGACCGTCGTACTCGGCGTATGGCTGTGGCTAATCGTACTGCATCTGCAGCTGAAATTCGAGCTGCAGTTGGCACCGCAGTGACACAACGAACTGTTACAAATCGGTTACTTCGAAGACAGCTCCGAGCCAGACGCCCTGTACAGTGCATTCCACTGACTCCAAACCACTGCCGTTTGCGACGTGAGTGGTGTCAAGCTAGAGCTCATTGGAGAACGGAGTGGAGATCTGTTCTGTTTTCTGATGAAAGCCGGTTCTGCCTTGGTCGCAGTGGTAGCCGTTTGTTGGTTAGAAGAAGGTCAGGTGAACGCCTGCTAGTGACCAGTCTGCGGCCTAGACACCTACTCCTGGAGGTGTCTAGGAGAAATTTCGTATGACAGCAGGAGCACTCTCGTGGTTATCCCACGCACCCTGACTGCAAATTTGTACGTCCTTCTAGTGATACAACCTGTTGAGCTGACATTCATGAACAGCATTCAAGGTGGTGTTTGATGATAACGCTCGCCCTCGTACCGCTGTTGTAACCCAACATGCTCTACAGAGTGTCGACATGTTACCTTGGCCTGCTAGATCACCAGATCTTTCTCCAATCGAGCACGTATGGGACATCATTGGACCACAACTCCAGCGTCATCCACACCAGCATTAACTCCATCCCACAAACTGATATCCGACACTTGTACGACACAATGCATGCACGTTTTCATGCCTGCATTCAAAATTCTGGCGGTTACACCGGTTACTAATGTACCAACATTTCACATTTGAAATGGCTCTTCTCGCCATCGGCTCTACCTGTGATCTTGAAACTTTAATCAATTAAATATATTACCTAGACAAATGTATTCCTAAAATTTCATTACTGTGCAATAATTTTTTCTTGGTGTTGGGATTTTTTTTCCATCAGTGTATATTAAATATCCTTTTAACTGTGAATTCCGGCTGTTAAATATTCACAACCACGAATTTGCATTAATCGACAGTTAGAAATGAAACTTTTAAGCTTTACTCTCTTATCAATGTAAATAACGATTTTTTTACTGCATTTTCAAAGATTTCTTTAAACAGCATCTCCATCTGCACTTATAATAAAGCTCAATGATTGTAAATGTGTTGTATCTACAAACTACCACATTTCGCACGTGTATACTTTGGAGGTTGGAAATGTGCACCTGCAACTTTTTCGAATTTTTAATTATAATTTGAATTAATTAAAAATTTAGCAAAATTTTGGAGTTTTTCTGTTCTAATTTCAGAATGTATCATTGCGCGAACATGATTTTTACATCAAATTGAAGATTTAAAAAAAATAGCTTTCCAATGGTAACAGTATTTTATAATTTAACTTAAATTTATTATTTTAATAAATTTTTAATCAAATATTTTATCCATATTTTTTCAACAATAAATTTTGAACAAAACAATAAAATTTTACAAAAAACAAAAAATGGTAAACTAGCAATGGAAAAAAAATAGCTTTCATTTAAGTTTTGTCATCATATTAACAAAATTTCAAATTAAAAAATAAATCAACTAGAACAGCAACTAAAATCGAAAAATGTGTAACTTTCAGCACGCGATTGGATGAAATTAAATAAATATTATATGATATTTTTAAAAAATGCAATGCAAACGTTTTTGTGATCGTTTGTAACACATTGGTGGTTTGCAATATCTATATCGTTAATTCAATAAATCAACTTTTTGTTCACGGTAAACATAACTGAATTTAAATGGGATACGCATTGATATTAGGGCCAAATGCAAATTTGTAATTCATTAGTAAAAGGCATGCATATTTTTTAGCACTGATAACTTGATCTAAATGAAGTAAATAATCACATTTTATGTAACACGAATAAAAAGATGCTTTGATGAATAATTTTTAGATTTTTTAATACTTTGTTCTATGAGTCATATTTAATAATATATTTTTACTAATATTTTAAGCAAAAGTTGTTACGTACAGTCTTAATCAATCATTAAAACTTACTGATTTGTAAAAAAAGAAATATTATTAAAAAATGCTCTTTTAGATCTTTTCGTTCATCAAAAAAATAGCAATATCAGGCCAATCAATGCCCGGAATTTCTCCAAGGTTCAAAATAAAATGAAAATGTCTTTGTGTATATGAATGAATGTGTGTGTGAGTTTGTGCTCTACAAACGAGACCAAGAAATGCCGCATTTGGTATGTATTTATTTATTTTAGAGGATGCAAAAGTATATATCTAGGCAGATTTTTTTTTAAAGTTGAATTAGTTAAAAATTAACTTAACATTTGGATTTTTTTCTGTAATAACTTCCGAAAATATTAAATCACTAAACTGTTTTTTAAATCCTCTTAAAAATAACTTTTTTTGATAACAATGATTTAACCTATAAATTAAGTTACTGTTTTTAATGAATTTAAAAAAAATATTATTAACAATATTTTCCGACACTTAATTTCTCACAAAACGAAAGCAGAATTTAACTTGCAAGAGCACATTAAGAGTGTACCGGTGATGGTCGTCACTTTGACCAAAACTCAAATTGAATAATTAAATTGTCTTATTGCAAATTAAATCGAAGAAAGTGTGATGTTCAGCACGTGTTTAAATAAAAGCATAATGTTATGGAGCAGATATAAAATAAAATATTTTGCATATGATTCTAAGACAGCTGACTGCGAATCAGATATATATATATAGTGCAATCAACAAATAATTGTAAGGCTTCTATAATAATATTAGTTAGCTGACTATGGAAGTTTAAGTATATTTGACTGAGAAGTTATAAAGACAGCAAGGCACACAAGTATTCAGTTGAAAGTTTTGGAATGCATTACGCCGTGCGAACCAGCTGGTCATCAAAGGTGGATAGTATTTTATAAGAATGCTGGATAATTTGCAATAAATTTATTTTAAGAACCTACAAAAGTTGCGTTTTGTAATAATTCAACTTGTCCAAATGTAAAGAATATTGAAATATCTATACACATCTTTACCTCATATTTTATCATGAAAATAAAATTCCTATATAACAATAAAGTCCGTCACGCTTGTAATGTTTACCATGCAATTCTGTTCATGAATTATATATCAAACAACATATCCAGTTATAGTATCTAACAAGCTGGAAGTAAAAGAGGATATGTGAATGTTACATAGCCGAAACATAAGAGTATCTAATAATTTTATCTAACAGATGTGGAATAAAAATAGACATTCGAGGAAAATAGACACTTCTAACTGTTTATTCATTGCTGAAATTCTTGAATATCTAATATTATCTAACAAATATAAATTAAAAGTCGATATTACCAGTTTAGTGCGAAACATATTGATATCTAATAATATTATCTAAGAAGTGAGAAATGGAAGTCCATATTTGAATGAAATTACCACTTCTAACTATTCATTAATTGCAGAAGCATATTGCCATTTATTAATGCCCTCTAATGCTGGTTACACACCAAGCGCTGTATTTTTTTCTTTCGGGTGCGAAAATTTTACCGTTATTACTTACAAAAATCGATGGTTTACACACATGGTGATAAAATTTCTGTCACCGTCTTCGTAAAACCCGTTTTTATTTCAACAACTAAGAAACTTACATTTACAGTGTTTTTAAAACAATTTACTGTTTATGATTAATTGAAAATGAATAGAATACAGATTCTATGTTTATAGTTATTTTGTCGTCGAATAAAGTGGAAAAGGGAAAAAAATCGAATTTTTTAGATATATTCAATTAATCAAAAAATATGGAACTTTTTACACATTATTTGAAAATTTGGAGGTACAGAATGTGGCAATACAATTCATCAATTGTTTCAAACTTCCACACTTTCACGACTGCACACTTTTGGAGGATTGTATGGTCGTATGAAAAATATCAGCAGAAAAAATAGAAAGGTAAAACTAACCGAGAAAAAGCAATTTTTAGTGTTAAAAAGACCGACGTCTATCTAAGTTTGCTTCTGATTATATATTTCAGTGCTCTGTAACTGTAATAATCCTGCTTGCGCCACTGGAAACAACGTCTGCACAACGTCATCACTGTGCGTTTATTTTTCTGTCTAATGTGTCATCTCTATATTACCTTAATACATTACTGTAATGACTGCGATGACGGAAAATTTAGCCTGTCGGAAATATACGTTGAATGTGTAACCAGCATAACAAGTGTGAAATTAAAACCATTGTTAACGTATTGCAGAAATGTATTGCGATCTATTAATACTATCAAACAATTGCGAAGCTAAAGTTGATATTTCAATGCAATTGCCACTTCTAATTATTCATTCATTGTGGAAACATAATAATATCTAACAAGTGTTTAGTAAAAAAATCACTACTTCTTAGAATTCACTCATTGCATTAATACAGTGATTCTAAACCTGTGGGGTGCGCCCACCTAGGGGGGCACGAGCACACTAATGGGGGGGCAGGGCGAGCATATCCAAGAGAAAATGTTATTTAAAAAAATGATTAAGTGACTGAAAGGAAAGAACACACACATATAACACAAAATGCATTTCGACAAATTTTATAATTAAGTTATTAAATTAAATTAAACTTACTAAATCACAAACATAGTTATTAATTATTAGTCACTTCCTTGGGCCTGTCTTGCAGAGAAAAGTTTTTAGGAGGAGGGTTTAATATTAGAAATAGACACTCTCAGCTCTTTTTCTATATTTTGCTGAGATCTATATTTTGACTTCAAAGAAGCCACCGCAGAAAATCCAGTTTCACAAAGGTAAGATGTTGAAAATGGTAGTAGAACGCGAAATGCCCTTGTTTTTAGTGTAGAAAACTCATCATCCACTCCTGCCCAAAATTCAAAGAGTGATTTATTACTAAATTGTCTTTTGGTTTCGCCGCTTACCGTGAAGTCTATGAAGGTTTCTCCCTCTTCAGTTGAGAGTCCTTCGGGAGTATTTTGAAATGTATCCCTCACCCACTTATAACTTGATATCAGTTTGTCGTCAGCAAGAAAGTACTTTTTAAAAATCTTTGCTAGCATTGCTAAATGATTTTCAATGCAATAAGTTTTACTTTTACAACAAAACGACTTTTACATGTTTTTCTTCAGGCTTATAAGTTTTAATACAATCCTTCAAATTTCCAAACATTTTAAAATTTTCTTGCTTTAAATTTCTGCTCCACAATTCCAATTTCCTACAAAAAGCATTAACTTTATCACTCGTTTCCAATATATGTGTATTTGCTCCCTGCAGTTGAAGATTCAAGTTACTTAATTTCTCGAATATGTCGACAATGTAGCTCAATTTCATCACAAACAAACTATCGCAAAAATTCTCAGCTTCCGGTCTGTTTTCCTCTTATAGGAAAACAACGATTTCTTCTCTTAATTTATAAACACGTTGCAAAAATTTCCTTCGTGATAACCATCTTGCCTCGCAATAAAATTGTAAGCTGAATATACTGCGGCCATGTCTTTACAAAGTGCGGAAAAGATTCCTAATTTTTGGGGTCTCATTTTTATATAATTTACTACGGTTACAGCCGTAGTTAACTCAATATTCAAACCAGGACTCATTTCTTTGGAAGCCAATGCTTCTCTGTAGATCATGCAATGTGTCCAGATGCACTTTGGTGATTTTTTTTTCACAAGTACTTTGGAATCTTCCGGACATTAAACGAGCACCATCGGTGCATATTCAGATGCAATTTTTCCATTCTGTGTTTGCCTCGTTTATAAAATCATTTAAGATAGCAAATAATGCAAATGCTGTTGCTTTGAGCTCTATTGGTATGCAGAAAAGTAATTCTGCTACTGACAAATCATCAAAAAATCTGACATAATCAATGAAATGAGCATCTTTATTACTAACTGTAGCCTCATCGAGTTGTATTGAAAACAATTTGCCACGTAACTTCGACAAAAGCTGACACTCTACATCTTCATCTATGTCAGCAATTCGACGGGCAACAGTATCATTTGAAAGAGGTATAGACTGCAATTGTTTTGCAAATTTATCTCCAAACGTAATATCTACAATTTCAATTGTGGCTGGCAAAATAAGCTCTTCACCAATGGTATGAGGCTTTTTACATCTGGCTCTTTTATATGAAACTTTGTAAGAGGTAATTAAAGCTTTTTCATTCACAAAGTTTTTTTTAAACAATGATTTTTGCTTTTCACATGATTTTAATTTTAATTCGAATAATTTTCTGGGTTTGTTTACGTACTCACTATGAGGCGTTTCCAAATGTCGTTTAACTTTATTAGGTTTCATGCTCACTGCCGCCAACATTTTTGAGCAATTGATATACAGGGGCCTTTCTTCTTCAATTACTTCAGTACTAGTGAAACCAAAATTTAAGTATTCTTGAGAATATTTCCTTGATTTTATTTTTGGACCCTCGCTCGTCTGTGTACCTGTTGATGCTTTTATATTGTCTAATGCTCTCTTACGCCCGCTTAAAAATGTATCCATGATTCTGCATAAGTCTGCTGCCGTAAATATTTAATACGGTGAATTGCAATTACACGAACATACATATAACTTACACATTCAGAATAGATTCAATAGCGATAGAAGGATCGACTCGAATGAAATTGTCAGGAATTGAAATTGGCGTCGTAGATCTTTCTCCTTCTCCCAATGAGAAAACATTTGTTCACATCTGCGCACGCTCCTAACTTAACTTTTAAGCTGACCAGACAAATTCCAGACAAATCGAAACTTCTCTTGAAACCGTGAGAATGCAAGACATGGCGGGAAGCAAAAGCAATAAAAAGGCATAGGATTCTTGTTTCTTCAATGCTGAGGATCGGTATTGCAAAATGTCAATAAATTTTCGTATTCTTGGTAATTTGTAAAGTTTAAAATTAAGGTTGTATTGTAGGTTTAGCGCCAAAATACTCAAAATACATTATTATTGTATACATTTTATTGTATGTGGTGGGGAGGGGTGTCGATAAAACTTATGATTGAAAATTGGGCAGTGAATACTAAAAGGTTGAGAAACACTGCATTAATATAATGATGCTAATTCAGTCAATAAATGTACCAATAACATAGATAAAATTCTCTTATTCTCTTATGAAATGAGGTAAATTTGAAGGCAACAATATCCTGCTTTATTCAAATAAAATGAAAACCAGTATTAACGTTGTGTATTACCTCCAATTTTCATAACCAGGTATTTCCTCCTGTTCTTCAACTAATATTTAATATTTCATTCTTATGTTAAAACTTTCTGTTTATAATGCGACGCTAATTTATAATTTTTAGATACTTCAACATTCGTAATTGATAAAAAAAATTGAATTAGTGTAGCAAAATATAAATGTACCATTAAAGATGTATCAATGAACCCTTTTTTAAATTATAATCCGTGTTAGTCATCTTAATCTTAAGAGCGATTTATACCAATTTTTTTCTAATTCATTAATTACGACTTACTGCAGTTGGCAATATATATCAATCATATTTTTATATCACATCTTGTTATTTTATAAGCGTGAACAATATAGATTTAAAGTTACCAATATATAAGAAATTACGTCACTTGCAAATTCAGAATATATATTACCGTATAAAATTGGAGATGGACATCCTACTTTACAATTATTGATCAAAGCTCATAACTTTTAATCTTAATTTTAACATTGGCAAAACTATAACTTCAGAATTTAAATGAAAGAAAATCACCATGGAAAATAAAATTGATATCATTGAAAAATATGTTTTTTTTTTATCTTAAGGTAATATACAAATCACTTTTGCGCAGTATTGAATTTCAAAGTAGCTTGTAAGCAATATTGAATTTCAGACTAGGTTTGCTATTTTTGTTCAAAAATTTTGAATTATGATCGAATAAATTTTGCAGTTTCCTAAAAAAAGTAAATCCTAATGTATTCATAGAGACGGCAAAAATACTAAAAAAAAGTTTGAAAATGAATAATAAGATTAAACCGTACAACAGCAAAGAAGAAACTGTTCGTCCTTTTTTCAATAAAGACCTATCGTTTTCTCGAAATCAGTATATTATAATGTAATGAAATCTGGCATCACTTTTTCAGAATTTCTTTAATACCATTTTTAAAAAATTGCATTTTAAGTGCTATGATTAATTAACAAAGTGTAAGCGAGTCTGAATGGAATATTTAAAATTATATCAAGAGAATAATTTGTGGTATGAAGTTGTCAGCATCAGACCAATAGCCAGTGGACTCATTCTAATCATTTCCAAATAAACATAAATAAATTGGTTTTGTAAAATTAATTTTTATTAAAAACTTAGGCAAGTTAATGTTTAATATTAGATACTAATAGAAACAAAACTGCCAAAAAAAATGCATATAGTTCCTGACAAAGCAAATATAGATGCTTTCATCTCAGAGATATTGAAAATCTCTAATAATAATAACAAAAAAAAATATGCTGTTCAATTTAATTCAAAATTTACATCACAATATGCAAAATGTTGAAAATTATACAGCTTGCAGCAAAATTTGAAGAATAAAATGAAAGGACAAAAATTATTAAAAAGTGATTGTGTTATTACTGATACTGGATCAAAAAATAGGTACTAACATTGCAAATTATATACTGAATTTAGAAAGATCCACTCATGTGGTGAAGATAATTTTGTGTTTTGTTGATATTTACAAAGAAATTAGAATATTGAATGCGATGCCTTTAATTTTAATAATATTTTATAAACAATTCAGCATTCTCCTCAGACTGAGAAATGTGTATGATTCAGTTCAGTTCAATCTCAGTGACAGGTAACCGTTTCAACCATCCGAAACTACTTTCACTCTTTATAGTATAAAGGCAGGGATCATTAAGTGCATTCAAACATCAAGTGATATCTGTCTTTTCTAAACTTTGTCATTGAAAATTTTCATACATTTGAGACTTTATGCAATGAATTTCAGTTCCACTGATGTCTCAGAACAATACTACTTCCTCTGAATGCTTTTTTAAAAAGTGTCTCAAGATGCAATTGACCTTTAATTAAAAATTATAATACTTAAATATCTAATCTACAGCTTAATATTCAAAACTCTGAAATAGACCTACATAAGAAAAGATTGCCCCGACAATGCCAACAGCGAAACTTCTTCTGATAGGGGTTATTTTCCAAACAGTGAGGTAAATATCATTTTCACAAATAGAGAGAAATCTACGAGAAATTTCCGATTTCATAGATTCGTCTACTTCTTTTGCCTCATTTATGAAACTCTGTCCAGCTTCACCTACAGATGAAGCAGAAAGCAATGTAAATATAAAAGGCACAAAAGCACAAATAAACAAAAGTGCATATGTCAATTGAAGAGACACATCGGAACGCGGAACCAGTAGATAGTGTAAAAGCAAATATGTGGTTATAAAATACTGTATAGTCATTAAAAACATCAAAACTCCTACATTATTATCAAACGTTTCAATCTTTGACTTTATACAGGAGAAATTTTGAATCGCATTTCTGCATAATTTCTTGTTTTTTGAGCTTAATCTTTTCCGTACCTGGATAATTTCTGATCGAAATTGCATGCAAATCGCAACGTAGAAACATAAAAATGCAGTCATTGGCAGGTAATTTATTTCAAAAAGGAAGATTAAATATGTTACATTGAGAACTACAGAGTCGAGACACATTATAACACAACTCTGGGTAAAGTTATGTCTTGACAAATCAAATATTTGCAAAATAATCCGAATGATTTCGGTACAAAAACATATACAAATGTGACTATAAAGAAGTAATCTAATTTTTCTATTATTTATTCTCCTAGTCACAAAACTCTCGAGTATATTTTTATAAATGTTTAATTTCATAGAAAGATTACATCGGAAACTGACACGTATGATGGTCGCTATTCCTTGCACCATTACCATAATCGGATACTGTGACGGAATTCCGAACTTTGAAGTTAGCAATACAACTATGACAACGTTGAAAACCATTAGTGCGATTTTCATTGACTTCTGCCAAACATTACATTTTTGTGGTATTTCAGTAGAAAATATCAAACTAATTTTAAAAAGCAGAAGTATATAGTTAGATATATTAGGCATATTTACATTTAATATTTCCAATTTTTCAAAATCATCATGAATATAATGACATAATTTACCACATTTAACATTTTCCCATGTTCAAATCTTTGCTTGAAGTTACAATATTTTCTGCCTTTTTTAGCAACTTTTTCAATCATTCGAAGTTTTCTATTCAAATTATAGTCAATTGATCCATTAATTTATTCGTAATATGGTGACTACAGTAAGCACTTTCCATAAAAGTAGATTTGCTACCTATTTTCATAAATTTTGAAATGAGAATCATTTTAAGAAATTATGAATTCGATTGATTTTAACATTGATTTTTTGTGCGGCTTCGATCATTGAGCTGCACGAAATATGTTTTCTTTATTTTTTATTCTGTTAATGTGTTTTCTGAAATTTGAAGTCAGTTGCACTTAAGTAAATTAAAATATTGAATTTAATATTTTATGACGTTCGTTTTATATAGTTGCCAGATCTATATAATTTTCTTTCTTATTTTTTCCTTTCTGCATATTACTCATTCTAAATTTCATTTGAAAAAAACTGACATAGATTTCTAATCTGCGAGAGTAATCATTTTATAATGTTGTAAGGATTTTTTTGTCATTTTGAAACTGATACAGATCTGATAACCTAATACTTTTTATGCCGGTGTTCTCATTGAAAATTGAGATTAAGTGATTCTGGATGCATGTCAATAAAACATTTAAATATTATTTTTTGATTGATTTTTCTTTTTTAAAGAAAATATCTTATAAATTAACAACTTTCCACAATCAAATATAGTAAAAGTGGTGATCCTCACAAAAATGTGTACTTTTTTTTGCCTGTTATGTGTATTCAAAAAATTTGTGAATATACTGTCACATAGATAGAACACAAAATCACACAATAAATAGAGTTAAGCCAATTTTATTTGTCCAACTGTGAACATAGAACGCTGGGATTGTGAAATATTCTGCTTTTATAACAGGAAGGGCAGTTCCAGAATACTTTTCGGGAGAGAGTCAGAAAAGTCCAGCACAATTATCTGGTAAACTAAAGAAAGGTTTATGCTCCAGAATTTTCTGGAACAGGAAATAAAGGACAAACAAATCAAGGGAAAATATGTACATAAATTTTGAAACTGCTGGGTTTCGAACTCAAGATCTCTTGACTACGAAACTGGTGTTATTGTGGACATGTTGACACGACTGTTTCTTTTCAATGTAGCGTAGATTCCTCACAATAAGAATAGCGTCTCGATATTATGACATTTAATTTTATGGCTCTAGTTCTTGATCGAGTCACAGGGTCAGTACAAGTTGTCACTTGTTCACAGGGTGTAATCTCTTGAGAAATGTCTCTTTCTGGAACCTTCATTCTGTCATCAGAATGTTTTCGTCTTGTTCTTCTGGGTGTTGCTATGGCTTCATTCCTTTGGTTTCAACCATCTTTAATTAGTGTCGAAATCAGTTACTTCAGATGTGATATTGGCCATCCTTCTCAAATTTTGAAAAGGGGGTGAAATATCTTTTGAAGAGATTCTCAAAAAACTCTATTTTACAAACTAAAATAAAAATCCACAACAAATCTTCTAGTTTGTATGTGACTATCCGATGTTCAGAATCATATCGCAGCCCATCTTTCTGATGAGCCTAGATAGTTCGTACTTTAGCTAATTGTCTCGATTCTTCTGCCTTGTTGATCAAATGATTAATGCCCTGGCTACATCGACTTCCTTGCCGAACTCTTTTAAACAAAGGGAAACGTCTAATCCAAATGCGTTTTAGCTTTTCATCAATGTAGTAGGTGGAAAGGTATAAACCTGTCTTATCGTGTTTGGCAGTGTTGCAGATTAATGTGACAAACATCAATATCTGGTTCCAGTTCTTCAGTTTGAAAGTATATTTGCTAACATTTTGTTAGGTCTTTCGTTTGTAGCTGATAAGCTGTTGTTGTTCGATTTTGCACAACCGATTAATATTGGACATCACCTTAGACAGAAAACTTGTCCACGATATCTAATGATAACTCGTGTAGTTCCATGCTTTATGATTATACCCTATATTAGGAATCTGTACCTTGTATAGTTTAGACCGTTGGTAATACCTTGGTAACTGCATGCAGTATCAAATAATCGGTGCATACTACAATCCATTTGTGGCCGTCATCAGAATTAGAAAACCGTCCTAGCAGGTCAATTCTAGTGCGATAAAATTTAGCAATGGAGCAAAATTACTCCTTTGACTGCCTTCAAACATTTCTGTACACGCCAGGCCACTTAAATCAATTTTTATTCTATCATATGACTTGGGGAATTCCAAATATCCGATGGTATGTTCGACATTGATAGATTCTGGATTACCAAGCCGTAAATGCTTCTGAATCATTGGTAAAAATTTCCGTCCGGGCGTATAAAAATTCTTCTTCTAAATGATTTCTTCCATGAGCTCAAAGTTTCCCATCCTGCTTGCTTCGGTACTTTGTTGGTCTCTTTTTATTTTTTGCCAGTTCTGGATCTTTCTTCTGTTCTTCAGAGAGATTACTGAATAAAGTGGAACTTATGGAGTCCTCAGACCATGAAGCAACGCCTATTTATGGGTTAAAAACATACTTGTGTTTATGGCGTTGTGTTTTATCAGCGTGCTTGTGTTTTCTGCCACTTTTGTAATAAGGATACGCCGCATTCTTGGATAAGCAGCTTTCTTCTAGAGAGTCTTCCAGAGAGATTCTTCAGTTCTGTGAGGCAACACAGGAAATGATGGTCAGTGATGATATAGAAAGCCTTTCCAAATAGATACCGCCGAAACTTAGTTACATCACATATGGCTGCAAGATATTCTCTTTCGGTTGTAGAATATTTCCTTTCAGCCTTTGTCAGAGTAAGTGAGGCATAAACTATTACTTCCTCTTTCCCATCTTGGATTTGGATATACCGTGCCGATCCCATATCCACTGGAGTTGACGTAAATTTCCGCCAGTGCATTGTCGTCATAACGGCCTAAGGCAGGATAGGAGGTAATATCTTGCTTTAAGTTAATAAGATCTTGTTGAGGTCTTCAAATGAATTTTTGACACCTGCCATACAGTCCAAACCTAGCTCAAAGTGATTTTCATATGTTTAGACCACTGAAGAAACCATAAGGTGAAAAAGGTTTGCTACTCATGATGAAGTCATGGGATAGGTAAAAATTGGGTACATATGCAACCGAAGCACATTTATTCTGATGGAATAAAACAATTGTGAAAAGTACGTTGAAACCCTGGTTAGCTATATAGAATTATGAACTTTTCAGTTTCCTTTCAAAAATGCTAAAAAAATGCTTCCTACAAATGCTAAATACTTTGTCTCAACTGTCTTTTTTACCTTTCGATTCTCTCTCGTAAATATTTTACTGCATGCTTTTTTCTCCCAAACGATCAATTTCTCGAATATATCTAACCATTTATCTCCTTGCACACATGTATTCAAGTAACATCATAGCAGAATAGGCTGGAGATCATAAGAGATCACCTCCTCTTCCAAGAAGTGGACATTACCATTCTTCTGCAAAACAGCATATGTGCTTTGGAAAGGATTAAAAGATGCAAAAATCCATCTGAATAAAAGCTAATTCAACTTATCCCTAGGGAAGTAATAACCAACATATAGAGTTTGCTGGAATTTATATAGGCTGAGTGGAATAGCATGATCTGCTTAGCAGACAATTAGGAATATTTACTTAAGCTTAGCCTGAATAGTTAAAAGGCCTAGATAAAAAAAAACACCATTTAGTCTACTGTTTTCACCTCATTCCTTCGCCCTCTTACACTTGAAAGATTTGTATGTCAATGTTCAATGGTGACACATTCTAGACCTACAAAAAACCGCATCACGGCTCACACCTCTGTGTGAAACAACTTTTCTAGACGTCTTGTCATTACTGCCACTGTTTCTGGTCAAACGATCCATTTAAGACAACAAACGCCGTGTGTCTCCACTACGGGAAACACTGTTCAGTTCCAAAATTTCTATTTTCTAAATACTGTGGCTAGTAAACATTTTGGGGGGATCCTCCTCTTATATGAGATTATTTCTATGTTTCTTGTTTTCTTTTATAACCGTAATAACAAAATAAATATGCATAATAAAATTTACTGTATTAAATTTTTGGTTACATTATCTTTAAACTGGTGCATAATTTTTTAGTATTTCACAATAAACTTGATATAATGAGCCATTAAATCCCTAAAATGTTATTTCTCCAAAAACGTTTCAAAATTTTGGATACTTCTGGAAATGCATTTGGCAAAGTGAAAAATGAAATAGAAACAATATGTTTCTTGAAAAAGGCTTGATAATCTTAAAATTACACAAAGCTGTTATTTAAAAATTAATATGTTAACAAATTGTGGAGGTTTATTACATTAAGAATTTATAATAGGAAACGTTTCTTAACATTTATATTTCATTTCAGAAAGAGTTTTCCTAAAACCTAGTTATAATTAAATCAATTGTTATACATACATACATACATACATACATACATACATATATATATATATATATATATATATATATATATATATATATATATATCGAATTATCTCTACTGATTAATTTAAACCTTTTAAAGAGCTACATATTATAAAACTTATGGCAATAAAGATGATCAAACGACTAAGACAGTAAGAATGGATAGAATCAGTCACTAAAATGACCTTGTCTAAATAATTTAGTATCAGAAAAAGTAGACCATTTAGTATTAGAAAAAGCAGAAAAAAAGACTTAGTTTAGCTGACTGCTTCAAAAAGACTTGAAAGATATTAAAATGACAAATGAGAGCCTTTGTCTAGAAAAGTATGATACAAAATAGAATTCTTGGAAAAGGCTAGGTTGATCCGAAACTATCACGCCATCGAAAAAAAAGAAAAAAAATGACTAGGCTTTATTTTTTTAAACTAGCAGATATATTCTCTCTAAATCTTACTCGTATACTCTAATAAATTTACAATGCCAAAGAAGCCTTGTATGGTATTGACATGAAATAGTTATGAAGTCTTAACTTTGGAATTTAATTTAGCATTGTTACTCAATCTGTCATGTTTTTTTTTGGGGATTAATCTCTGGTATGTCATTAATGGTATTCATAAACTGGATTTTTCATCGTGCAATGTTTTTCTCAACCGATTGCAGAATGGATTTGACAACAAATTGCATATAAAAACGCATATAAAATCTATACGTATAATAAAGCTCAATGTGTGTGTGTGTGTGTGTGTGTGTGTGTGTGTGTGTGTGTGTGTGTGT
>JAPMOQ010066276.1:16535-70088 GCA_026543055.1 Argiope trifasciata
TGTGTGTGTGTGTGTGTGTGTGTGTGTGTGTGTGTGTGTGTGTGTGTTGGCGCTCTACAGGCCAGACCGTTGGACTTAGAGCTACCAAATTTGGTACATGTATATCTTGGAGGTCTTGAATGTGCACCCCGGAGCCCTTTTTTGGAAATTTTTAATTAGAATTCGAATTAATTAAAATTTAAGCGAAATTTCGACGTTTTTCCGCTATAATTTCCGAAAAAAATATCGCACAAACATGATTTTTACATCAATTTAAAGATTAAAAAATTAGCTTTCTAATAGAAACAGTGTTTTAATGTAGAACTTAAGCTATTGTTTTTAACGAATTTTTAAAGAAATATTTTCACCATGTATTTTTTATCACATGACTGCATAAAATAAAAGAAAACAATGCCGGAAGTTCAAATAAAAAAAACATATCATCGCAAATCAAATCTAAAGAAATGCAACTTTTAGCACGTGACCGGATAAAATATAAAATGTGATACTTTCTAAAAAAATAAATGCCAAGCAAAGGTTTCTATAATCGTTTGCAATATCTAAATAATTAATTCAACAAATCTTCTTTATTTACGATCAACTTGATTGAATTTAGACAGGATATGCATTGAAATCCCGACTAATGGCATATTTCTATAATCCTTTGTAATATCTGTATCATTAATTCAATATTTTTTTCACTATAAAATGTGATAGTTTCTAAAAAAAATGAATGCAAAGCCACGGTTTCTATAATCGTTTGCAACATTTAAATCATTTATTAAATAGTTTTTTTCCCTTTTTCGCTTTCTTCAAAAAAAAATATTTAATATTTTGGCAACATCAGGGGGAAAAATTAGAAGGCATTACTCATGGCGAACCAGCTGGTCGTCAAAGGCAGCTAGTTTTGAATATTTAGAAATTTATTTTTTGAATTATCGAATTTATATGATTCTGAAATATAGACAGATAAATAATCAACCCAATCCTGTATTTTGCTTATTACACTAGATGTTAAATACCTGCTCCAAATCTTATCTGTCCGACTTTCTTCGTTTTGAATTTACAGGGTTGACTCATATTCAAGCAGCTGGATTTATGGGCTTCATTTGAATAGATTTTAGTCAAAATTTGACATAAATTACCAAGTATGTTTTAAAGATTATCTGCCAAGTTTTGTCGGGCTTTGTCTGTTTGTTGTGATAAAGATATTTTATTTTTATCACAACAAACAAACAGACATTTTCCAAAAATGTGATTTTCGATTTCAGAAAGATCTAAAATAAAAGGAATCAGAAAATCTCGAATAATAACTTTTCGAACATTACTATACTTTATTTTTATTATGTATACGCAGAAGTAAAACATTAAGAAAGCTATAATATTTCAATGCATTATTCTGTTATAAAATTTAAGCAAATAACTCAAATACATATTGTTCATTTTGTATCTTAAGCTTCAAAATGTCAGTTCATAAAATTAGTTAGAAAGAAATTCATAAACGTATGTCTTGAATAACTGGTAGCTATTCATTTAACTTTTCTTCTGATTTACAAAGCTTAATTTAAAAACAGATAATAACTTTAATTTTTTGTAACAAGGAGATTTTGTTTATGCTCAAAAACAGATAATACCAACATCATTCACATCCCAATATTAGATGCATCTACAGTCATTTATTGACTTTCAACATGTTATCTAATAAGGAAATATAATCTTTTTTGACTATATAGCTACAAAACTTTAAAGTTGCTTCCAAGCACTGTTAGTTTATTCACAGAAAAGGCTGATTTTTAATAATATGTAGTGGATACTTCTCGGGTACCATGCCAGTGATACCAGAAATTGGCGATAAATTGGACGGCCATTCGATACTTGGCGATAAAATGCATAATACTGAAAATTTCGAGAATTTTCACGATCACCCCGACAGGAATATAGAAGCTCCTTTTTAGCCAAGAAATGATCTTAGCTCACCTCCAGAGAACTATAAATGGAAGGCAATCTCATAGGAGGAGGTGAATTGAAGTATAGTTGGAGTCGTAGAGAAGCAACTAGTATTATAGAGGATAGCGAAGTAACGTTGGATTGCTAGAATTATGTGGATCCCGAGCTATTGATGAACTGGGTTGTGTGCCGAATTATGTTGACTAGTAGAAGCAACATCGCATCGTATGTATAACTACGTGTATATATAACGTGTGGCAGTGAGACGCCAGCTAAAGCAAGGAGAAAGTGAGAACTTTAGCCATCTGGAGAGACCGTAGAGTGAAACTCCAAAATAATCCCTCTCTTGCTGAATTCTGCCTGACCGCTTTGTGTTCTATGTTCGATAACTAATTTGCTATTTTTTGCTGTACTGCGTGTACATCTCAACTGTATATACTTGTCACCTGTGTATTCTTAATCTTTGTGTTAGTATCTTCGTGTTAAATAAACGTTGTTTCCTTCTGCGGCCTGCTGATTGGGATTATTTTCACACCATATACCCATTACAAACGAACAAAGTAAAATAACATTATTTTGTGCAATAACTCTCATACAATAACCCAACATCTCTGCTATATATACAACATAATTGTTGCAATTATCAAAGGGAATTATAAACCATAGCCTCAAAATTTTACATTAATATTTCCTTTGTTTTTTAAACGTGAGTATTTCAATGAAAATTTAGTTACAATCTCATTAAATGACATCCGCTATTTGATGCATATTATTGAGAGAATATTATTATATATTTGTACTGTATTACATTCTGGTTGTTCATAATATAATGAATACTACAATTATTAATTTAAAGAAAAAAATAATTATGCAGTTTGATTCGACAGTTAAAATAAATATGGATATTTTTTAATTTCCAAATTTTATTACTTTTTGCCATTTATTACGAATATAGTTTATAGTTATCAGCACTTTAATACCCATCATTTCTTAATTTTTCAAAATACTGATATATATATATATATATATATATATCAGATCCTGTTTTATTTATATAAATTTTTGCAATAGAATTGAACTGTAAAATGAGCATTTATTTTGTATGTCATATAAATTAATTGGCAGCAATTATGATCTGAATAGTCATAAAGAACTTATTTTCATTTTTATGCAATGTAAAAAAGTAAAGATCGAGAAAAATTTGGAATAGCACGCCACTTAAAAATCTACTAGGATTGATAAAAATAAAAAGGTTTACAAGGTAAAAAGTAAAATGTTTTATTAACAGTTGATACAAATTGCAAATGATAATTAAGAAACATACGTGGCGGTCAATTCTTCTCATAATCACCAACCCCTTTCCTCATGCCTTCTTTTTATCTGATATTTTTCTTGTCTTTGATTGAAGTGGTCAATCATTCCATGATATTATATACAGCGACCGATTTTGGAGGTTTTTCTCTTTCAGCCCCATCTTGTTCAGTTCGCTTTACATAGGTCATAATAGCTAGATTTTGTGAATAGTTAAAAAAGTAATAAACACTTTAAACATGTCATAATTCCTGGATTATATGAGTAGTCAGTAAAGTAAGAGCCACTTTAAACATTTCATAATCGCTGGATTATGTGAATAGTTAACAAAATAATAGCCACTTTAAATACATTATAATTGTTGGATTATGTGAATAGTCAACAAAATAATAGCAACTTTGAATACGTCATAATAGTTGGATTATGTAAACAATCAACAAAGTAACAATCTTGTGGTACATCTAATATATTGTAGCACACCTTCACACCTCTCTTAGTTAGGAACATAGCTTCACTTTTTAGTAGTTTATGGGAATTACTGTTCCCGAAAATATTTTGTATTTTCTGTAGTTATATTTCGTAAGATCATTAAGCTAATTTCCTGAATTCCCCAATGATAATGACTAGCTCATAATTTAATTTCAAGTTGCAAATTCAAAACTATGAAATAAACCTACGCAAGTAAAGATTGCTCCAATTATGCCAACAATGAAACTTCTTCTGATTGGAGATATTTTCCAAACAGTAAGATAAATATAACGCATTCACAAATGCAATAAAATCTACGAAAAATTTCAGTTTTCACAGATTCGTCTGCATTTTTAGCCTTAGCTATGAAACTCTGCCCGGCTTCACTTACAAAAACAGCACAAATCATTGTAAGTATGAAAGGAACGAAAGTGCAAAAAATACAAGGGCATTTATCAGTTTAACAAACAGATTGTCATGTGATACTAGTAAATCGTGTAAAGTTAAATATGCGGAAAAGGAATGGTTTATAGTTATTAGAAACATCGAAAATCCTACACTAATATCAAATCTCTCTACCTTAGCTTTTACACAAGCGAAAGAATAAAGAATATATTTACATGCCTTAATGTTTTCTGAACTTAACTTTTTTTGTAATGAGATAATTTCTGATTGAAATTGCATGCAAATTGCAACATAGAGGCTTGAAAATACAATAATAGGAAAATAATTAATTTCAAAGAGTAAGACAAAATATATCAAATTGACGATCACAGAGCCATAACATGTTAATCCACAATACATTTTACAATTAAATATTTGAAATTTTAAAACAAGCAAATCTATCCGAATCATTTCAATGCATAAACTGATCCAAATATAACCATAAACATGTAAATTTTTTTCTTGCTGTTTTCAAAATAAGTAACAAAGCACCTAAGCATCTTTTTATAAATGTTTATTTTCAGGCAAAGGTTATAGCGATAACTGATTCATAAAATTAAGATTATTAATTGAGCAGTTGCTTTAATCGGGTATTCAAACGAAATTCCTAGGTTGTAAACTAATAATCAAGCTGTGATGAAGTTGAATATCCTGAAACAGAATTTCAATATTTTCTTCAAGATACTATCTTTTTGCTGCCTTTCAGTGGAAAATATCAAATTAATTTTAAAAAGAAAAAAATATAAAGTTTAAAATTCGTGATTTTTTTACATCCATTAGTTCTAGTAATACTGGTTATTTTTTATATTATCAATTACATTAAATAAGTACCAGAATTTGGATTGTAATGGATATTTCACACATTTTTGTTTTATCATGGTTTCGTTGTTGACATAAACATAATGACTGTAAATCGTATTCCTACTCGTATGACTGTAAATCGTCTGGCCAATGTCAGCCTTTGTCTGGAATAACTGATTAAAGAGATTCCTATATGACATTAGGCTTAATTTCGTGTACGATTTTAATTGCGACTCCGTTTTGATCACATTGACAATATGATAAGTATTTCTTTCACTGCTCTAGAAATGTTTTCATATGAAACGATTTTGTGACTTTATAATTCAGGTAAATACAAATTCATATGCCTTACGTTATTCAGATCTCTGAAATATGTTGTCAATAGGATTGTGTCTCACTTCTAGTAAGTTTGATATACAGGGTAAAATTAGCCAATATTGCTTATGATTTAATCATTGTAGATGTTGTAATAACAATGTGCTTTTCTCAAATAACTGCTAGTATAACTGTATTTATAGTAAAATATGAATCAACGCATCTTTACAGACATCATAGAAATAACAATGTATTCTTCTCAAATAACTGCTAGTGTGACTTTATTTATGGTAAAATATGAATTATTATCAGAAATAAGGTATTCGATATCTTGAACCTAATTATGTAACTCTGAACCAGATGCTTTATGTCAACTACAAATAAAAAAAATGGACAAGATGCTTTAAAGCAGTTACACATACACACTTTGAACAATATACTGTATGGTAGCTGCAAATATAAATTTAAAACTAGATGTGTTACAGTGGCTACAGATACGAACTTCTGACGAGATGTGTTATTTACAAATACAAACTTTGTACATGATGCTTTACGAAAGTTACAAATACAAGCTTCAGACAAAATGTTTTATGGCAGCTACGAAGGCAAGCCTTGAATGAGATGATTTATCGCATGAACAAAATTCGAAGCAAAAATATAAATAGGATTTCAAATTTTCAATTGATGATTACTGTTTTTCTGAAGAGACATGCACTTTTGGTATAAAAATAAGAATTACTTTAAATAATTGAACTAGTACACCAACAGGAAAACACGAAATTTAATTTTTGGATTAGCTGAAACTTATTATTTGATAAAAAGTTCAATTTTCTTTCTTTCATTCTTTTATCTACTAGGAAATACAAAAAAAAAATATGCTTTTGCAAATGGCCGACTGTTTAAAAAAACAGAAATGGTTATAAAAAGATGGGAAATATGTTTATGAAAAGTATTTTCCATCACTGAATATTTAATTCATTTTAGCGAAAAAAGATATTTTTTCAATATATACATATCCTTTGTTCTTAGTTCGTTATTGAAATGTTTATATAAAGTTACCATAGTAACTAAATTGTCTCGGAGATTTAATATTGTGAGCCATTATATGAATTTAAAATGTCCAAAATAGATTGTTTAATGTTGAAAATTGATTTTTTTTCATTCATACAATATTTTGACATATTATATATAACTTTCATTAATAAATGTCTAAGGGATTCTTAGAAAGTAACATTTTTATTAACAATAAAGCATGGGTAGTAATGTATTTTAATTTATTTGAATTGTAAGATTTTTTTAAATTTTCTTTTAAACACGAATAAATATATAGGCACAAATTTAGTTGATCTATTTAATATGGCCTCCTAAATCTCATATTTGTTTGATTTCATTAATGTGATAGATCTGAGAATGCAATAACAAGCACCATGTTCTTTGTAAATATCTTTAGCTGATAAAATTAAATGCAAATTTTAGATACATTTTAACAAGTATTTCTTCCATAAAAATATTTAGAATTCTGAAATAGACTTCATTTGGAAGTTTTCAAAGCAAATAATAATAATGACAGCTGATTGTTGGAAATAATTATTGCCAATATGAGTTTCCAAAGTGCTTGCATGAATCAAATGTATGATTTGTCATTTTTAGGATAAATTGACGTTGCAGAGCTAGTTACACTATGAAATGTAAAAGAAAAAATAATATATCTCATATTAATAGGTGAATTTTATTGATTTGCAATATTAGTTGATCATTAACTAACATGCCTAAAACGATATATTTTTAATGAATTTTTGGGATATAATCGAAACATTGTTATTACTTTAACAGTTTAAAACTTAGTTCACCAGTTACAGCAGTTGATGTTCTTGTAAATATAATCGTGATAGTTTGCCTTCTCTTTCTTTTTCTTGTAGTACACATTTTTAAGAAGATATAAGGTATTTAACAATTAAGGTAACCGACAACGTTCGAAGGAAAAATTTTGAAAAATTCGATTTTTTTAAAACTATTTTTGGTTTTTACATGTATTATCAATTATAAACACTAGAAATACAAAAGCATCATTTGAAAATATAATATATTTTGAGAAATAGGAAAATTTGTAGTAAATTTTAAGGAAATTGAACCAAAACGGTTAACACTCTTCACAAAATTGTAATGCAACAATCCCATTTTTCTTTGTACACAAGTTATAGAATTCAATGATGAATGAAATGAACCAAAATCTAAAAAAAATTGAGAGGCAAAGAAGTTACGGGTAAAAATATACGTATATAGGCATTTTTTTCATAAATTCACAGCTTTCTTTTTCCAGAAACACCTCTAGATGAAAAAGTATTTCACCAACACTAAAACTTTTGGTTCATTTCATTGTCCATATCATTTAAAACACACCCTGAAATTTTTATGTAAATACCTCTGTTAGTTTTTGGTCTATCATGTTAATGGTGGATAATTTTTATGAAAATTAAAATTGAAGTTAAAGATAAATTTTAGCTGAAAAATAAATTTTTTTCAAAAATTCCTCTGTATAATATGTTAGACCTTAATTTTCTAAGAAAAAACAAACCGTGTTTGAAAGAGAAAAGTCTGAATTACAAGAAATAACGCTTTTTTTAAAACAATCGCCAATGTGGTCGAATACCGGTGTTTTTAACGTAGTCGGAATCCTGAAAGTCTTGAAAAACAAATTATAGATATAACTAAAAGTACCCCCAAAATGCATAATATCCAAGAAGAAAAATTAACTTTAAGCTTAAGTCTAGCCTCCATCCGATATGAGATGGGCATGTTACGCAACATCAGATAAACATAAAAATATATTTAGAAATCATCAAAAATAACTACAACGCAATATTCTTAATTGCAGTGTGATTTAAAAAGTTTTGCATTATTTCTTTAATATTCGCTTACCGAACGTTTTTATCCTCTGCATTTTTATTATAGCACAAGAAAGAAAGCATTTTTTTCATTTAATGGGCTCAAGTCAAATCTGATTTTTTTTTTTTTTTTGGAAGGGGGGATGGCATGATCAGTTTTGAATCGCTGTTTAAAATCAGAAGTAAACAAAGACATGTATCATGTATGCATACCACAGCTCTTGCTTTTTGCACATGCGGAGTTTGAGGTTTTGCACATGCGCGAATAAGTGAAGAGTATAGATTCTTCTATTTTAGGCATGTTTGAGTCGTAGTAGAAAAATTATTGCAATTATAGAACTCTTTTTTTTATTTTGATATGACTTCAGTAAGCTAAACCTTCTCCAATAAATGCCACTCAAAATGGTACAAATGTTTTCAATATCAGTTTAGTCTCTCACGAGAGTTTCTACTTCAAACATACAAACGTTGAACATTCAGTAGACTTCATTTTACACTACATATAGATGCAGATGACAGGACGCGCTTTTCAAAGAGAGTATTCCATCACGGCTGATGTTAGTCCTTTGAATCCAACTTCAAATCCCATCAACACTGTTGCAATAGTCTGTATTTTCGTGTGCTTGTATTATGTTTTATATTTCTCAGTTTGCCACAGAAATCATTCGAACTCTTCATTGCCTCACTTTTCTTAAAGGCAATGAAGATTTCGAATGACTTAAATACTTAGGATGCATGGATTTCTTCACCGTTACGAGTTCTCATAATTTGGAAAAACTGCATCTTTATATCTGAGAGTATATTTTTCAATTTTATGATGAACCTTTTCAAGTCATGGAAAGTCCACAAATATAATCTAAATTATCTCTGGTACTTTCACAGATAATTCCATGAAATATTTAATTCTATTTTTATGATGATATCACCTACACTTTCCTAATATTTTTTTATGGTTGATATCCTATATTTCTTATTTTTTTTTCGTAACTGCCTCATTTCATATCGTAGAAAAGCTGAAATATCTGGCTATAAATCTGTCATAATTAATTTACAATTGGTATAAGTAATTTCCTTGGATAAACAAGACTTCAATTTGAATATAAATGCCTTAAAATGATTTTACAGATAATCCTGATATACGCAAAAACACGGTTTTAGAACAATAGAATTTAACTTTTATAGGTTTCAGAAACAAATTTAGACACCATTTACAATTAAGTAAAATATTTTTAATCCCATCTAAAAGCTAGTGAAGTTATTAAAAACTATTGATATCATCATTACATCCATGTATTTATCAATGTAAAATAATTATTTTATTATAGTGCTTACAAATAGTTTTCAAATTAGTCCATTTTAGCTCAACGAAAATTTGCTTTTGTCAGCATTACTAGCAATTTTTAATATTTTGAATAAAATTTCCTTTTTCATAGGCATAATTTTATTTGATATTGCTGCATTTTATACTCATTCATATAGAAAAATACTCATTACCATCTAAATTACATGAATGCAAACCTATCAGCAATAAATTCGAGAAAATCCTTATATCTCAAAAACACCACGGACATTCAACAGAATCTACAAAAATGAAATCTTTTTCAGGACAGCTTAACAAATTGGGAGTTTCTTAATGAAGTTGGAATCGTCTTTTTCCTCAATTCATTATAAAAATCGCAATCTCTCTTTTTAAGAATGTGTAATTACTTATTTTGTATTAATTTTTCTTTTGAATTTAATTTTAATCCAGACAGTTATAATAAGTTAGAACTGAATGATGGAAAAATTAAAATTAAAAAATAAATCGTATAATCAAAATTTTCCTGGTGACATTTTTCCCCCGATTCGATTTTTATATTAAAAGTCAAAAATCGAAAGTATATTACTTCGAAATCTTCAGCAGACTTTAATTTGCTTTTTACTTACGCTGTTGAACTGAAAAATTGTCGCTGAGCAACGTATTATTATTTCATCACTTCAATTAAAAAACCTAATTTTCTTCATCATTCAAACAAAAGACCATTACTGTTATTTCTCAAGCGTAAACAATTTTGTTTAAAGATAAAGCACTCTCAAAGATATAACATGTTTTAATATTGGAATGCAATTTAAATCACATTAGTTTCAAATAGAAGGAATAAACTTTTCGTTTTCGAATAGAAGAAAATATAGTCCTTTGGAAATTCACTCATACGAATGAAAATTCAAGTATTTCTATTTTATTGTTTTATATTTATCGTTTTATTTAACTTATTTCCATGTTACAAAAAGAATAAATGAATAAAGGAATTCGTAAAACATACTGCTGTTGTTTCTAATGGCACTTGTCATAGATAAGCCAACTGACTAAGTCAGCCATTTTAAATCGAATTTTTAGCGTATTTTTCAGTAGCTCCAACTAGGACCAAAATCACGCCTTTACTAGTTAACCCATTTTACAGGGGGAGGGGATTTCATTCAGACATTTAGCCCCAGTAAGTAAATTAGATATGAATCAGAGAACGATCTTCACTGATCCAGTTCCTCAGTGGTATTACTATCCACATGAAAAAATCTGTGACCACGACAGATTTATAAGTGATTCAGCCACCACCACATTCGGCTGATGGGATTCCACCTCACAACCTATGACACCCGTATCCAATGCACTATCAATCAAGTTATTTTGATCTGGATCAAGGCTTAAACAATAGCAATTCAAACAAAATCTTACAGTAGCAAAGTTCACAATGTATAAAGCTCTAATCCGTTTTTTGTTTGTTACCAATTTATTTGTTACCAATCTGATGTTTTCACTAGTATAAATCATTTTCATTTTCTTTAATTTTAACCTCGGATAAATAGCCTGTCTACTACTACAAAACCAGTTTTTTGCTCGTTAAAGATTATTAGTAGGGTTTGACGATTTTTCAAACCCAGTTGTTTTTTAAAGAAATATCTTTAAGATAATTTTATCACATTTTAAAACTCGTTTGAAGAATTCATATCATTATGCAAAAAATTAACAATATATCTGGAAATCTAGCATCAATAGCACCAAATTCAAGTCTAGCACCAAGTCCTTAAACCGATTATGGTGAAGAACAAATCTAAAAAACTACTCATCAATTATTTTTACAAGGAGCTTCAGAAAATTCAATTCATAAATTCCTGAAGACTTTGAAGAAAAACTAACAAATCCAAAAATAATGAGATCTGAATTTTCATTAGCTAGTGAAGAAATATTTTCAATTTCAAGGAATACTGTATCCAAAATGAAAACAAGACTTAGTCACTGTTCAGTGGATATTTTGGGATTTTAAAAATTATATTTTCTTATTAGAAATTAAAATTAGTGAAAATAATATGAATACTGTTTGAAATATGTGTTTATTTTTCGTTATTTTGGGTAAGCAATATGAATAAGTTTACCCAATTTTTTAAATTTATATTTTGATTTGGCTCTGGAATTGATTTGGTTTTTCTATTTCATATAAAATGAAGAAAGTATTTTTCCTTATTATTTTTTTGACAAAAATTTGAATCTGAAAACAGGATTTTCAGAAATTCCCTAGTTATTACCTGAAACGCTTTTGTCTTGCTGAGACTTCTGAAGTTAACACCTCTTATTTCTAAAATTTAATCATATAATTATATTGAATCAAAGTTATTTAACATGTGAGCAATTTTTTTAGTTAATTGATATGTGTATTAAATTCTTTTGTACGTTATGTAATATTTTACTTATATTTGAAAAAGAAATATTATATTCTTCTTACTTTATTTTAAAAAGGAAATGCATTTTATTAAGTTTGCAATTTTTACAGAAGCTTTAAGCTAGGGCATTTTTAATGAAATTATCTGAATTGGACAGCAATAAAACAAATCTAACACGCTTCAAGCTGTATGACAAATTTTGACTTTGTACAAACATTTACCTGATATCTTCAACAATAAAATAATTGCAGTAAACACAGTGTAGTTCTACACAAAGAAAGCACTTGTAAGCATTAAAAAATAGACAAACAATCACCATTCATTCGGTAGTTTAGATGCAGTTACCAAGACAATGTTTGATATCCAAGAAAAATTGAGTCTCTCCCCCAAAATTGACCTCTGCATAGATCGAAACAAATAAAAATATGGGGAAACAATAAGTGGTGAACATAGCAGAGAGGAGGCAAAGGATTGTAAAACATCTTTCACTGATCTTCCAATATCATTGCTGAGTTGGTAAGCCACCTTGCTAGGTCTTTCGTCTTAGTATACACGTTTCTGCTTGATAGACGTTTGTGCTTTGAAATTACTGCTGCTGTTTATATCGTTCATCATCAATATTTCCATCAAGACGTGCTCCCAAGTAAAAAATAATTTGATAAAAGAACACTTATTAAATAAAAATATTTATTTTCTTTATGAATTTGATCTTTCACATCAAATTAATATCTTAAAACATGTATTCTTCCCATACCGGATATTACTTTTGCGTTCCGGCAAATAATTAGTCACAATTGGATTATAAATTTTCTATTATTTTCTGTGCATGAATGGTTGTTAGAATTCGAAGTTTAATGGCAAAAGAAATTCAAATGGTGGTGCATTGCTACTTGTAAGTAAGTTTATGGCATACCCATTTCACTAAAATATGTCTATCTATGGCTTAGATTATTAAGTTAATGCGTGCATAAGAACATATATTAGATAAAATGAGAAATGGACTCTTAACTCTTAGTTACACTTTCAACAATGTTAAAAAACTGTATGTGGATTTGAACTTTGGTAATAAATTAAAAACTGCCATTGTACTGTAACCTAAATCTTCTGCAATCTCCTTCAATATAAAAAATGCAAGAGAACAATCTTTGTAAGCAATGCTCTGTAATGCATTTGAGATAAATCGAATTTAACTCTAAAACCTACTTGTTTTATCAGAGTTTATTTTAACCAATACCTCATTTATTATTTACTATGGGGCTTTAAATCTAGGACTAGTACGATATCATGTATTTAATTATACCTGCTATCACTTAACTCTGCATTTAAAATAGTATAAAATAAAGTTCTTAGTAAATTAGATTAAAAATAGAAACGAATTAATTTCAAAAAGAAAAATTGGATAAGATTTTAAAAAATGATGAAAACTATGTTTATAGTCTTTATTTCAAAAAAAAAAAGAATAGGTTTTTCACCATAAAAGTTAAAATATCGCTGATACTAAATCTGTCGTAACCAAACGAAATTTCAAAACTTTGTTGGCGATATGTATCGAATTATTATAATAATAAGGCCAATGTGGTCAGCAAAAAACGGATTAATATATACTTGAATAAAAAAAGCTTATGTTTTCGATGCCAGAATTGGAATAAAATGCCAAAAAAATTTAATTGCTTGTCGGATTGAATTGAAAATAAATAAAATCAGTACATCACCATACAAAATTAAAAGTAATAAAATTGTAGTACAAAAGTTAAAATATATTACCAGACGTCTTGTAAAGTAGTATTTATTGAAAATTTAATTTCCATAATGCCATACAAACCGCTGTACAACATGGAATCTCCACAACCATTAGACTAGATATAATCTCTCATGCTTATCCACCTCAAACAAATGAAGCCGTTCAGAATACACCCAACTATTTATCCGCTTGCGCACATCTATTCCAATTCTGCCAAAGCTAAGTAGGCAAGGGATCAGAAGAGATCACAACCACGTCGTGAGCGGACGTTGTCATCCTCCTACCACTTAGCGTCTGTGCTCTGCGGAGGATTAAAGGATGCAAGAAGGCATCTAGATAGAAACTAATTGAGCTTAATCTCCAGGGAATGTACCATCCTACTGCCCATTCCTTGAGAAGGTTTGTTGGAATTTATTTGAATGACGTGGGATCGAATGGTCAGTTTAGAGAAACAGTTAGGGGTATTTAAGAGTGGATGAGCCTGGATTGATGTGACTGTTGAAATGAGTTTCCATTGATGCTGAGTGGGATTTGATATTTCAGGAAGAACCAGAGTAACCTCAATGAATTCAGTGGCACTAAAATTAGATTTATGTACATATGTATAGTTTAATCAAGAATCAGTGAAAGAAATTTCCATGTTCATAACCAACTCAAAAGTAATGAAAAACTCAATAATGGAATGAGGATGGAGTAAAATGATGAAATTTACATTTTCTTGAATTTCTATAGCGTAACAAGTGAAAATGAAGATGTAAGGGGGAGATTTAATATTTCTCTTTGAAAGCATTTTATGTAGTTTACTATATCAGAAAGAACCATGGTAAATTAAATCAAATTAGAACGACCAAGGTTAGATTTATATACATGTGGGCCAATCAGTGTGACTGTGAAAAAAATTTCTCGAATGTAATGAACTCAAAAAATACTAAGAAAAACAACTATATAATGGATGAGTAATGAAATTTATATTTACTTGAACTCTTACTTTTTGGTAAAAATTGAAGATGCAAGAACAAAGCATAATGTTTCATATTTGAAGGCATTTTATACATCATACAATTCATAGTAAAATATATAAAATAAATTCAAAACATGTTTCTTTCATAGAGAAAATACTGAAAATTTGTAACTATATACCACATTATAATGCATTCATTAATAGATAAAATAAAGTAGTTGAAACTATACAGCGCAATAAAGGACATATCCTCATAGCGAAACTAAAGAGTATTCGAAATTATATTGCTCGTTTTAGAGTACATCTTCATACAGAAAGTACAGAAATTTTTAAAATGATATATAGGACTTCTTCCTTGAGAAAATCCAGAAATATCTGAAACTATATAGTTCCTCTCTCCATAGAGAATCTCAGAAATGTTTGAAACTATATAGCACATTATTGAGCACCTCTTCATTGAGAAAATATAAAAATGTGTAAAATTTTATCTTTAATCTCTCCATTAAGAAAATTCAAAAATATTTGAAAGTATATAGCGCATTAAGGACTATCTATTCATAGAATAAAAACAGAATATTTCAAACTATATAGTGCTTTATAAAGCATCTCTTCATAGAGAAAATATAGAAATATTTAAAACTAGCAACAGCAATTCCTCCAATAAAGTGTGGATGATTTGAGATAGGGTAATAGAATTATTATTCTTAAGTAAAGTTAATAATAAATTGAAGACACTTTTTACAGCAAAAATTATAATATTATGCAAAAAATATTTACGTTTTTATTTTATCATCGAATTAAGTATTATAACCTGAAATTAAATTATATTCAAAAAAGAAAACAGAAGTAATTAAATTTGTGAACCATATGAAAACATTTCCATGCTGTGGTACAATACTATAAAATAAAAAAGATTTATTCATACTTTTATAGTATAAAAATCTTATAAACTACATTAAATCTTTTCTTTTTATGAGGGGAGTCATTGTTTAGTTGACATTTTTTTTCTTATAAATAACATAAATAAAATATTTGTCAAATGAAGAGTTTCAAAATACATTTTTCTATCTTTTGAACAACTCCAAAACATTTTTCAAAGAATACTGAATTCAAAAGATTTTGAGAAAACAAATAAATTGATTTCTATAATTTGACAATTGCTATCTGAATAGGAGCTGTCATTTCGAATTCAGATACAAAAGGCAAAAACACACTCCTTCAAAATTAAGAATTCCAACATACAAAAGACATATATATTATTTAAACTCCTATTGTTGTTTTAACACAATCTTAAAGATCCGGGAATTTAATTTGTTTACTAACTGGAATCTTTTAAAGTACAAATGGCCAAATGATAAAAAAAAATGGTAGCGCTTACAATAATGCGTGTTATAAAATAATTTAATAACTGTGACCGACAATGGATAACAAAAGAGTAGAAGCTACTTATTCTCTTCAGTTTTAGCTTTGCCTCATTATGAAGGAAGGATATCAATTGTGCTGTTTCCAAGTATTCTTATTTTGTTTCACAGGAAAGATGGATAAACTATTTTATTTGTTCCCTTTCATGTTGATTAGAAGGAATTTTGGATGACAAGCAATTTAAAACAAATACACTAGAATGATGATATTATTTCTTTTTGCCTTGTCAATTTTCAATGACATATTGTCGTTAATTTGCTTCACAGGGGTGAATATATTTCTTTTCCAGAAAAATTCGTGAATTCATTGTAAAAATTCTTTCACTAATGATTTGGATTATCTTTTAAAGATAAGTGAATTTGATAAATTTTGTCACTAGTTAGGGAATGGAAATAATTCATATGAGCGTAAGAAGAAAAAAATTCCCAGCTAGATTGTACTCACAAAAACTTTCTCGTATACTCTCTAATAAACTTATCTTACAAGTAAATATATATATAAACTAATTGTTTAGATAAAACTGCATATATAGTCACAGAATTTTATACTAAATTTGATGTATTTAAATAACTACGTTTTTGAGTGGTCACTTCTACATGTTTCTAAAAGTACAGACCAAATTTAGGTTGATTCCTTACTGGATATGGTACAAAATTTGATTAGTGTGTACACGATAGATTTTAATTCTGAATATCGAATGTTATCAATATAGTTCTCATCGCTTTGTAGTTATAATGCTATATTATTTTAGAACAGCCGAACAAACTTCCTTTGATTGGATTTCTTGCAAAATTTGAAAGAAATCTACTCATTTAGTGTAAAAATATGTATTGAATTCACAAAGCGTACCAAAATATTATTATTAAGTTATTTTAGTTGTCCTCGTTGCAGTCAGGCAGACAAATATAGATATTCTCTAAAAATTATTTGTTTTTTCGAATCATAGAGGTCTAAAACGTGGAGATTTCTCAAAATCACGAGATCGGATGTTTTTACGATTAATATTTGTACTATACTCTGCACTAAATTCAAGAAAGTAAAAGTTAGCGCATGGTTCAGCTAACATATTACTACTTATTAAAAACACCATCATTGAATTCAAAAACAGAATGCTGTAGTTACCGAGAAGTTGGAAATTTCGGAAAGCACTGTTTGAATCAAGCTAAGAGCACTGTTTGAAAGCACTTATATATATCCTAAATAAATTAAGTCTCCTAAAATCGACCATCTAGTCATCTGCTAACTCACATCCATTCCTAAACATCCAAAATTAGGTATATGAGAAATTAATGGAGATCTTGAACATGCTGAGAATGGAATCTGTCTTCCTCTTACCATTTAACTTCCTCGCTTAGAATAGGATTAAAAGATGCAAGCCACCCATCGGTTGGAAACTAATTCAGTTTAATCTGCAGGTAATGTACCATCTGCCTGCCAGTTTCTCTCATATGAATTGTCTAGAATGAGATTTCTCCTCTTGCAAGCAATTAGGGCATTTCAAACCTGAGTGGAAATAATTGAAACCGCTACATTGCCGTCATTGTATAGAGGTATATACCAGTGACGCTTAGATTTATTGAAGAAAGTGGCGGAAAAAGAAAACTGAAATGTGACAGGGTCAATTTCAGTTGAAGTCAACATTCTAATTCATATTGGACGTATATTGACATCAATATAGAAAGAATAAAACAGACAAAAGTTAAAATTTATAATGAAACCAATGGATTCTACATATTATCTTACCGATAAAATAATCTAAAAATATGATATTATAAATTTAAAAATAACGAAGACTGTTATTAAAAGCCAAGCATATCTTGAAGAACTATAAGAAGCTGAATTCATACCAATAATACTGTTAGATGTTTTTGATGGCATCTTAAAGACACAGAAAATTAAATAAGAATAAAAACTTGAACTAGTTACAATTAATGCCGTCAATGAGGTGAGAAGGGCATTGTGAGAAGCCCTTGAACACAAAGCATAAATTCTGTTTGAGGAGAAAAATTGTTTTGTAGATTTTCAAAGAAAAGGATTTTAACTCAAAAATTAGAGCCAATTTAAGTTAAACACGAATGAATGAAAAAGAATGAAATCAGTAAAAAGAACGGTCGATAATGCAGATTTTAAAAATCTAAGTCACAAGATCCTTTTAATTCAGGTATCTTAGAATACTAGATTCCCTGTCCCTTTTGAAAATCTCACAAAATTTTTTTGACCTTCTCTCAGAAACATGAAATATGTCACTTTTTTAAGAAGTTGTTTGCAGTTTTGCTCATTTTGCGCAGTTTCGGAGTTTTTGCGTTTGAGCCCTTTCCATATAGGTAAAGTTCACATGATAATAAATATTTATCTAGAAAAAAAAGTTACTGTAATAATTAGAGTTATTAGAAAAAAAATCCGTAATTTCTTGGCAGAGAAATTGCTTATCAGCAGGTTGTCACATTTTTATAAATGCTCTCACTTTACTAACTACTAGGAATGATCCCCCTTGCCCTGTTTATCCTCAATTAACCTCGATACCTTATAGCCGACACCTACCCTAAACACCTAATTCTTAACCTCGACACTTAGTAAGTCATGTCACTGGTTCTCCGATTTGCTCGATGGCACAAGGATAAAAAAAAAGAAAGACCAGAATACCGCAACAGCAGCACTAGCGGGAAAATAGGTTGAAACTCTACTTGTTTTTACCAGACTCAGTGCAACCATTCTCGAAGGAAGTACGTACCATCATCGATGGAAGGAGCCAAGTCCCCCGCATACTTATGTACCCTCAAGGCTGGCAAGATCTAACCACCATACCTGAAGCACCTTACTCTCTGTTGGAGGGTGACTCTGAGAGGTTAGATCTCGACACCTAACCACCGCGACGCAAGCGACCGTAAGACATATTACTGACTCTCCACTCCTGCTGATGATGCTCGGAAGCAAATACTGGATGACAGACCCCCACAACAGCTACTTATGGGAACTGTGGTTGAGTCATAAGGGCCATCACCGACCACGGTACAACCCTCAACGTAGGAAGTACGTCCCGTCATAGATGGGAGGAGCCAAATCCCCAATCTTTATTGTACTCACCAGGTTATAAAGATGGAATCACCATATTGAAAGCACCTTACCCTCGTTTACATATAGTAAATACAACTAAGGCATAAATTTATATTTTTGGTCATAAAGCTGATAGATATCCTTCTTAACACACATATTTCCATTATTACACCATATATTTTGTGATTGTATATTTGTATTATGCAATAAACCCAACTAAAGTTGAGATACAAATGAGTTGGATTGATGACGAGAATCAATCACAGATCAGAGAACTTTCTTTTGATTGATTATGAGAATTAATAAAACTCGGAAGAAGGGAATTTGTTTCGAAAGGATTTAATTCAAAGCTTTCGAAACATCTACCATTCCAATATAAAAACCACATTTTTTTTATTGATAAATATACAACCAAACTTTCATAGTCATTTTTTTTCTTTTTATTTTCGCTTGCATTCATTCGAGTTCCATGTTTAAATGAATTCCCATTCTATAATTGAAAAATTAATTATTTTTTTGATTACTGCTAATGTGCCTTATATATGCTTTGTACTTGCTTATGCTAATCTATGCTTTAATTGCCTCTGAATAAACATAAGGCTTTCCAAAACATCTTCATGAAATTTGTGGTTAACTATGAATTCAGGTCATCTGTTTTCAAATATAATCATCTGATCTTGAACAGGGGTTCACCTAAGTTATTTCATCGATTGCAATTATAAAAATTCATAAGCTACATAATTTTTTTTTCAAATTTTAAATTTTCTATATTCCAATTCTGGGTTGTTGTTTTTTACCCCCCAATATCAATGAAAAATAACTTATTTCATCTCAAAAATACCAATCATTAAAGAAGAATTTTTCATCAGTGTCCCTTGACTATATATTCATCTTCTATTCATTTTCTATAAGATCTCCAGAAATGATTATCTAAACATGCATTTCCTCTTCAAGGATATCTACTGATGATCATCAACATTTCATCCTCATTGCTTGAGCAACTTTAGCAGAAAACTCATTACCGCGGCCGAGGTTCGTTTGAAACTCATACAATGCTCTCGGAATGGATCAATCACTGACGGGAATAGACCACCAATATCGCCGTCATTATACCCCAGGCGATAGCTTGATTGCAACACGGACCTGATAAGGGCCAATCGGTATCATTCAATCTAGAGGTTACACTGGTTCGAATTTCCTGGTTTTGTGTATTCGCCCAGTGTCTATTCTTTAGTACCTAATAGTTCCCCCTTCAATAGGCGGCATTGACCTTCCAGTAGAAAATGCAAAGTTATTCCTCAGGATGCTAAAAATAAATTGCATATAAAATACAAAGTTTCGAAAGTAGCAAAAAGCATTTTCATAAATAAATTTGGATACGATAAAGTGACGATAAATAGTTCTACAAATAAAAAAATCTGATAATTAGTAGTAAGAAAATCAACAGAAGCCATTAAAAATTGAAATGAGAAAACGTATTTTAAAGATAATTTGATTTAATTCTTTCTTGATACTTCAAAAACATGAAATTTCAAAATAGAAATTTTATTAAGTTTTTGAACGGAATCTTACTTATTTTTATCAAATATTTACTTTTTAAAAGCATTTAATTCTTCAAATACATTAAATTTCATCGAAATAAATGCCTCAAGAATCAAATTCCGATACGTCCGATTTATTCTAAAAAACATGCAGAAAATTTCTTATAATTATGACCTTCAAAACCTTTTTTTCTTGCACTAAATATTTTTGCAGAATTTTTTGTTGTATGTGTTATGACTTATGACAATTTACAAGCCCGTTGACAATTATCTGTCATTCCATACATTAATTCGAACATATTAATTGTTTTTACAATGATTAATTTAATAATCAGACGAAATTAATTTTATTTTCATGAAATAAAATATTTTTAAAAAGGTTAGTTTAATAGCATAAGATAAAATGAAAAGAAAATTTTTATAACCATGGCTAGTGCTTAGAAAGACTTGGAATTTACAACTATTAATTTTGTTGCATATTTAGTTGATATTAAAGGTTATACATTCGCTTGAGCTTTATTATTACTTATTAGAACTGAAGTTAAAGAGCGTTTTGCGTTTTTATATTCTTATTTTCGAATAATAATTTTAAATTGCAACATCAGCTAAATAATGGGGTTTTCATAATTTAATATTGGTCTATAAGATTGATAAATGGAATATACCCACTTTTCTTTGGTAGTCTTAAGGTTTTAAGATATTCTCTTTTATGTTTGGATTATTTTCAGGACAATTTTTTGTTTTTTGAAATTATATTCTGATCAGAACAACAATCCTAGGAATTTTTTGTATCCAAATTTAGTTGTACAATAAAGTGGGTTTTTTTCCCTCCTTGTATTTGGCCAACTGATTCAATAATCAACAGAACTTCTAAATTTTTATTTGGTATTTAAATTTTGTTTAAAATGTTCTGTTTATTTTTTTTCTTTATTACTTTGTTGAAATCTGTTTTGAAATTTAATTGAATTGTTTTATTTACAAGATAGAGATAGTAAATTGCGAAGCTGATCGACGGAATATGAAACTTTTTTAATTCAATTGGTTTTAATAGTTCTTAAGTTTAGTTTTTGAATAATTCAATAAAATATCGGATTTCTGAATTAGTAAAAGAAAATACGAAAAAACATAAATATTGCATTACCAATAGGCACCAATAAGACATATATAAAGAATACCGCCTGTAGCACAAGGTTATGCAACATTATATGATTTGATATTCAAAATTATTATGCAATATTTCGTGCATTTTTTTAAATTGCACAATATTATAAAATATATGTGTGTCTCTAGGATAGTCTGACCTATTACCATTATATTCATCATATAAAGGAACCAAATACATAAAATTCGCAGAGGTGACATGCCCGGGGTGTAGGACGGATGGTCCAGCTGTTCAAATTTGAACTTGGCCAGATGTACGTGTGTTATCCCAGTGACTTGTTGACGGGCGTTATCACGGAGTAGCTATTGATATATTAGAATATAGAAATCATTGAACTGATTTGGTTAAAATTATTAAATAAATTTACAGGAAAAATAATGAAATCCTATTTTCAATATTACATAATTGTTTTGTTGAGATTTGTGGACAGACATTCTGTTCTTTACTCCTTCTACTTTTTGAGGGACTCATTTAATTTAACTATGATTTAAAATTTGCTATTCTTCGATTTAAATTTTTATGTTCCTTTTTTTTTCTAGTTCCTATCAGTGAGGCAGGTAGACAGTTTTCTAGTAAATGGAAATCTACAAATTTGATGCTATGGCAATCAATTAAACCTCATCTGAAATTTTTTGATATCACATTCAGCGACTGAACAGCAAACATTTCTAAAATAGTATTTAGAGGGGAAGAGATGTTTGGAAATGAACATAAATAAAACAAATTATTTGTAATTCCTTACACACTTCGAATTTGAAAAAACAAAATCTAAAATCTTCATAAAAATATGATCATTTTATTGGTATCGAAACACGACCGGAAGATATTATGTTGAGAGCATTTCCATTATGTTAAAAGAAAGCGAAACAGCCAATGAAGAAATTCCGTCTCCCACACGCCTCCTCCTCACCAAGCGTCATGGATGTGCAACTAATGGAATTAAGGAGGAATTCTTTTCTTAAATAGTGTCAAGAAAGATTGTTCACTTAAAAAGGAGACCGGAAATGACAAATTTAGAGCCTTGACAGCTGAAGGGAGTTCTTTAACAAAAGCAGGATAAAATAGAAGAAGGATTGGCACAAATTGAGGCCGGAATAAATACTGATTGCTCGTTGCCAGATTCCGGTTAAGAGAGGAATAGAGAATTTCCATAAGAAATGAAATTACACTTTTATCTTTCACAAAGTATTCAAATTTCAAAGTAGGACCAATAAATCTTGTACTATTGAGGGAAGTAATCGGATTTGTTCTTTGAATCTAGCTATAAAGCATCTCCATTACAAATGAAATGAAGGGTTTGATATGGACAAATGTTCTGTTATGGAAACAATCCTATTTTCAACATCTGTTAAACTTATTTCTTTCCATTTCAGATTAATTTTTGACTACATTTTAAAGACGTTATTTTATTATTTACTAAACGCATTTTTCGACCAGCCAGTTTGCCAATCTTAATGCTTAGTAAAATTTTAATAGTTAATTATTTTGTGTAACTCCTATTTTAATAGGTTCTTCATCAAAATATATTAAAGCTTCAAATTTTTAAATTCATATAATTCACTCATGATATTATAAAAGTCTACAGCCATACGTAATATGTATCTTTCCAGTTTTCTGCTAGCTTTACTGAATTTATGTTTTAAATTAAAGTGGAAATGAGTAATCTGCAATTAATAAAAAGCATTCTTTGCTGAAACAAAGCATTTTTTTAAAAATATATAAGCCCTTAAAACTGGATCGAGGAACATTTAAATCTTATAAGCACTAAAGAACATTTTTCTTAATTTATGTGATGTCTCAAGAATTTTTCAACAAAATTTTCCCATATTTATCATAAATTCATTCATTTCTAAGATCGATTAATTAACAATGTTTACTTTTAAATGCACGAAGCACTAAGAAAATAAAAAGAATCATTTGAAATAATTGGTAGAAAATATGTTAAGTCATATAAATTTAGCGTGGAGGAAAAAAGGAAACCCTACTCATTTGAAAAACCTTTCTCAAGAAATGAAAAGAATTTTTGGATGGAAAGTTATTTTTTAATTAATAGTTAAAAATTCAAAAAATAAACCCCAGGTTATACATGCACCGAATTTGGTAGCTGCAAGCTAAACTGCCTGGCTGTAGAACGCCCAACACTCACACTTTTATCTTCATTATGAATATAGATTACATTAATACATTTTTCGCTATAGCTTTATTCCCTTCAACAACAACTTTGAGAAAACATTTTTCTTTGCGTGACCTCAGATGCCCACTAGCCTTGCATAGAATTCAATTCAATTTCAATCCACACCACCCTGTTCTTAACAAAGGTTTTGCAATTTGTCACTACATTCTGGAGGAATTTCTTTGGAAATACGTTTGAAAATGATTATATTTTTAAATTTTTATATAAAGAAGATTGAAAAACATCTATGAAAAAAAAACATATCAGTTAAGTGATAAAAATGTTTTTAAAATCTGAAGAAAGACATATTTTAGCTAAAAAGAGCAATAAAGCAAAACTCTTCTCATTTAGATATTTATCAAATGATTTGCTTTGATTTTTGCAGACTGTTTAAGAAAAATATTACCTAGTTGATGATCTAAAATAATAAGATGTTTTCCTAACCACTTTTTAAATACTTTAATTCGATAGATAAACAACACAAATTTGTTTTTTTTTCTCATTATGAAGCATTAAAACAATTATAAAATATTTTCAAACGAATTAATTATTTATTGTCTGGTTCAGGAGCTGTAGATTATATTATTAGATTGTCACACAAGAACTTTAAAAAAACTCTTTTTGGTTTATTTTTTTTAGGTCTTTTTGGATGGAAATTCTGTCAAAGATAAAAATTTACGAAACAGTTTCTAATTATGCAAAATATCATTAAAACGTATTGAAATGCAAATATTTAAAAATTATTAATAGCTAACCCAAAAAAGACTGAGAAACAAAATTCTAACGGTTTTATAAAAAAAACCAGTTTAAGTAATAAAAATATTAAATTTTTGAAAAATGAGTATAATTTCACACAAAAAAAATTCCTCGTAATCACCTGCCTGTAGTATTCAAGACCTTATCCAGGCTGTCCATAAAAGTTTTGGTCTCTCTATGATTATTTAGCAAACAAGATCATTTTAATGTCTCTGTTGTCATTCAATCTTATTAGGAATCCTGCTCATTTTATCTTCTAAATTGCATTAAATTTAATAATATTTGGTTATTTAAATAGTTATTAATTTCCAAATTAGTTCTTCTTCTCCTATAATCATCACATTTAAATTTTAATAAATATGCATTTAAAAATTACTAAAATTTCACTTTGAAATATAGCAAGTTTCTTTAGCTTTTTAAGTCATTGCTCAGTTCAAAATTTTGAAACTATCTATATTTTAGATATTAAACCTATATATAAAGATTTATTTATATCTGTGGTTGACTTCTCCCTGCCGATGAATTTCCATATTTGGGAGGCTTTGTACCATTGCCTATGAAGGCCTATATATTTATATAACTTGCTGAGCTCATGCTTCTAATCTATGCTGTCGCGGTGTTCTGATCATTCGAAATTTTTTTCATGTGCATCGTGGTGGGACAGAGTAATCATTTCGAATCAAAGATAGGTAGGTGGAATCCTTCAGCATTTTTTATTATTCCTTGATATTTGAAATAATCAATTATTACAACACTATCAATAAGAATTTTTAAATAAAGTTAGTAAAAGGAGTTTTTCAAACCAGGGGGCATTTTTTTTACTATAGTTCCGTGTAAAGTTCCAGAATGTTCTTTTTTTCACCCAGGAAGCTAATATTTCCCTCTAGAATGCATATTATTAAAAATACATTCCTTTTAATATATATTTTTACTACTAATCAACTAAATTATAGGGATAGGAGGGCCTGGTTGGTTTGACTTTGGATTTACATACCTTGAGTTATAAGTTAAATGGCCGAAGTCCCATCCGATTTTGTGGTACTATTTCAGAGGTGATTGTTCTCTAATTCACATCTAAACTGCGATCTATAGATGAGGGAATGAAATGTATGAATGAAGTTCGCCCTGTAAAATGGTTTGTGAGGCGTGAGTATTTAAGTTGTTCTTTTGACCCTAGATTATGCTTCCGAAACAAGAGACGCTCACTTGTCTTAAAATAGCTGTTTTCGTCAACTAGCTTGTCTACGACAATATTTCCTCCTCTTTAATATCTTTTCCTCCTGTCAACTCCGTTAATGTTCGAAAATTAATTTATGCAACAAAATAAAACAGTTATATATAGAAACTATTTTTGTTAAAACGTGATAATTTTTTTTAAGAAATTGCAGTTGCAGTTTTGATTTGGAAAAATAGTATTAAAATTAATATAATAAGAATAGTATTTATTACTGTCTTAATAAGATATAAATTCATTAGACAGAGAAAAGAGTCACACCTTAAAAATTTTAAAATCTATAAATAAATCTTATTCGAAAAAATGAATTAAAAGCTTCATCAAATTCGATATCGAAAGTATCATATAAAATAAGAACTATATCAAATTATATTTCTTGAACTTCATTATATTATGTCCTTACTAAGAACGCCATTATATTATATCATAAATATAAATATAAAATGAATTTAAAAGCTACATCCAATTCGATATCATAAATATAACTTCAATTAAACGCTTCATAAAATTGCGGGAAAAATGAGTTAAAAACTTCATCAAATTATAGATGATAAATATAAAAAGAATTTAAAAGCTTCATCCAATTCGATATCGTTAATATAACATGAATTAAAAGTTTCATCAAATTGCAGTAAAAAAGGAGTTAAAAACTTCATCAAATTGATGAAACGTATATCTAACATCAGGATTTAAAGCGGCGTTGTCTTTCCATCAAAGTTAGAAAGTTGGATGTGTGTTTCCATATCATCTCTATCACCAAAGTTGGAAAACATTTCGTTTGACTTCAACAAATAAAAATTCCAAAACTTTCCTCCGAGTTACATTACTCTTTTAGGACCACAATTCCTTAGAATAATAGATGCCAAACCATATGTCTAGAAAGCAGAGTTATGGCACTGTATTAAAATGCTCGGAGGCCTTCAGAATGCCATTAGAAATGGGAGACACACGGTATAAACAGAGAAAAGCTATCAACCGAAACTATGCAAGAGATCCAAATGTTTCCCAATAACTTAACTTGGAGATTCATAAGCCTCCTGTCTTTTGGAAAGGTATTCGCGATCATAACATTCGATTGTGGGGGTGGATTCTTTTTCTACTTGATCCTGATGTTATTTGCCTCGGGATATCCTTCTCTAGAAAGGCTTAGTACCGTCGTTGCACCATTTTGACGAAATTGAGAAAATAGCATTTTCTTCACTGAAACTGGAGTTTATGTCTGTAAATCTCTAAGTGCTTTTAAGGAATATAGTTTGAATTAAATAATAAATATTTTTTTTGAATTAAGTTTGTCTTATTACAAAATATATTGTATAATGTTTTTTCCAGAATTGATTTTCTAAATGCTATTGTATATCAAGAAGACGTATTGTGATAATCTTGTGAGGTAGTTTTATTTTTTAGTTCTTATAAAAAGAGATATATATCTATAGAATAAACAGCACTAAACGAGAAAAAAAACAGAGTTTTGAATATTTTTTATTTATGGAAATAATTGGAGTTCGGAATGATGTCTGTAAATCTCTGAGTGATTTGGTGGGATATAATTTGAATTAATTAATTAATATTTATTTTGAATTTGGGTATCTGCGACATTTTCTGTGAACTATTACAGATGATATTGTTGTATATATCCAAAATTTTATTAAATATTCTAAATCCACTTATATATCATGAAGTTATATCATAATAATTTTATGACTTTAGAATATCTTATCTTTAGAATAAATTGGTCTGCTCAGGTAAATAATTGCATTTTAAATTTGTTACATTGAAAAAATAATTTTTGTAAGCGGAAAAGAATTTCTTATTTATTATTCTTTTCTTATTTCGCCTTTCTTATACTTTAAAAACGTGAAAAAAACCTACTTTTAAAATTTGCAAATCAGTTAAAGGGGAATTGACAACGATGAGGATGTCGTGTCCACGTTACCGCTTAAAGAGATTGCAATAGCTTCCGAGTTTAAAGACCCCGATCACTTGAAAGCCGAATCTGGATTCTAGCTCATAATAAGATAAAACTCACACACTCGGTTGCAAAACCGCTTTTTACACATTCGCACACCTCATGAATAGAACATAGGGAATTGAAATGCCTCTTTTTACAAATTCAGACACTTTACAGATAGAACACAGGGAATTGCAAAACCTCTTTTGACACATTCACACACATCGCATATAGAATACAGGGAATTTTAAAGCCTTTTTTACACATTCACACACCTCACATATAGAATACAGGGAATTGCAAAGCATCCTTTTACACATTCATACACCTCACAGATTGAACATAAAGAAAAGAACAACCATTTTCGAGCTTGGACTCGTACCCGGACGCCCAGAAGACAGGAAAGGGAGCTACATCTACTCCAGGACATCAGCAGGAAAATTAAAAATATTGTAATGCCTAATTTATTGTTGCAGATATTTTCTTGAAGGATTCTACTATAAGTTCACGTACTATAACCAAGAAATATTAATGGAAATATAATTCACAGACGTAGCATAATCCATTATTAATACTTCATTGATGAAATCTCAATCTTTTGAAATTCAAATGGGAGATTTTTGAAAAGAAATCTGACAATGCAATAAAAATGGATTATTCCATCAATGAGCTGACGAGATGAGTAAAAAATTAAATCCCTTAAATAGCAAACTATAGAATGGGATTTAAACTTCTGTGTTCTTTTTTTTTTGCATTCCTGAATAACACCACCACATTTTGCATCTTCTGATGATGCATTTTCATTCAGTAATGAGATTTATCGTTGCCAATAAAATACTGTGCAATAGAGAGATAAGATTTCTTTTCCTTAGGAAGAGATGGTTTTTCATGCAATATTTTCTAAATTTTAAATCAATTTCTTTTCTAATTATTCCTCTCTATTTACGAATTCCTTTCTGCGAATAATTGTGATTCCTGAACTGCTTAATTATTTTAACAATTGTCTTAAATATATCGATTAAAATATTGTTCCTTTTTTGTCATGAATGGTATCAAATGTAATGCACTAAAATTGCTTTTAAACCGATAAAATTATATAAGTACTTTTTCAAGGTCAAAATACAGTTAAATTAGTTTATACTAAAGAATATTGACGTGATTTAGTTTCTTGGTTCTATTAATGAAATACGCTGCTGATATTATTGATCTAAGCATTTTGAAAATGAATATTCATAATAAGATCTAATGGTTTAAAGAAAAATATTTTTTTTATTCTATTAATGCTGTGCTATTATGAATTTATAAATATCTCGGTATTCTTTGTTTTATAATCTTTACCTACTCCTAAATTGTTTATTTGTTTTAAAAGTCATTAAAACTAATACATAATTTGTATTCGATATTTGAGATAACAACCAAAAGAAGTCCTGGATATTTGTATTCTGACATCGAATAGTCTGCACAAAATATAATATAAACTATAAATGCGTTTTAATCAGTAATTTGTGTATGCTTTTTTGTGATATTTTTTTGCCGTATTTAATTTCAAAATTCAGGCACAAAAAAATTTTTGCAATTAATTAAATGATAGGATAAGATTCAATGTAAGAAAATTTAGCATTTGTATAAACAATGAGTTTTCTTTAGCATAAATAAAGACATTATAAAAAATTAAGATTCTTTTTGTTTCAAAATTAATAAATCCTAATAATAACTTTAAATGATATAACTTTAAAATGATGCATAATATAAGTATCGTTTCAAAGTTTGTAATAAAATATATCTGTAGAATAATCTTTATATCGGGAAGATCTGGCAAAAACTCATCATTTTTTTCACTTTAAAAATTACGTATGGCATTTTAAACAAACACCTTAAAAATTATTAAATCCAAACCTGGCTTAGTGAGAAATTTCAGATTTTATTTATTTCTTTAATATCACTTGCCAGCCATAACAATTCTTTTCTGTTGCTTTTCAAGATTTATGATTCCATCTATTATCAATGTCAAGAATGCCACAGAGGAAGAGTTGAAATAAGATGCTGCTTATATATGGCCATCACGATTTATGAATTTTGTTGATAAATGGCTGAGATGGAGAAATGAAGATGAGAAATGTTGTGAATTGCTCTGGCAGAGGAATCGTGGGAAATTGAGAAAACGAAATAATAATGTCTTTATTTCTAAAAGGGAAATAAATTTGAAAATTAAAAGTAAAAAGTTCAGGGATTATCTTACATTTAAAAATTTATTTATTTTTATATTGATCTCCTGTGATATAAAAGATTTGAACTTAAAAATCACTCATTAAAAATATTGTTTTCATTGGAAAGATTTTGAATACTTTTTATCATAAAGTAAATGAAAAAAGAGATTTTTAATAGATTCGAATTTGAAAAAAAAATTATAACTTGATGATCTAACTGAACTGTAGTCAGTTTTAGTTGAATGAGTTTTATTTTTTTATTTAATCTTTTTTTTTCCTTTCAGAATCTTATAGGAAAATGATATCTTCAATACAATTTATTAGCTATTAAATACATTCAAAAATTTCCTGGTTTTTCACATATAATGCAAAATATTAACCATCTATGCAGCAACGCTGTTGAAAGATTTTTCAGTTTTTCCTTCATAAAAAACACAAAACATATAATGGACTGTTTAGTCTCTACAGTATTGATTAAAAAACAGAATAGTAACCAAACCTTGTTGATATATTATATATATGTAACTCAGAGAAATGTTCCAAAAAACTCAAATACCAATACTCAAAATATCACTTATAATAAACCATTAATGGGAAAAAAATTGCTTAGACATTTATTTTTATCATCTAAACTTTGAAACATTTTTCATGTCTTATAAGCTTTCCTCATCATAATTATTACCATTGGGATGGTACTGATATGGTTGATGATAGCAACATATAAGAAACTCTTTAAGCAACAATGGGATCAGATGATATATCGTTAATAAAATGTGAGATGACAGTAAAATAATAAAGGAAAGTTTAAAAGAAAACACATTTAAATGTTTTTATCCAAATGCAAGCTTCTTTAGAATAATTAGCAAAATGAGAGTTGCATTATGATTTAAATTTCAAAACTGTGAAACATAATAAGTTCTTATTTCTCCAAATGTCTCCAAAACGAAATTTGTTCGTATGAGAACAATCTTTCGTACAATGAAACATATGTCATTGATCATTTTAAATTGAAACATACGCACAGTTCATGTCATTGAAGTTTCACATACCCTTCTCTCTTTTACAAGGAATTGAAACTCGATGAGGTTCCATTGATAGAAATTATAAATGTCTGTATAGATGATTGTTGGTGTAGGTTTTTTTTAAACGACGAAATAAAGCAGCATAAGTCAATATTACTACCAATGTTCCAAAAAGGAAATTTCTTCGTATAGGAACTATCTTCTAGACAGTGATAGAAATGTCAGTTGCAAAAGTAAATTGAAATACTCGTATAGTTGATGTCAAGGTAGTTTCTGTTAACCCTCTCGTTTTTGCCGTGAAATTCGATGATGTTTCAGTTATAGAAAATGCAAATGCTAGAATAATTAACAAAATGATTGTCGCAGTAGGATTTAATGTTCAAAACTGCGAAATAAAGCAGCATAAGTCAATATTGCTCCAAATGCTCCAAACACGAAGCTTCTTCGTATAGGAACTATCTTCCAGACAGTAAAACAGATGTCAGTGGCCAAAGTAAAATGAAACACACTCACAGTTGATGCCAGTGAAGTTTCAGATAACCTTCTCGCTTTTGCAATGAAACTGGATGAAGCTTCACTAACAGCAATTGCAGATGCCAGTGTAACAACAAATGGAATGAATGATAAAACAAAGAATAAATTTCGTCGGATTCGAAGATCCGAATGTGAAGAGGTATTGAGAAATAAAAACAAACTTTTAAACATGTTTATAGAATTAAAGACTATCATCAGAAACAGTAAGAAAGAAACAATGTAGTCGATTACTTCCACTTTATATTTTATGAAAGAATAACTTTGCAGGATATATTTCAACTTTTTGAGATTTCTTGAACATAATTCTTTTTCTAGAAAATTAATTTCCGATCTAATTTTCATGCACAAAGTGACGAAAAGTACAGAAAATGCAATTATTGGTAGTGAGCATAGATTATTCATTATAATAATGTATATTACTTTGACCAATTGATTACATCTAACTCTAAATCCAAATATATCGATGTTATTATCCGAGATCCAAATCATCAAAGTTACTCTACATATTTCTATACATAAACAAACAAATATATAACAATATAGACTTAAAGTTAATTTCTTGTGTTTCAAGAAACTCAGAAGACCGATTTGTTTTTTTAGTTTGTTTAATCTTTTACAAAGAATGCATCGATTGCTAACAAGTCCAATAATGAAAATCACATTGCCAATAGCCATAACAGAAGAATCTTGAATATTTCGGATAATTGAAGAAAATATGAATCCTGTAAATACATTGAGAATCATGATAATACATTTCATTATCTTTTTAAGCATTCCATCCTTTTTCTGCAGTTTTGTCGACACTATGAAACCTAATTTAAAAATTAAAAATACACAGTTATAAATCCGCAATGTTTGTTTGCTAATTTCTTGCATATCTCAAAATCATAAATCGCTTATTAAAGATTTAAAGATTTTATATTTGCCGTACAGTATTCTTAACCCTTACTGGAATGAGATTCTTCATGTGACCAGACAGTCAAAAAATATTTACTTTATTTATTTATTTGTTAACAGCATTGAAATTTCTTTTGGAAACACAATATATATTCTGGAAATCATATAATTCTGTCATATATAGCCTGTAAAAATTAGAATAAATTCTGTACAGCTTCAAAACACTAGACTGCAGAGACTTTCGTGAATATGAACTCATTGACGGCTTCTTAGATCATTTGAAACATTTTTTTTTCCTTACTTACAGAAATAATTTTCCACTTCAACCATGTCATCTTCCTCTTCTTCTGAATCTAAGTCTAAAATTTCTTCACTTTTCAGCTTATTTTTTTATTCATGATCAGATATTATTGATTCTGCTTTGCTAATATCAAAATCATCTTCCAATATTTCGCATTATTCAATATTATCGATACCTGGATCACATGGCCGATTTTTTTTCTTGGAAGGTCCTTATTGAGTATTATGCATTTTTTATTACGTTATATTTCAATTCAATACTTTATTTTAGACAAAGGAAGAAAATTGTTATGCGAAATGTGTAGCATAGTGCGCTACATACTTATCAATCACTATTCCATATTCATGGAATCAATGATTCCATAAATAACAACAGATACTAACTTGCGTCATACGCACTTGTTCGTACTAAGGTACTGAGGAGATAACAGTATCCATGGACAAAACACTAAAAGATAATCAGAGCTAATGAACAAAGCAGAATCGTTTTGATTTAGTCTCCAGTTACGGGTTAATTTAGGATAATAATTTTTTTCGGAATACTACTCCATTATTAATGAAACGATTATTCAGAATTCAGATTAGAATTAGGCGAAAACCTCAACTGCCTGAGATGTGTTTAATATTTCATTCAATTTTTTAAATCAAAATCCAATGATAAAAATACAATTTAAATCTTCGAAATGATTTTTAAGTTAATCAAGCGTGTTGAATATTTTAAAAAGAAATGTATCTAATTATATAAATTATATTACTCTTGTTTCGTGCTTTTTTCTACAAAATCGCATCTGATTGCTTGATATCTACCTTTGGTGCTATTAATATTTTACTGCATAATTTTTTTGTAAATTTCAAGAAGGAATACAAATAATTATTGAGAGTTTAATAACGCAAGTTTAAATTCGTTCTAATAAATATATACTCGCGTCATACGCCCTTGTTCGTACTAAGACTTTTTCCAACAAATTGCTGAAAGAACCTCTCGAAGGTACTGATGAGATTACAGTATTCATGGACAAAACACTACAAGATAATCGGAGCTAATGAACAAAGCAGAATCGTTTTGATTTAGTCTCCAGTTACGGGTTAATTTAGGATAATAATTTTTTTCGGAATACTACTCAATTATTAATGAAACGATTATTCAGAATTCAGATTAGAATTAGGCAAAAACCTCAACTGCCTGAGATGTGCTTAATATTTCATTCAATTTTTTAAATCAAAATCCAATGATAAAAATACAATTTAAATCATCGAAATGATTTTTAAGTTAATCAAACGTGTTGAATATTTTAAAAAGAAATGTTTAAAATTAATATAAGTTTTTTTAGATAAAATTGCGTGTGTGTTTTTTCTCTTAGCAACGAAGCAAAATAAAACATTAAATGAAGCAGTTTGATAATTTACGGAGCAAACATTCATTCTATCAGATAAATGTAAAGGAAATTCCCATCATAGCAAAAATTCTATGGTTTAAATATTCTATGAATAATAAATTCAATTGGAAATATAATATTCAGTACCTCATTCATAATCACAGAGTGGCAATGTACAGTATTACTTTGTAGTTCTTATCAATGATTTTATTTCAAAAGAAATAAGATTTTATCACTGAATAAAATTTTTATTTAAATACTCATTACCGTGATCAGTGATTATCAATATTATTATTTATTATCGATTTTATTATGCCTGTGGTTTGATTCAATTGTTTCCATTTCGCTATGAAAACTTGGCTGCTTAATTTCATTAAAAATTATTCAATCTAATGCAAAGCATTGATTTTTATTCAATATTTAGAATTATGCAGATTTATTTGGATAATGAATTAAAATGCATTTCAGAAAGTTTTAGAACTTACATGGAAATGTAAGAAGACATTTTTTCGAAAGAATAGTCTCCTTAAATCCTTATGCCATGGAATAGCTTTTGAATCTTATTGAAGATTTTCAATAATATCTCTCCATTACTCAATCAATACCAATAATTATGTACAACTGAGCGAGTAAGCATTGCTGAAGGGGAAGGAGATATTATTGATACGAAAATTTCTATTGACACTCCTGATATAAAAAAAGAGAGATAAAAAGCCCAAAATTCGAAAATGGAAAACAAATTAGACAATCCAGGCCAAATCACTGCTTCATTGTATAGCTTTTGAACTTCATTGGATGATTTCAGTAGCATTTCTCAATGACTAAATCAATGATACCAATAATTCTGTACTGCTAAGCGAATGTCAATGAAGTAGAAGGAGATATGTGAAAATATCTATTGACACTGCTGATTTAAAAATGAGAGACACTGAGTTACACAAGAGGAGAATGGAAAAAAAAAATTATCAAATCTCTGCAAAATGCCTGCCCCATTGAGAATCTTTTGAATTTCATTTCAGAATTTTAGTACCATCTCTCACATACTCAATCAATGATACGAGGAATTATCTACTGCTAAGGGAGCAATTACTAATGAAGGAGAAGGTGATATTATTGATATAAGATAACTATTGAAACATACTGCATGCAGCCAACCACTCAGACACCACTAAACGTAGTAGCATCGACATGATTAACTATTGATACTGTTAAAATGGGAGACAAAAAGGTACAAAAATAGAGATATGGAAAAAATTAACAACTCGGGAAAAGTTAGATGCACAATATGCTTCCTGTATTCGGCAAAGTGACAATCAGATCAGTCAATATAGTTACTAGATCTAAGATTTAATTTGATTAATGATGAAGAAATTGCAAATTGTCAACGATTGCTTTGTTAAACAATGACAATCAATAGACATGTTTTCAAATATAGAAGATGTTTCGAAAAAGATAATTTTTATTATTCGCTATTAATGTCTGAAAAATAATTAAGCTTTAAATTTTGTTTCATTTTTATCTTCTTAACCAACTTTTGTGACCAGGTGGTTCGATAATCTTAATGCTCGTAAAAGTTTTAATAATTAAATATTTTGTGTAATTTTGATTTTGGAAACTTCTTAAAGATATTAAAAAACTTCAAATTTTGATAGTCATATGATTCACTCATAATATTATAAAGGCCTTCACCCCTAACGTAATTGTATATCGCAATTTTCATAGAATTTATGTTTTAAATTAAAGTGGGAAAGATTAAACCGCAATTAATATAAGAACATATTTTACTGAAACGAGATTTTCTAAAAAAAATACAATCACTGAAAATAGAATCTTTGGGCAGTTAAAACTTATGGGCTCTAAAGAATATCTTCCTTCAAAGTTTTCTCAGATATATCATGAGCCGATCAATAATTAACAATTATTAGTTTTAAATGCATCAAATATTAAGAAAATAAACAGGATTGTTTGAAATAATTGGTAGAAATCATGTTAAAACTTCAAAACCAAATCCATATCTGTTGAAAATAAGAGTTATCAACAATCAGAACACAAAAAGCATGCTTAAATTTTCAGCTCCAATTATGGTAACCCAAATGTGTGAATTTTCTACGCCAATTGGGGTAATACAAAATTTTAAATTTCCTTTATTCTGTTTTATTTTAATTCAAAACTACGTCATAATAAATCCAAAATATTTATTATTAGCCATGTTTAATTTTAAATGCATTAAATGTTAAGAAAATAAACAGAATTCTTCTGAAATAATCGGTCGAAAACATGGTAAATCTAATCTAGTTAAGGGGGGGGGCATTGAAGCCTTAATCGTTTGGCGGTGGGGGAATGAAAACCTATTTTGGTTGGAAAGTTAGCTTTTGATTAATAGTTGAAATTCTAATTAAAAATAAAAAACGGATACGAGATGCACATTCCCGACCTTCAGAGTATACAGGTACCAAAATCCGTTGCTGAAGGTCAAACGAAATTTCCTATAGAATGCCAACACACTCTCACAACTGAAATTTCTTATAAGTATATATATATATATAAGTGAAGCTATTGTGTATATTTTACGGAATTATTTTTTGCTAAATTTTTAAATATAGTATTTTATGAATTTGATAAACAAAGTAGAATATTATTAAAATGCACTATATGAAAATAGACTCTCATTTTCTCACAAAAAAATGCTTTTAATATTTATTAAAATTCAGTTCAATAGCAACATAAATATTTTCTTATGTTACTGAATATGTTTATCTGGTTTCTTATTTCGTTTCTGAAATTTTAAACTTCTAAATGTGATTTGATATTTAATTTTTTAGAAGTGAGAGATAAGAAATATGAATTAGTTCTTTGATAGTCTTTTTATACTAATAATATCATACTAGTGATTATTTTCATTTTCTCCTTAAGTGAAATAAAATTACTATAAATTTAATTCTACTAATATGAGTATCAGTAATGTTTAAGTAAGGATTTATTTCCAAGCAAACCATTAAATTACAAAACTTTAGCTTTTGAACCAGATTTTATTCAGCATTTTACGTTTTATCGATGAGTATTTGATTTCGAGATCATTTTTATTTCTCCAATGGTAATTGTTATCCAAAACTCAAACTTGTAATAACTTCATGTGATCTACTGTCATTGAAGGTTTTAAATTATATAATTTGAATAATATAAAAGTGTCCAAAAGTAAGACTAACACAAATAAAGTAAATGAATAGTTCTGCAGTGGATTTTCTTCATTTAGAGAACATTATATATTTACCTTATTACAGATAACACTAGATTATTCGCAAAAAAATTACTTAAGAGTAGAATTCATAGATGATTATTAAAAACTAATTGCAGATGAGCGAAGTTTTCAACACCCTCTACAGTGCAGACCACTAATAAGAAATGCGGTGTGTAATATCCCTGGTCAAGTCAAATTTGGCAGGAATGCTGTAATCTACCGCCGTCTACCGTCGGAAGAAATTACCATCTTGAAGACAAGTTTAATATTCCATGTTACCATTACATCATGCATTATGGACCTCATTTATTCACAGAAGAGGAAATCTGTGGAAGTATGATGGGAATTTTTAGTAGTCATACATCTATTTTATACTCTTGAATCAATTGATGCGAAAAATCCCAAATGTTAATCCCGTACATCCCAGACCAAATTCAAACCTTTTAAGAATCATGATGAGTATTTTAAACGTTAGTAAATTAAAAGAACTTTCAACATTTCCTGAAATGTTCTATTGATTTGTTTTTCTTTCTTATAAAAAAGTCTATTTTCGAAATCAATAGTGGAACATAAATTTGATGATGTCATTTTCTTCTCAGCAAGTTTGCCCTCATTTTCTAATAACAATTAGTCGCGTGCACTTTGTTATTTAAGGTTTCCAAAGAAGCAATCGTTACACTGTAAGACATTTTTTTCTTTATCAAATTTAATTTTTCCTCTTTATTAGCACTTTATCTATTAAGATGTTCACTTAAAGTTTGCAAAATGCTTAGAAGGATTTTTTTTCAAGTCGAAGTCAAACATTTCAAAATTTTATGTAATTATATATATGGAAATTTTATTCGAGACCACTTTCTTATATAACATACTTAGGTCTAGTTTCAAAAATTATCTTCATATTTAATATATATATATATATTAAACCGATAGAATTATTGTTTTATATATTAGATATCTTTTACAAAAACTCATATTTTGATCAGAATATAATAACGTAATTTTTTATGATTTTACTAGTTTAGACTAGCCCGTTGCCGAAGTCATCATGATTTAAGCCGAGGTTGCCCTGTATCTTCTGAAGGTAAAGAACCCTGAGCACCCGAGGGAGAAGTGACCTCGGTGCGCTTCACCCCTGCTGACTTATACCTCAAATGAAGATGACACTCGCACACTCGCTTGTCCAACCCCTTTTGACAAGGGGGATCTTACACACACCCCACCGATAGAATACAGGGTGAAGCGCAATCATACCCGTACCACGACTTCAACCCATTATGCCCAGATGACAGGCACAATCACAATTCTTTATAACAATCTTAACCTTATAGCAACTATACCTATATAACTATATCTAACTACGTTTTATAACAATTATCCAAAAGCCAGAATAACTTTTAAAGATATAATTGCAAGAATAACAGAGCTATTAAATATATTTTTCTGTATGCGTGTTTGTACATCTTGCGCATTACTACTACAAATGGAATTTAAACTTCCTGAAGCATTTTGAATCCAAATGAAAGAACACCAGAAAGTTTTAAGGCAATTCGTTTTTATAAAAGATTGAAAATTGCATAGTAATTGTACGTATACTTTTATGCGAAGTTAAATTTAAAGAAAATAAATATGATCAAAGAACAAAAAACAGCATTTCTCTAACTTAAATAAAAGTTTTGAAACTTTATGCACCATAAACACACTTATTTCTTGATAATATTTTACATATTCTATTTTTTCTTCTATTCATATTTCATGTTTTCATTTATTCAAAAACGCTTAGCAGACTTCACAACATAAAAGAATATTTTGTTAAAAATAAGGAATGATTCTACTGAAGCTGTCGAACTTTTATTCGAATGAAGGAATTCTAAAGGAATTGCATTTTCTTTCGATCGAAGATAAATGCGATGCTCATTTGAACTGGAACTAATGCGATTCAAATTGCATTTCGAAAATGAAATAAAAATAAACGTTTTGAATCTATTTAATTTCGTTTCAGAAAAATATTTATATTCGTAAAATAGCGAGACAAGGCATTCTTCGTTTCTTTAATTTACTAAAGTTAATTAGATTTTTAATTTCATGTTGTGAAAAATTTTAATGTATAGTTCATAAGGGCGATTGTGTAATTTCACAGAATATGTGAAAAGTAAATGAGAATTTTACCCTTGAATGCACATTTTACCAATTTCTTAAATATTTTAAAGTGAATTGATGCGAAGAGATATGATTATTTTTTTAATTATGTAAAATTAATTTTTTTCTTTGATTACGCATATGTTTATTTAGGTTATAATATTTTTATAATAATGATGATGAAATGTGCTTACTATATATGCCTTAGTGCTTCTACAAACCAGAGTTTTACATAAAAATTCTACAAACCAGTTTTAGTTTTTGGAAATTTAGTGCTCATTTACCTTCAAGAATATGAATTAGAGTATTTTATGAATTTTTTTTAGTTATAATTTTACTTAAATGGAAATTAAATCATTTTGCAAGCTATTCAGGATTATCTTATAAATAAATATCATAAAACGAATATTATATATTCTCAACTAATATTCACAGAGAAACGACTGATATATATTCATTGCTAATAAGTATTTTTTTTAATCTCAAATAATGTCATCAGTGCAGAATTTCACACCATCTAACGTCTAATTTTTGTGTTGATTTATTCAGTAAATCAATTCCATAATCCTCAGAGAGTCATAATAAATCAAGACTACATATATTGTTGAAAATAATTACAATTGTAAATTCAATAGAGCCGACATCCTGGCACTGGGATGCTGTTATAATGTAAATACGTAGATCTTACATTGTATAATAGCAAATGGGATATGCAAAATTGTCACATTTTAAAAGCAGAAATATAAATTGATTCAAAATAAGAAATTAAAATAACATATTTTATTCAGTCTATTTCCTTATCACAAAAAGTCAAAATAAATTGAAGAGAACAAAAAATCATCTCTATATTTGCATAATATTCAAAAATTGGAACACATCAATTCGAATCGAGCATGTTGCGACAATAAGAGTGAAATTTATAGCTTAAGAGTCTTTTAATAATCTGCTAGTGAAATTATATATCATGATATTTAACCCCTTAAGGGTCTCATAATTTTGAAGAAAATGATCATAAAAGTGTCTATTTTTTTATTCAAGAAAATTATACAAAACTGAGTGTATGTACTATTTTTGCATTCAGTTTTAATTTTTTATTTAACTTTTAGCTTTAAATTTAAAAAACAAATCTGAAAAGCCAACATTCAGGGTTATTATGACTGAATGTTAGCTTTCCAACAAAGAGAGAAAATAAAAAAATATGTGTTTTAAGCTTTTAAATACAATTTTATTGCACTTACACATAATGTAAATAAATAATAGTCATTTTTTCTTGTGTGATAAATTTTAAAGCATGAGATGCATAGGTCAACATCACAATCAGGACAATAATACAGAGATTCCTTTCTGCTGACATCTAGTTTAAATAAACTAACTATCTCTAAAAATATAACAAATGGTATAGGGCAGCCATCTGGCGTATAGTTTGAGAAATAAACATGATTATGGGCATAAGAAATATATTTTTTTAATATATTTGGCGCATTACTTTTGAATACGCCGGCCCGGAAATATCAAGGGCTCGAGAAATGGAGGTAAAAATTTCACCCCGTCATTTTCATGGGAGCGAGAAGGAAGGGGTTAAAGTTAAAATAACTAATGCGCTATTATGATGAAGAAATTTCTACAATTTAAAATCAATTTTTGATTTCAGGGTAAATACAGTATATTAAGACTACAGAATAAGGGTCCTTAGATAATCTAGCATTCGGATTTTTATATCAAGATATTTAGAGAAAACCAGATTACACATTATTTTTAACAGTCTCAGCAAGTGAAAAACGACATGTAGTTCGGAAATTCCAGTAAATTCCATATATCATGAATGGTTTACATAATTTCTGATAAAAAATATTTAAAAATGAGTTTTTCTTAAAATTTATCACAATTTGAAAATTCTGCTAAAAATTTCATTCTTTGCATAAACAAGAATCAAAAATTTCTCAGAAGGAAAATAAAAATAATCATTTTTTTTTAATTCAAATAGGTGAGTGTTTTAAAGATTTATGTAAGAAAATACTATGCATTACAAAATCAGAAATTTCAGTATCAAGTTGATTTCCAAATACATTAGCAACATCTAAAATTCAATTCATAATTTGATAAAAAAAATTATATTCTTGTGATGTTTCTCAAAATTTTTTTATCGAAAAGCAATTTTATTGAAAAATATCTTTTAATGAATAGGAATAAATTTAATGGGGATATTTAGCTTTAAATTGATATAAATGTTTTTGTTTGCATTCATAATTTTACTCATTTAGAGAATATAATATGCACTTTAATAATTAATAATATCATATTTTCTAGGATAATCTCATTGTATTTAATGTTTATCAAAATATATTTTATTATATATAACAGCCAAACAATGAAACGCGAAATCAAATATCTCGAATGACATGGCCTTCGTTTTTGAAAATCAATTTCATCTTTTCATATGTTTTACAGAAAACAAGATATCCTAATTATCATCATAATAAAGTCACTAGATGTTTAATGTCACTAGTCACTGAGGTTTTCTTCTAATAATTCAAAAGGCAAAATTCATAAAATATTTTTAACAATCTCATATTCAGACAATTGTGAGAATTTATTTAAAAAAATCATTTAAGTAGGCTTGAAAAGTGATTGATGCTTTGTGACTATCAAACAATATGCACCACAGTGAGATGGGAACGAAAATAAGATACAAACAGAAAGATGGATATGCTTTTGGACTGACATTATTTTTAATTATAACTATTCGATTGCAACTAACATTAGAAATGAATATGTTATTGCTAGCAGATTCATATATATAAATAAACACAGTGAGGATCTTGCATCATAAAAACGTGATAATTAAGTGGAGAATCTGATTTGTGTGATTGGACAGAAGAAATCTTTCTAAATTTTAAGTTACTAATTCTATTTTTATTTGCTCAGAAATACAATATTTTCAAGAGGAATTCCGTTAAAATTGTGTTTATAGAAAGTAAAATTTGACTTTAAAACAAGAAAAATATGTTTTAAAAAAAGATATACTAAAATGAACTATTTTATGAGTATCCAAATGCCTTATATATATCTTACGGACCTAAAAACAATTTCAAGAGGCATCATTTGTGATGAAATTATAGAATAAATTTGTAAAAAACTGACTATGAAGTAGATTATGGATATTTTTTCTCTCTCTGTTAAACTCATTGTAAAAGGTTGCTTTTTTCACTTGACGAGTATTAATGTATACTTAATACTTGTAAATTTATGATATAATTAATACAACATTTTGTCGTTAGCGGAACCATGTTCAATATACGGAAAAAAATCAACACAAAACATTTTCATCTGAATTAACATTTTCCAAGGGAGTATATGGTGATATTTTTCAAAGATACAGTGATTATGGCCAGAATTGATATAAAATGTATTGTAATTCATCAAGAAAAACATGAAAAAATGTGAGAAATTTTTAATTATACATTTTTTTTTCAAAAAAAGTTTCGTTTTGTGAAATGTTTACTTTTGAGGGAATATTTTTAATCAGCAAACAAAAGATTTTCAACTGAATTAACAGTTTTTAATTCGCTGTTTATGGTGAAATGGTTCCACGATGCTGTGATTACGGTCAGAATTAATATGAAACCTATTGCAATTCATCGTAAAATAAAGAGAAAAATTTATTATTATATTTTTTTTGATTTCAAAATAAGTTTGATTTTGTAAAAAAATTATCTCTTGAGTGGAGCATTGTTCAATACACGAACAAAAGAAGAAGGCGTTTTCATCTATGTTAATGTTTTACGATACATTATTTATGATGATATAATATAAAGATACAGGGATTATAGTCAGAATTAATGTAAAACATCGTAATTTACCTAAAAAGGCATGAAAAGATTACAAAAATTAAAAATTATGTACTTTTCGTTTTCAAAATACGTATGATTTTGAAAAACATTTTCTCGCGAGCCAAGTGTTCAATATTTGAACAAAAGAATTTTATTTGAATTATTTTGTAATTCACAGTTTATGGTGATATAGTTCCAAGGTACTGTGATTACAGACAGAACTAATATGACATAATAAACCTATTGCAGTTCATCGTGAAAATCATGAAATAATGAGAAAAATTTATTATTATATATTTTTCATTTCAAAACAAGTTTAATTTGGGGGAAAATTATCTCGGGAGAGGAAATTTTTTCACTATATGACGAAAAGAAAAGAAGATTTTCATCTAACATTCTTCTACAAGTTTTTATGATGGTATAGTTTAAAGGTGCTTTTAATATGGTCAGAATCAATATTAAACCTATCGTAATTCGTCAGGAAAGAGAAGAAAGGATGAAAAACATTTATAATTATACATTTTTCCTCTTCAAAATCGGTTTGATTTTGTCGACTCATTTGAAGAAAAACGATAATAGCATGCGCAAAATATTAAAATATTTGTTTATGGTGTTTAATGCATTGCCAGTTTTTTATCTTATGTCTCTAATCAATACAAGCTATCAAACCGTAATAATAGCTGTCAATTCAGTAATTCTTATAACTGTGAGTGCATATCGTTGCATGCTTTGCTTAAAGTTACATAGATTTAAGAAATTAGCTTTAAAGTTAAGTCTGTTACAAGGAGAAGAAAGAAGCAGAATAGCATGGGATTATATCTGGCTAATCACGAGTAACATTATATTGTTTCTTCATTGTGTTTGGAGTATCTCATTTGCATTATATATAAAATATATCACCACTGGAGTTGTGACAAGAAATTCAGTTCTTCTACTTGTTATTGATGTTGCACACACGACACTGCATATATTGCCGATGAATGCATTTTCCACATTTTACGTTGCAGCTTGTTTACAGTATCGATCTGAAATAAAACAATTGCATAAAAAGATAACCTTAGCAAACGATATTAATTTTGATGAATTTCTAGATTCATATTCTTTTATAAAATCTGATGTGGAATCACTTGATGATAATGTTTCCTTGTTAATATTATTTTCAAATATGCTTCATTTTTTCTCTGTATATTACTGTCTGCATTTTGGCTTAAACCCTCTTGCTGATAAAGACAGTTTGATCATTCTCATATACTATATGTTTTATTTTTTAAATACTTTTCTGACTTTTATCGTCACAATGTTGACGGCTACATCTGTCAATGAAGAGTCAAGTAATTTACTAGATGCAGCTAAAAGATTGCACTTTTCTTTGGATCAATCTCCATTGCAAAGGCTTATTGTAATTTCTGGGAAAGACATATATCTTACTGTCTGGAAACTTGCACCGATCAGAAGAAATTTTCTTTTTGGAACAATTACGATAATCCTTGCATACATTGGTCTATATTATAGCCTTATCAGCAAACAAGAAGAGTCATACGTTCTATATCAGGATAGCATCATCAGACCATATGGATCTAATACTATTCCACACCATACTGGTACCACCATAATATACGAAACTAATTCCTATTGATTTTCAATAACTGTATCATACATGCAAAATACAGATTGTTTATTCCGAAAGGGTTCATGTTTTTTATGAATGCTTTTCTGACTTATTTTCACAATGATATCCGCTACATTTGTCAATGAAGATTCATGGAATTTTCTGGATGCAGTTAGAAAATTAAACTCTAATATGGAGCATTCCTTATTGCAACGATTGACTGTAATTTCTGGAAAGGATATTTGTCTTTTTGTCTGGGTAATAACAATGAAAAAAGGCATTTTTCATTTTTGGAACAGTAGGCATGATTCTTACATAATTTGTTTATATTATAGCCTTTTCAACAAAGAGCAACACTCATTCTTTTCTGGCTAGCACCATCTCGCCATAGGAAAGTAATGTCTTTCTACGCCACTTTAGTACGACCAAACTTTTTTAGTCTAACACTTTTTGACTTCCAACAATTCCATCTTTACTTAAATACTATTATTGTCTATGACATTTTGTTCGTACGGAAATGTTATACATTTTATTTTCCAAAACTTATTTTGACATTTATCGTGATGATGATGTCGGCAGCTTATCAAATCACAATTTTTGAATTTTAAGTCAAGAAAATAAAATGGAAAGATTTTAACACATCAAAGATTACAGATATGTGGAAATTCTATTTATAAATCTCAACAAATTTCCTTGGAATATATGACTGAAAATTATCGGGATTTTATATTAATAATTATATTTTATTGAATTATTTTTTATTCATATTATGAGGAGAATTTATGCCCCCAATAAAATTATTTTATTTTAGGTCAGATTCCGTCAAGATAAATGTTGAGTTAAAAGAATTTGTGTCTATTTTTTGTGTGCATTTTATATGTACCAACTGAGAAGCGAATAAAATTTTATCACTGTCGTTTTTTATTTGATCTGATTATGAGTCTGACCAAATGTAATATTATTCATGATATAATTTGGAATTTCTTTAAGGATAGCTATGTGTATAAAAATCATTTTTCACACTTGCATTTATCTAAGTCTAAAATTTCTTATTGCTAGAGTGTGATTAATAATAAAACACAGATAAGGTCCATTCTTTTTATTGATTTCACTCAAATTTCCTAATCAAATAACTTATTTGCGCCTTTTGTAATGTCTTATCTTCTTAATTAGTATACCATTTAAATTCATGTCTGTCATCGTTTAGAATTCCCTAAATTTCGAAAATTTTCCCCTAAATTAGTTATTTGTTTATTCTAAATAAATCCTACAAATATTCTACTGTCATTGGATTTAAGAGTTTTTAGTTATATTCAGTAGGTTCCTAAATCTTTTAATTATCTGCGTATCTACTGCTATGCTCACATCCTTTTTCTAGAGCGTAGACCAACCCTGACCAATGCGGAATGAATATCAATGGAAATGGAGAAATCAATTATATTAAAAAATAATTATGTACTGAAAGCAAAACACAATCGTAAAATTTTATAAAATTAGATTTAAAAAGAAGGAAAATATTTTTACATTTTATAAATTCCAAAAAATTCAATAGAAAAACTTTATGCCACTTTAGTGTGAAATACAAAACTTTAGTGATCATACTTCTTCTGTTGCCGTTAATAGATACAGAGGATTAAGTAAATATGCAATCTATCAGAAAAAATGCTGCTTAAAAAAATTCCAGAATATCTACCTATAAAATATGATACCATTTTAAAAGCATCATAAATGATTATAATATGATACCATTTTCACTAGGGTACTTGGATTTAAAGCTGACCAATAATTGCCAGACATTTGACTAAATGAGAAATCGAAATTCTAAAAATGCTTAGTATTAAATACCTCAAACATCATTCTAATTGCCATAAGTTGAATTTAATATTAGCAATATAAGAGAAAACGAAACTAATTATGGAAACTGAACCAAAAACTATTTTGGATTCGAACAAAAATAAAATTCAACATGTAAATTTAACATCAAAGAAAATTACGTTTTTAAGGGTATTAACTTCTATAAACAAATAAAGGGAATTCCAATGGGAACAGCTTTTTCTAGTGGGTTAGCTAACATCTTCGTACATCACTATGAACAAAACCTAATGAAACTCAACTCAATTAAAGGCTGGAAATATATAGATGATTTACTTCCAATAAACGTAGATAATCCTAATGTAGTTATTAATTGTTACCAAAAAGATTTAGTTTTAATTAAAACAAATGAAGATCAAAATAAAGCTAACTATCTTGATTTAAATATAGAAATATCTAATGAAAAAACTTTAATAGGCATTTACGATAAAAGGGATGATTTTAACTTTAAAATAATAAAACTTAGTAATTACCATTCAAATTTAAACTCTAAAAGTTTCAAAAAGCTAATATTTTCACAATTTAACAGAATTAAAAAAAATTGTAACAATCAGATTTCTTACATTACAGCAACTAATAATCTACTTAAAAACTTAAATACTAATGAATTTCCAAAAAACTTTTGCAATATCGAATCATTAATTAAAAAACATTTATATAAATTCTGACTAAATAACTAGTTTTACTCAAAAGATGGCGCTCCTAGAGTTCTTTTTGATGACGTTTTATATGACCGAACAAGGTAGATGTTTTTAACATTTAACGCGGCAAAACTTTTCTAGTATCAAGATGTACAATTACAGATATAGAATTTCACTTCTTATTATGTTCGCTTTCGTTCTCAGCTAGTATTTGAAGGTGCATTTTCAGTTTGGTGAGTGTTTTTTCTACCTTCTTATTTGATTTTATTCTTGTGATTGTCAGGTTTACTGTGATTTTTTATTGGATTTCAGTTTGACTTATTTTATAAAGTCTATTTTAAAATATGTGATATGTAAGATTTTAATTTAGTTAGTAGCCTCTTTACATTCTTGTATTGACAAATTTGATTTTATGGTTTTTATGTTTTTTTTGGTTGATGTGATTTTGACTTACCATTGTTCAAATTTGATGTTTTTTCTTGTGTGATACTAATTTATCTCAAAAACCTCATATTTTGGGATTTTCGGGTGATGAGGGGTCAATTTCTTGACGAAAGTCAGACCCTTCACAGAAAAAATCCCTGGTTTGAGTCTCTGTCTGAGGGTGACCCTTGAGAAAGTCTTCAGACTGGATTCTTTATTAATTTGGATTCCTATGCAATAATTGTTTCAATCATACTAACATTTATATTTAGTCTTGTTCGAATCCGAAATAGTTTTTGGTTCAGTTTCCGTAATTAGTTTCGTTTTCTCTTATATTGCTAACTTATTTGAATTTAATGTTATCTTATTCATCCTAATATCTTTCGAAAGAGATTACAATGAACCATAATTATATTCTAATACAAAAGAAGTTCAATCTGCCATTTTGGAATTTTTTTTTTACAAATCTTAAATTGAAAACATTGATAGCAAAATAATAAATAGTTTTAGATATGCAGTGTCTGATATTCCATGGTAGAAATTTATCTACATCCTAAATTTGATATAAAAATTTTACATATCTGGAAATGACCAATAGTTGAATAAAATGTAAATTTTCTGTACACAACTTTTGCTTTGAAATTTTTCACTTACAAAATATTTACCTAAGGAATTCTTATTTATTAATCCTGAAAGTTTAAATAGATCAGAATAATAACAACAGAAAAATAACCATAGATACAATATTTTTCCAAGTATTGTTAAATATTTATTTAAATATAATTTTCATATGCAGTTAAATATTTATATAAATGTAATATATTATATATTGTTGCATATTACATTTCCATATACTGTGAAATATTTAAATGAATATTTAAACGAAGCTAAATTCTCAAAGTAAGTTTATAATAGCATACTTCCAAAGTAAATTCATTCAAATTTAAAAGCTGTTGCCTCAATCGTATGAAAAAATTAGAACTTATTGGCTCAGTTCGACTTAGCTTAAGCAACGCTGTTTAGTTTCGAATTTCAAATTAAAAGTTGTTGCTCACGTCAAGAGTTTAACTTTGACGTACCGAATTCTAAATATTCCAAAGCTTTGCAAACAATTCATCTGAATGAATGAGTTACTTTTAGAAACTTAACACGACTAAAAAAGTACAAAGTTAACTCGACAATTTTTCAGAATTGAAAACACTCAATTCTCATTTTTAAAGGGTAACCTGATACTCTCGACAGCCATTTATCTTCTGCCTGTCAAATTCCATACATTCCCGTACCTTTCAAGTACATTGTCTGGGTAAATGAGCTAATTTTAGAGTCTTTTAACTGCGAACTTTATAATGTCTTAAAAGCGTGACCCCAAGCAATGTTAAACGAATTTATGCATTTCTTTGAATCATTTCCCATCTAAGAGAGACAGCTAAACATTAGAGAAAAATTAGTGGAAATTTATCGGAATTTAGATAATGAAACTAGAAAATTCTAAATCATCAAAACAAGAAATGTATCCAGAAACATATATAGAGATATAAAACATTAATAATTCTATTTGTAATATTGAATGTTTGGTGAAATAAAAATCAAATGCAAATCACAAAATCAAGCAAATTAACCAGACATTAACCAGAAGTACAGGAAGAATATAATTGAAGTTCCACTTTGAAATGATCATAAAAAGAAACCTACTGAACCAAATGATATCAAATTTTGTAATGGATTAAAAGAGGTGGTGGGAATTTCTTTTCAGCAATTAAAAACAGTTCAAAAACTCAAAACCAGGAGAAAAATGAAGCAATCTTCGAAATTGTTAAGAAAAAAGATATATAAACATGAAGAGCATGAAGACATTAGTTTAAAATGTGTATATTCGTTTCTGTAATGTGTTATAAAGTATGTTAAACGCGATGTTCACCATTTTCTAAACCCAAGTTAATTCACATTACTGCATTTTCAACAGTAGCTCTTAGCATATCATTATCACCGTAAACATTGCTTTTGAAATAGCACACACTGAACATGTTTTGTAACTCGTTTCAGAAGCGGTTAAACGCATTTTAAATCGCTGTCTTCACGTCCTATTTTGTTTAACAATATTGCATACAGCGCCATTTCACACCTGGTGGTGAGTTTTTAAACTTTTTTTTATCAGAAAGAAAAAGATTCCAAAGATTTCCTTTAAACTATTACCAAGTATGATAATATTTGATCCAGTAGTTTTCCTTTTTTGACGATTTCAAAGAGGAACTTTAATTATAACCACACTGTATATTTATGGATAAGGAAAAAACAAAATTATAAGCATATTTTAGTTTTTACTTTTTTGTATATAAAGTATGCAGAAAGTATTTGAATGGTCATAAAATAATTTTCAGAAATTTCTACGTTTTAAACCAAAATTGGGCTTTTTTAACTGAGTTCATAAAAAACAATTTTGAAATTTTGTGGTATTTCCGCACGTCTGTCTCAAAAACATTTTGTGTTATTTCTATTGAATAATAGACTTGATTGTATATTCTTCATATACTATTGCAGGCTTGAATGTATAAGCTTCATAGAACCAAGCCTACAATAGAAATCTGGCTAACTTTACACAGCCGAAAAGTGAACACAATTTTTACTTAATTTGAGATTTGGCATATTCTATTCACTCGACTGTTGGTAGGGACAAAACACACCATTTTGCTCAGTTTGTAATAATCCTTTGTCTGTTTTCCAAACTCTTGTAGAATATCAATGGTTTCCTTGACTTTCTTTTCTTTTTCAGCATATTTTCAGAAATCTAACTTTAATTTGGGTGACTTGCTTTCAGAAATTATGCATGTAAACCTTTTTTTTTTCTAAAAAATATTGCTTTTTAAAACCATATATAAACAATATCCAAGCTTTTTACAGTACCATACCTTATATCATTGTTGAAGATTTTTCATAACTCACATTCTTAAGGCTTTTAGATATTAGGATTTAGTAGACATTCCATGTTTAGATTTTATTACAACTTTATATAACTATTTTAATTTAATGAATGTAATGCAGATTAGTCCAAAAAAGGTTTTCTGCTTTAAAAAATCAAATTCAACTCAACTCTATTAAGTTTGACAAATGCTTCTATGCCCGAATTAGAAAATGTTTTCATATTTTGGACAAAATCCTTTTGCAGAAAATATGTCTGTCGGGTTGTTCAATTACAAATGAACTTGCTAACTTCAAAAAGCAATAAGGCAAAAACCATAAAAAGCTAAAATTCTGAGCACTGATTTGCGTCTAAAATATATAATTTTATCAAATATTTTAACTCCTCTGTCAAAAGGTTAATAGTGGTTTGATATATATTATAGAAGGTAATAAGTCATAAATTTAATCAATTACAAAAAATTACTTAAATCAATTACATTTGATATAGTATCTTGTGAATATATATGTAGGTGCAAATAAAATTTCAATTTCATTAGAACAGCAAAAAGACATTTAAAATAGACATTTGTAGGTTAGGTTCACAAAAAGTTAAGACTTACGCCAAATATCTACATTTTGTATTTATTGTTCTCTATTTTTTCGATGGTTTTAACTATTACAATGTGTATTAGATGTTCTAAAACGAATTGTATTTGATGGAATAAATTACTTTATATTTTAAAAAGGAAATGAAATTGATAGAATACATCACTTTATATTTTAAGAAGAAAATTTAATCAAAATTACTTTATTCAGCCGCGTACTGCATTGTTTGTTATATAGTCATGCTACATGATTGCAATATGCATATGTTTGGTTTGATCTATGTTTTAATATAATTTACTGTTCGTTCTCAAAAGTAAAAGAAAATCGCTATTGAAATCTACATGATTTGAGTTTTAGATAATTTTCTTATTCATAGTGCAATTTTAAAATAAAATTATGAGTTTTATAGTTTGAACGGAAAAGCAAATAATAATAGACAAAACAAAAAAATTGATTAAAATAATATTTTGATAGTTAATGATACCAAAATATACCTTACCAATAGAAGGTTAGAAGTCTTGCTTTAAAGAAGAAAACCTTATTTTAAATTTGATACGGTTGATAATTTCAATGAGAAATGTAATATTCATAACTGCTGTTGTTAACCAAATCTGCGATATTTGCATATAAACTATTCATATTAACTGTAAATGGCATCAATTTTACTATTGAGCTACATAGAAATTTACAGGCAAATTTCATAATAATTGGAGATAAAATTAATTTTATTATTGCTCTAGGTAGTTGTACTTCTTATTTTTAAAGAAACTGCACTTCATTTATCATTTCAAGTATCTAGTTCAACTCGGATATCCCATTTTTATTGAAAAGTAACGCATACGATCATTGCCAAATGTAGTAAAATGTTTTGTAGAATATTTTCACATCGAAAAGACAGAAATGCATTCCAGAATTTCCTGGAACATATTGCAGGATCATATTCTGGAAGTCACTGCATATCCACATTTTTCCGAAACAGTTTATCATCCACTCATTTGTAGATAAGTTGTACCATGCTTTATAAATTGAAAACATCCTTCTTAATCAATTATTGAAATCATACGTTGCAAACCGTTGCCTATCACTACAATAAGACTGAAAATAAACAAATCGATAGTTACTTTAATATTAACTAAATTATAAAATCAAGTTTAATTATGCATTTGAAGTTAAATACCATGACCACACCATAGAAGATAATAGTATTTTCTACTATCCGTCTCTGTATAATATTCACAATTAGAAATAAAGATTTCTGTATACATTTACAATTAGTAAGATGCTACTTTAGGAACGGTAGATATATCTTTGTCAATAGATTAACAGGAAGATTTGAGTCACTTCTGTACTATAAACACATGCATAATTACTCAAACTTATTTCCTTCTGTAGATTTACAGAAAGTCAAATATATATAACCCATCCACAGCATTGAATATCTCTATTGTTTACCAAGTATACAGAAGTTCTACGAAGTGCTCGTTGTTTATTTAAGTGCTAAATTTGATCTAGAATCTATACACGGATGTTTTAAAGCCTGCGTTTGCTGGTTGGAAGGACCTTTAACACATTCTTGATTGGGAATAAATTCTATTAGTGTGGGTTCTGTAAGTGACAAACAGAACAGGTATATGGCTATTAAATATATGCACATTGGATATTAAAATTAATTATTAAGTATTTCAAATTTTCTGTTTAAAAATATTTTGTGAGGGAAATCAAAAATGTCAAGAACTGAATAACAGATTATATCGAAATTAAACACTACCTACATTTAATAAGAATAGAAAAGGACAAAAAATTTTGTTAACTAGTTCATTTTCAAGACTTCTAAGACGTAGCTATATTATCTGATGAAAGCGAAAAAATGCTGGAGACATTCTAAGGCAGCTGCCTGAGACACCTATTAGGTCTATGAATTTCCTTCCTCTTTTATTAATTATAAATACCAATATCCATGTTTTGTTCATTAGAGATGCGACGCGTATACGAGTTTGAGTAACAAGAGTTTCTGAGAAAACTAAATTCAGAGTATATATTTGTGTCTGAGAAGACACAAATATATACTCTGAATTTAGTTATAACCATATAAAAATTCTGAAAGAAAGGTAATAAGAAAAAGTTTA
>JAPMOQ010066276.1:70098-93939 GCA_026543055.1 Argiope trifasciata
ATAGAAAATGCAGTGTGTTTATAATTAAAGTTCCTCTTTCAAATGTTTATAACAGTGAAATTACTGAACCAAATACTATCAGAATCTGGAATAGTTTAAAGGAGGTCATGATAATTTATTTACTACACACGCATATATATAAAACTCACCATCAGAGACTAAAAGGCACAATATGCAAAACAAAATAGCACTTCAAGACATCAGTTTGAAATGTGCTCAATCGTTTCTGAAACGAAACTGTTTGTAGAGTTATTTAAAACCACAATGTCTTGTGCAATGATTTATGCAAATGATTTATATAGGTATGCTTAACATGTAATCTTGCTATGCAGATAAAAGTGTGTCTGCCAGAGTTAAGAATCGAAAATGTCTCTAACCTTGCAAGACCATGCTTTCCTCCTTAAATGCCATCATGAATGCAACAGCATTGAACGGCATACTTTACAAAGGTATTGTTCATCATGCGGCATACACCGAGGGGTATGCTGAGAACTACCATTGAGAATGTAATTTGACTTACTTATAGCTAAATTTATGGATGCCGCATTGAACTTGCTTTGTAACGCATTTCAGAAACGATTAAACATATTTGAAAAATGCTTTTATGCACTATTTTGTTTAGCAAATTTTTGCATTGATTAGCAATTTTGTTTTCATGTCCTATTTCCCATAGAGTGTCATCTCTCTCCTGGTGATGAGTTCTTGAACTTTCCTTTTTTTGTACGTTATATATATTCCCTTGACCTCCTTTAAACTATTACTAAATTTGATAATATTTGGCTCAGTAATTTCTATTCGATGACCATTTCAAAGCGAAACTTTAATTATTACCACTCTGTATTTTAAAATACTTTTTCCTGTAATCATGAGTACTTAAAAAGGCCTTCACTTATGTCGCTAATTATTGTGCTATGCAATGGCTTCCTGACCCAGGAGTAGAGTGTCTGCTCCATAATCTAGACGAATCGCAGTTTTGGAATGGCTTATTCCTCCTCATGCGTTCTACATGTGAAAGAGACACCCTCCTTTAGAAAGTCGTTGTGCAAGCGATTTTTTGAGTGTCATCTTCACATGAGCTAGAAATCAGACTTCTACCATCGGGTGGTCGGGAATTTTACCCTCAGAAGCTATGTTACCAACTCAGTTTAAATCGCTGACTTAGCCAACATAATAAGTGCATAAGTAACAGCAACAGAATTACTGTTCTCTAACAAAGAAAAATAAACAGATAGCATCGAAATCTTCTCCTGGAAAATTCGATTGAAAAGAAAAGAAATTCAACTCCTGAAATTTCAAAAAAGAAAAAAAATCAGCAACTTTTGGAGTTCTGTAGCTTTAAGGAATCCTTATTTTTACTTTTCAGTATATTTCGTTCAAACCAGGATGTTTATATTATAGACTTGAACTAGAAATGCGAAAGGAATCATCACACATTAAGATTACTTTGCATCGCTAAGCCTAACTTTAAAAATTGCACACAAAAAAACTTTAGGTTCTAACTTCACAGCATTTTCTACCAAATTTAGATTAATATTTCAGTTGTCATATGTATTAAAATCAGTAATTAGCAATCTTTTTTATTTTAATTTACATTAAAATATATTTATATGTCATACATATATTACTCATTTACTTTGTGAAATAATATTTAAACGTCCTACTCGAATTATTCTGAAGTTTTATGGACAAGATACATTATTAAACTTTAAAATGATTATAAAAATCAAAAATACAAGACAAAATAAGAAGACAAACGCACAATGATTCCGGATTCTGTTAAAATATCTGTAACAGAATCACTCAAAATCTCAATTTCTAAGTATTTACACCATGTATCTTCAATTTAATTTGTGCCACTAATTTTCTTCATTCCTAAGGCGAGACTTTCTTTCTCGCATTGGGTTTTTCTCTCCATAACAAATCAAATTAAGCAAAAAAGTAGATGCGTTTCACGCATCTCAATGTCACTCTAAATGCTACGAAACCGATGGTAAAATCCAAATAGATACTGCCTAGTAACAACAATACAATAAATAATAAAAATGAATATAAGCTGAAATGTGACCAGGTTATACAAAAGTCTGTGAGAGACGCTCCTAGGTGATGCATATACGATATGCTCGTAGCGAAAGGGATTTATAGTGCAATCAAAGTATAGTAATCGTCAACAAATTCAAAGTCAAAAAATTAAAGTATTTCCACGTTTTAGGCCAACTAATGGTCACACCGTGTAACAAGAAAAATGCAGCAGTTCCTATACAAAAGCCTCGTACATGTTGGAATTTGAAAGACATTCATAGATCAAAACAGAAAAAAATAGTATAAAAAATTCATTAATATTCCCTTTAAGAACAGAAAATGTAAATCGAAGTTCTTAAACACATTACTAAACTTGAATTGAAAAGACGTAATTTACGTTGCCAAAAAAATTAAATAAATAAGCAATTCGTTTTTCCAAAAGAGGGAAAGAGATGTTTTCCTGGCATTGAAGGGGGGATACTACAAACAGGATTCCCAAGTGCTTTCTAGAAAAGTACAAATAATTGAAAGATTGCTGAATATTTAGAAGGTATCGAAGCACCTTTCCTAATTCTATTTTCACGTTTACTATGTATGACTTTCAACAATGGGTGGGTTAGTCGGCATTAGAAAATATATATATATATATTAGGCTCTTTTAATGGTTCTCTAATATGTGCTTTCTAATAACGAAACGGGAAAAAAAAGAAAAATAATTGTTCTGTTGTCCATTAGAAATCGAAAAAAAATGAATTTTAAAAATAGAATGATTAAATGCAGCGTCTGCGCAAAATTAAGCTAATGTTGTTAAATGAAGTGTTACATTTCATTGATGTCAAGTTGGTTTTGAATTTGAGTGTATGTGTGTGTGAATCCAACTCTTTGATGACTTCCCACATTTGAAGTTTTTCTTCATCCAAAAAATACAATTTTGGAGCAATATATGTATTTTTGGAAATCCGAATAGTCGATAAATTTACACGGATCATGTCTTTTTTCCTTCGGAAAATACATTTTTGGAGTCATATGCATTCTGTCGTGAATACGAATTGTTGATGTATTTCAACGTTTCAAGTATTTTTTGATCCGAAAAAATGCATTTTTGAAATCATATATATCTTCTTGTGAATCTTAATTATTGATAAGTTTCTACGTTTCAAAATTTTTTTCATTTGAAAAATACAGTTTTGAAATCATATACATTTTCATGTGAATCCGAATTGTCATTCTTCATCTGAAAATTACATTTTTGGGCTCATATATATCTTCTTGTGAATCATAATTTTCGATGAATTTCCATGTTTCAAATATTTTATTATCCGAAAAATACATTTTTTAAAACATGATAACACAAAAATGCTTTGAGAAAGTCGAATTAAATTTGACATATTGATTTACTCCAAATTTGCATATTTATAAATTTTGAATGAAATCCATACTTATGAAATTTGTCAATCTGAGAACAAGTGATATTTTTTACTACCAGACGTAAATAAATAGCTAAGCTTTAATGTGAATTTAAATACCTAAAGGGTAGATTCGTATCAAATTTTCAGCAAAATTCACCAACGAGTTCGTAATTCTATACTTCCGTATTAATGTAAACTTAACTAAAAAGCACAAATTTCTCTGTGTATTTAAAATTACTAAAATTCAAATACCCATGTGCAAGAAAAACTGAAATTAATGTGTTAATTTTTTTCTGACATTCTATCTTCGAGCGAAATTATTCTTTTTGGTTGTTGTAAAAATACATATTAGATATTCTTTTCTATATTAGAGAAAGATATAACTCCTATCCGCAAAGTAAGGTTTCGTATCATGCATGTCTTAGCCTAATGTTTTAAAGGAATCTTTAGAAAATATGCAAGAAAGTTTTGGAAAGGTCATTTTTATTTGATTTGATATTTGCTATTTACTTTCTATTTGCTTCATAACGCATTATGTGATAATGCTGCAGAATTTCTATTCAAATGAACTTGCATTCAATAAAATTTTCTTTAATATATTTAATTAAATAAATAGCACATACATCCACACATATTAATGCACCCGAATTCTTCACATTAGTACAAATGACAATAATACATCGTCTCAAAAGAATCCAATTAGAAATATAATATTTCTGAAAGAGATATATTCGAATGCGTGACTTTCGTGGTGTTTTTCTTTTGTTCTAAAGATAATTACTAAGTTCCTCCCTATTTGTGCCGGTAACTTGTTCTTGCGTGTGACTTTCTTTCACGATTGAGACGAAGATTTCATGGCGCCTTAGCGTCATGGAAGTCTAAATATTAACGAAAAGAAGAATTAAAATCGCATTAGAAGGAGCTAATATTTTATTCAGTAATTTTATGCTGTCTGAGTGTCATGTTTGTAATTCATTTGAGTTTTGAATTGCGTGCATATCACTCGAAGAATTACATGTCTGATAAATATATATATATCTTTATGTTCGTGCATTCTTAAATGCAATTATTTTTCCTTATAGTTATTCACTATCTCAACTTTCCTTAATTACAGCTATAAAAATAAATTCGTTATAAGTTTTAGCATGTCAAATAGATATATCCTTAGCTGTTAAGTAAATAATACTTTTTTATTTAAATTAATCACGTGAAATTACTGAGAAAAACCTCTATAGCTTATGACCGCGGGCTTCTGCCTTCAGAGCCGAAATGTTCCAGGTACGAAATTCTATTTTACCCAAAAACCGTAATGTAAATGCATTTGGTGCTCCTTAATTTAATCGGGTTCAAACGTCATCTCGTTGATATGGTGTGGAAGTTTAGATAAAATTTTAGTTAAGGAAGTTTAGATTCCTGCTCAGGTGTCGACCTCTACATGTCACCGAACTTCAAAATTACGAGGTCCGTCCAAAGATAATGCTTTAAAACGTGTAGAGTATAACAAATAACAAGTTAGTATTGAAAAAAATAAATAAACCATGCCGTACAGTCTGGTAATAGATATGTAAACATTAAGAAAAGGAAAGCAATATTTTAGTCTGTGTCTAGGACGCATGCACTATTTATCTGAGGAAGTATGCAAACGAGTCGAAATAAAATACAGATTCGCATAACACGCATTATTATTTTCCCTCCTGATTGGTTCTAGATTGTGATTGGTTAGAAGCAAACTTTGGACAAATCCCCATGAATTAATAGTAATACTTCAATGAAAAGTAATATATTCATATTTTTAATTCCTAATTATTGAATATCCGCAGAAGATAAATTTTACAACTCGAATCCGATCACGAGCCCAGACCACGACGAAAACACACTACCTTTATTTCAGGACGCCGGCTTTTGTTACATGTATTCAGATTTTGTCAATTGTAAGTTTTTTTTTCAAGCGATTGCAATGTATTTTTTCTATAAAGTTCACATACATCAAAACCAAACTGAAAAGGAGTCATATGAGCTTTAGAAACTGGTGGCGTGGTGTAACCTTAAAAAAATCTTTAGCCTTCCAGCGGGCGGGCGTATGTGAGAGATACACTAGAGATGAATTTCGTTTTATACCTTTAGATCTGGTGGCGCTGGGAAAGCCTGTCCTCGAGATTTGTCCCCTTCCCTTTGACCTACTTTCAGTTGTCGTCGAAGTGTGTGGCGTTAATAGGTCTCTGCCAATCAGAAATTTGTATTTTAAAGATACGCGCGACCGTTCATGTAATTTTTTTACATCTGATTTTGTATGATTTTACAAATAAATCCGTATTGTTTTAGATTGACGACAGCTGGAAAATGCACTTACGAAAGAAAATGTTAAAAAAACACCCATGTCTCTACAAAGTGAGCTAAAATTAAAGGTTCTAAATAGAAAAGCCGAAATAGGTATTGGAGAAATAGAAGATGTGACGTCAGCTAAAAAAAGATGCAAACCTTACCAAAAAGAAAAGCGGACTAGAATCACGAGGTTCATTTGTGAGATTTTCCTGAAATGCACATGTTTGGACCACACTAAACACATTTGCTCAAATTGCAACGATGCAATGAAATAACAATGAAACTATTGTCTTCCTTTTCATATCTAACTGTCAATTATTTTTTTATACATAAATTATGCATTTTTTGCACTTCTACATTTTAAATGCAAATTGTTCTGTCAAAATATAGGCAATTTTTTTTTATATTATTTTAAATCAATTCAGTTAACCTGCGGTCATATTATATTGTTATTGCAATCTATGTTTATATTGTTTCTGCTTCTTTTCAAATAAAAAATGTTTAAAGTTATTGTAATTATTAATGAGCTATTTACAATATAATTTTAATAGTTGTCTTTGAAAATTTACATTTTACTATAGCGTACGTGAGAAATACGCGTGACCTTTCCTGTTGGTATGACGGCCGCGCCCTCTAGAAGGTTAACCATCAATACTCTAAATCCCGTGAGTATTTGTATTTTCCAAAACACCACAAATCTATAGTGTGTAATTCACAACACATCCACAGAGATCTTATCGTCACCATAAACAATCCTTTCTTAACTATAAGTGAGTAACAGTTAACAATTTTAAAGTTAATTCTTCCATCACAGAATTTAAGAAATTCTTCTACTATTTAAGCATCCGCAGTATAAACTCATGATGTCCCGTAGTTTAACAAAGCAAATGAAACATTGAAAGTTAATAAAGAGATGCAAGCCTTGTCGGGTTTCATGAATTAGGTTAGATCTTTTGCATCGTTTAGAAACCTGATTTCTAAGCAGATAATCTACTTATTTCTAACCTGGATGGCGTTTCCAGTGCTGATCGAAATTGAGTAATTCCATCGCGTGCTGATAGAAGGGAATTTTAATTGAAAGGAATTCGAGCAATGATTTCCGATAGGAATGCACGGAATATTCTGATTTGATGTGAATTGGATATGAGATTAGATAATAAGTTTCTGTACGGCAGTAGAGTTTCTGGAAATGACTATGAATCGTATATTTTAGTAAACACGTACACGAAAATGAAAATATTGAAATTGTTAAAAAAAATTAACTGTGAAATTTCGACGAATTTCCCCAATTTAAACCTCCTCAGGAAAAAATGAAGCATTATAACCTGAAGCATAACGAATATTTTGAAATAGTAAGTGAAATTCTAATTAATCACCTTGCATTTTGAAATTTTTCAGTTATAATTTTAAACATGAGTGCAATAATCATGTAAATATAAACAAAAAGTTTTTTCATCAGCAAAATAGATTAAATCTTAAATAAATTTAAAATTTATTCTTTTTAATATGCATTATTTCAAACGGAAATATTATTTTAGTGGAATTAATATCATTTTTATAATAAGTATTTTTTAATTAATTTTAAGATACACAAATTATTTTATTGCAATCTGATATTTTTTGCTGCTCATATATGATACACACATATATATATATATATATATATATATATAGAAAGATCATATATATCATTAGATCTTTCATATATATAGATATATGAAATATTTGATAAATGCTAAAGATTAAAAATTATTTGTTAACAGAAAAATTCTTTTGAAGGTAATATTCATGAATTAATTTTTTTTCGTCAACCAGGCATGAGTTTGAAAATTTGATTAAATCTTATAGGAAGGTTAGTAGAAAAATGGAAGTTTATAAAGCTTCTAAAATATTTTGTTATATTTTGTATAATGGATTTGTCAAAATTGAAATCTTATATATGTGTTGCTAATAAAGCCATCAAAGACTCAATTATTTAAAGATTTATTTCTAACCTCCCAGTTTCTCTTTTTTAAAATCTATTTAGCTTATTTACTTGAGTTTTTTTTAATTCATATATCATTGCAAATTACATTTTCTAAATTAATCTTCCAAACAGCTTGTTTCGAGTCGAAATCTTTAATAAAGCTTCCTGGTAATTAGGGAATCAAAAGGTAAATTTCATGTTAAGAGTCTAATCGAAATTCTGAAAAACTGTACTATCGATTAACATTGGTGGAAATGTTTTACTTTCCAAGGTAACTGGACTTCCTCGGCTTTAAGCTTTGTGGAATAAATGACATTTTCAAAGAGATTAACAGCATCATTGGTCATTAGTTTTGACCTATGAAGTCTGCTTCTATCCTTTCATGGTGAAACTGCTTTGAGCGTTTAATTTAATTCCTTGTAATTAAGTGAATTAAATGCCAATTATTTAATCAATAAAGTAATTTGAGTTAATTATTATACCTGCACCATATACCGAAACGAAATTTAATGGAAATTAGGCATAATTATAAGATAAAGTAGCTATTCGTCCAAGCTAGTGGGACTTTCTTATCGTATAATTGGTTATGCGTTTTATCTAATGAATAAGTACAACGCATATTTACTTGATGATAAAACTATTCTTTCTCATAGCATAATAATCAGTTATTGTTTACAGCCATTATAGGAGGCTTCTTTTCTGACATTTTGTTACGTTTAATTCTATCAAGGGGGGGGGGTGAAAGCACAACGAGCATTTAATGAATATTAGATATAATGCATAATTTATCATGCGGAGTTAGGCCTTTAAGGCTTCACTGAAGATTTCCAATAAGCGAGGTCATAATAGTTGCTGCTTATATACCTTGGAGGGAATATCAATTCAAACTAAAAAAAAAAAAAAAAAAAAAAAAAGATCGAGGAAAGAGCGATGTTGTAGCTTCTAAGTGTAAAACCCACTAAGCACCTGATTGAAAAAGTCGGGCTTTTATGTCATATCAAGATGACACTCACACGATTGCTTTCACAACCTTTTTTTAACAAGGAAATGAAGGCTATTTTACACACCTAGCAGATAGAACAGAGTGAAGAACAACAATGCCTAAACAAGGTCAATCAGACTTGAACTTGGGGCTCCCAGATCATGGAGAAGACGCTCCACACCTAGGCCATGCTCTTGATAGTAAAGTCCATATCTGAGCTAATGACTATTTAAAATGTCTTGAAAACTTAGTATTGATAACTTTACTTTATGTCACCATAGTTTAAAAAGTTAAGACAAAACACACATTTTTTTTAATTATTTAAAAACCAACAAACAAAATGAAACCTAAAAAAAATCCAGATGAACGAATAATAGATATGTTTGAAAAAATATTTATAAATTGTGTTAATTTATTTGATTATTCATGCAATCTGTTGTCCCTAAAAGCTCGCTTTTAGTTATTTAGAAAACCCTTCCATTTATTTAACTAAAAGTAGCCATGAAAACGATAATCTAAATATTTCATGACATATGTGGTTGCAAAACTTTTGATCATAGTGAAGTCGCCTGTTCTTTTTAAAAAACAATGGATAAAATAGCTAATATCTATCTTAATAAGCATGGGAATTATTTAAATAGTACATATATGACTAATTTAAAATGATAGTAATTCAAGACTGGTATACGACAGATAATTTAGAATAAAATTAATTTATTTCTGATAACCGAAACATAATTTTAGATAAACCGTTATCATGAACCTTTTGAACCTTGATCAGAAAATGAAATGGCACCACAAAAAATAACATCTGAAAATGCAATATCAACGTGGAACTATTTCCTTCATGATAGAAGATTTAAAACGTACTCAACCTGCATATAGTAAAGAATATTAAAGAAAACTTGTCTAAAGAAAGTAATCTTCTATTATCAAAGCATGACCTTACCCAACAAGCCACAAAGGCGCCGAGATTAATGGGAAAAAATTACTTTTATGCATATTTACTTATTCATTCCTAATGATTATGCAAAAAATAAAGGGCGCAATATGATTGGTTAGAAAGAGTACAAGATACTTTATATAACGTGATTTTCGTCGATTTTCATTTCTAGCAGTATTTTTAATTCTAAATAATTTTCATAATAGAGTGGATACTGCATTTCCTTTAAAGATTGAAGCGTTACTGGCTTGGTGAAATTGTGTTCCCATTTATAGTAGGTAATTATTTTTTATCCTGAAATATTCGTTTTTAGGATAGTTATTTTGAGTTTCAAATGCGCAAGTTCACTGCTTCCATTAGTAATGGGCATAGAATGTCTTCTATTGTATTGATGTCGGTAATTGCATATAGATTGGTGAAAGATCGGTGATTACTTTGTATCTATGGTGGTGAAATATCGATGACTGTTGAGAATTTGAAAGCTTCCAACCAGTTTAACAGTGATATCAAGTATTTCATGCGTATGTATACAGTTTATTTTTTAAATACAAAAATAAATGAACCACTGTTGAAAAAGTAACGAAAAGACATAGATTCGATCATTGTTATCGCAGCAAAGAATTATAATTAAACGTATGAAGCTTCCTTCTCAAAGTGAATTGCCAATGTTTTAAATAAACAAAGTGATTTAAATCAATCTTATTAAGAATTCAGAGAATGATGCGACTTTGTAATTTTGGCTATTTGAGCTTTTCGATTGGCGAAACTATTTTGTATGGACAGTTCTTTATTTCACTTTCTTGAATGAAATCTCAAAGGTGTAGGTATACTAAAATCTTGGAGCCACCCCATCTGAATGAAGAATAAGAGAACTGTTAATTTTATTTCCAGTGTTTAGTTTGCTTTTGAATGAACTGATTAATAAATGCTTAGAATGCTGCATAGGGGATTGCTTCTTGTTTAGCAAATATATTACCTGTTTTGTAAGTATATTTATACTGGTGAAATGCGGATGAATAAGGAATAGAATGTTAAAGCAACTAATGGTGGTTCCCAAATCTCATCACAGTTGCAAGTTATAGCAGACCAAATCTGATCTAGTACATTTGTTGCATATAATCTTCAACCTGCGCACTTGGAATTATTATTATAGCCTGTTAAAACAAACATATAGGCTTATCTTATAAATCGTTCTTTTGGAATAATTGTTTTTTAAATGACGAAAACGAGAAACGTAAACTATGGAACTCCTAGAATTATGCCCGGTATTACAAATCCAGTATACTTCAGGTATAACCAAGATTCAGAGACTAGTAATTCTCTGAATCACTTGCGAAATGACTTCAGCATACTAATCTGTATATATTAAAAATAATTGGCACTAAATTCTAGATCAAATACATAGCCGGAGTCGTAAGCAGCCAAATTAAAAGCACGAGAAAATGGAAACGTACTTCCCTTTAAATTTCCTCTGGTAGAAAATTAATTTTTGGCACCAAGTTAAATATTTTGAAAAATGTATTTTGTAGCTTTATTATGCTAAAAGCCACTTACGTCATCGGTTTTTTCTGGGTTCATTCAGACTGAATTAGTAGTTATTGACTGATAAGTTTCGCTAAAGCTGCTTTAATCAATGATGAATTATGAATTAAAAAACTTCCACGTATCTGGAGGTTTAAGATTATGTAAGTAAATACAGTCTTGTAGCCTATTCAGATTTCTGGTTGTCAGAAAAGTAATTGGATATCGACACTGAGAAACGGCAGTCAATACAAATTTTATTTCCTGCATTTCCTATAAATTTTGAATTCTAAAATTGTCTTGTCTAATAATTTGGTCATTTGAAAGAACATCCGTTTCATATTCCAGTTAAAATGTTTAAATCATTCAGCTCAATAGAAATATGTTAACGATAATTCATCGTATTCAGTCTTCATAAATTTTCCCTAAAATATTCATCTTTACTCTTGTTTTCTGTTCTGACAAAACAGCAGTAAACTTAATGTGGATTAAGGGTATAATACGAGTAAGGAAATCTTGAAAGAGCCTTAGAAACTCTTTATACATTAATATAAAAATGATTAAATAATTGTATTCAAAGATTTTTATCCCAAGCAAAGCTACTCGCATTTTAAAATGTTTTTCAATGAAAATATTTGCTAATCGGATTCTTATTTGATTCGTATGAGTTGGTCATGTTAACAAACTCATCCAAAAGAATAGATCTGGTATTATTATATTTCATATTGGATTTATATTTTTAAGTTTAGTAATAAGCGTCTTTTATAGGTTTTATCCTTCCGTCTCAAAATACCTACAGGTAAGTGGCGATTTTCATCAATAGGACTTTCATGTGTTTTAATCACAACTAGAGTGGAAGACTGCAATGGTAAATTTTGAAAATTTACAAATTTGAATGAAATTCTTCCACAATTAATGTTTTCACCTGATATTTGAACCCGACTGACAAATTTTACCCGATTCAATGTGTATCTTGTGATTAAATATAATTGGTGTCAGTTTCATAAGTAACGAGATCTAATCGTTGATATTTAGAATTTAAAGACGAAAATGGAGGTTAGACATTTAATGTTTTTAATGTTTTAATTTAATAATTAATAATTTAATGTTTTGACTTATTTGTTAGCAACTAAGAACGTGACTTACAAACGGATGATTCCGTTCAACACTTAATTTATTGAAAGTACCTTATTGTTAGTCAAAATAATCATGGGTGGCTTTAATTTAATATGTACATCTCATGACTATAGTATTGCTGATCCTGAAGATTTTATTTATTCCCATTTAATGTACAGTACTGTATGCTGCAAAGCACGCAGAAAAACACTTCTTTTAACTTGTTTTTATAGTTGACTCGCCTAAGGGATTCTCAAATGGAATATGGCGCAGATTAGCCAAAAATGATTTGTTTTATGGTATAAGTTCTAAAATTTGTTGATATATTGGCTAAAATGGAGGTTAGTGTGAGCCCGAATTTATCGTCAATATGGAAACCCAACGAAACGCACTTCTAGTAGTAAAAATGGTTTTAAGGTTACATTTCACGATGGTTGAGTTGTATATGAATTATTTTATAAAAATGTTAAATAAAAAAAAGAAACTATTAAAGATTTTAATTTTGTTCTTTATTGTAATTAAAATTTTTTACAACTAAAATGACACTGCAATTTTATTTTTAATGTGAATACGAACAGACAATATTTACTTTTGAAATTTTTAATCGTCAGTATGCGCTTTAAAACAAATCGGATGAATTCTTACTTTACGAAATCCCTTGCATTTTTGCATTAAAAGTCCAATGCAATTCTTAGCATTTCTAATTTTTTTAACGGCTCTTTCCCTTGAAAATTTCTTATATCGGAAATTATACAATAGGATGTCGGGTAAATGAAATGGGAAACAGTATTCAGGACGTGCAGAATGCGTGAGGGGTTGTGCTACGTATTGAGTGATGCAGTTAGGGATTGATGTTTTTTTTTTTTGCATGCCCAGGTTCCTGTTATCCACAGTCCTTCTGTTCCGTGTGCTAGCGAAGCTACGAGGCTCCCGCTCCTGCCAATAACGAAGTCGTAGGATGTTTTTAATTTTAAATTCTCCTCGGTGCCTTCAGATGCCGTAAGGCATTCCGTGCACTAAATATTCACAAAAGACCGTCCGAAAAACTTCTTTAAAACTGTTAGTATAATCAGTTATTGTAATCCAAATGCTTCAAATATTTTAAATGGAAATATCATACAGTTTTTTTTACAGTGACAGTAGAAGTGTTTATTTTTTCGCAATTTTACTTGTGACCTGGCACCCTTAACGCAGGAAAAGGCACACTACTTTTACAGAGAAATTTTACATTTCTAGTGATTTGTAAGCAAAAAGGAATATAAATTTACAAAGGTTACGAGATTAAATGGATAAAGCAACAATGTGTTATTCAGTAAAGATGTTTCTATCGGATATAATTCTGACGAATGTAAATGAAAAATTTGTTCAGTTAGCATATTAATGCTTTTAAAACGTTCTTATTCATGAATATTGCAATTTTTTCTATAGGTAAAATAAAAGGCATATTGAGTGTCATAGTAATCTGAAGTACTCCTCAGAAATTTGAAATGCTAATATCGGCTGTGAAAAGTCACATTTCACAATAAATCGTTGATTAACCTATATTTGTCCATTTATTCCATCATGCATTCCTCCATTTAAAAATCGGTATATTTGGTATTGCATTCGATTTATTGTATAAATAGTTCATACATCGAACGATAATGTACATATTAGCAGAGATTCAAAATTTATATATGGATATTTTGCTGTATTTACGAATAGCAGTAATTGATTTCTATCGACTTGCCTTATTGACAATTGACGTGGATATTTCGATTGCTCATACAGGTATTTTAAACATTCTAAATCACTCAAAGATATTCAAATACGTCTTCTGTTTCGAAATTTGAATCAAATAATGATACAGTAAATATAAGGAATTTGAAATGCAATCTTTTACACATTTTGTATCGTGTTATTTTCTAGAATTTTTTTATTCATGAAGTGACAACTCAGTTTGACAAAGCAGAATCGGAGAAACTCTTCAAGTTTTATAAAAGTCTATTGTGTCACGATTTCCCCCGAAGGAATTGAAAAGTCACCAAATTTGATGCAAATTTCTCTACGTGATTTACCTGCAATTTACACTTATTACACTAAATAGTTAAATACAGTACAAATCCAGACGACTGCTTAGCCATCAATTAAAGAATTAAATGGTTCTAATATAGTAAGGATCGGCCATGGCTCTCCTTCCACAGGGCGATATTTCGCCAAGTCTTACATCACGAGGTCGAAGGTCACCTCACCAGAGAGGATTGACCGTTGGGTTCAGATAGGAACGAGGTACGGGCAGAGAAGGTGGTGTTCGCCATGAACAAACGGACTTAGATTTAGCAGGATGTTTCTTGTAAATTCCTATTGTAAATACATAACTAATATATTAATCTAGAAAATAATTGCCTCCTATTTTTCTTTTAATATAAGTAACATTTGTGAGAGGAAATTGTAACGAGATTAACATAGATCTAGAAATGACTATTTAGACCTCTAAATGAATGCGGCGCAAGCCATCTCAACAAAGCATAGGGAAACTTTTTAGATGTTGAGCAGGAACTTTATTAATATCAAGCTTAAATTATAGAATTGAAAACATTAGAAAGTTAAACTGAGCTCTAGATATATTTGAAAAAATGAATCCAGTGATTGGATATTTATCGCGTATCGCTGTCTAAATTTTCAAACTTTTTATGAGCAGAAATCCCGTTTTTTAGTAGAATACGCTTAGTTATGCTGATTTATTCTTTGTATTCATCAACAGCAATTTCTTCCAGCACTTTTGTAATCTCCACTCATTGAGTTTGAAGAAAAGAACTTAGGCGCTGATTTGTTTGTTGGAATATTAGCGTAATCGCGGGTCTCGCCATCTAAGGATCTTGGAATTCAAATAATCAGAATGATGGTAAAACTTTAGAGAGTTACTCCCATATTCTTGGATGATTTTGGAGGCAATGTCAACATTTCATCTAATTGCATGTTATATCAGGCGAGAAATTTAAAACTGTATTTTCACGAGTTAAAGAAACATTTTCCGTAGATATTTTAAGTAATACTTCAGCTTAAAATTATCTTAAATGTTGAGTAATTATCAATAATCACGCAAAGTAACTTCAAATTGTATCAACAATTTCAATTATTCAATATTTAAACAAAGATATTGAATTTTCAAAAATTTCAAATGACGCTGACTTGTTTACACTAAGTTGTATATTTCAAACAATTATATTGAGGTTTGAATCCAAGCGATGTACATCAACTGCATAAGTGAAGCGAGTCAAAATTAGTATTGGTAGCTACCCATGTATGTACGTTAGATATCCTTCAAATTGTAATTACGAAGTAGTAATGACGTAGAAAAGAAATTCTATCTGAAAACCAATTTAAATTTGCATTTAAAATTTATGAACTAGGAAAGCCCGTTATCCCTAAAATCGGAACTCTAACTTCGTCAGCTTAGATATTTTCATAGCTTGTAGAAAGTCTTAACATTTTCAGTTTTCTATCGCCTGAATACAATCCAAATCACAGGAAAGTAGATAAAATTCCTTAAAGTTAATCTGCTTCAACCGAAGATATCCCATTGCTTGCCGGCTTAGCTAAACGGCAGTATTCTACTTCTAAAAATATTCGGAGCATTTCGTGTTGCTTGACCAGCATCGGATCAAACTGTCTGAAATAGAATCCATTGTTTCAATAAAAGCTAGTTTAACGATTAAATCCTTCAATACTTCAAATTTGATATTTGAAGATAAAAAAATTCGAATTGTCTTATTATTTATACACCTAGTCATTACTTCTGTAGATTTTTATAATTAATGTTCTGAAATCATAAGTCGATTATCAGCTTAAACCCAAGTTTATTTTAAAGAATTCCTAGAACACAAATTCTGCAGAGACGAGTTTTTTCTTTAAGTTTTCAATAGCGGACCATGTTTGGTTGATACTTAAAAGATAAAAAATATCTTGGATAGCTTTTAACTTCTCATGCATGGTTCCATTTTATATTGCAGTAGTTGATCTCATTATCCAGCAATAAACTTCTAGAATTATCCTGGAGGTTGTTAAAACAAATTTCTGAATTTTATACAGAATTCTTGTAGCCCAAAAATTGATTTGCAGGCTTATGAATGTTTAGACAGTTTGGAACAAGTGGTTCTTAATTAGTGCTTGCAATTAGATTGATGTAAATTACAATTCCTATAGCATAAAATAAAATACTAAACTTTTAGTCACATGGCAATCGCCTTAAATGTGTTAATTCAAATCCAACAGACATTAAATTCGACAGATTCTACATTTCATTCAACAGATATCAAATGCTAAAAATTCAACAGAAACTTAATCTTAACTACTTAATACAATTTTCTTAAATTTTAATTCAGACTTGCATTTTGATTTGTATAGGTGTTAAATCACTTACGAATGAGGGATAAAGCCCTCTATAAAATCTTACATACCAAGAAAAAAATCGAACTTCACTAAAAACTAATTAAGTTGAATACATTAAATCAAGAAATTGGACTATTAAGACGGAAATATTTTTATGAATCTGCTTAAAAATCCCTTTAAAGTAAAACTGAAAGATAATAAACCGATATTTCTTTAGAAAGTTTGTTAAATAGCCTTAAATTTTAAATATCTTCTGTTTGATTTTAGAATTTATTCAGTCCTGCTTCAGAATTTATTCCCGTGAAAAAAACTCAGTGGCTGTGCTAGCCAGTTACATAGCAGCCCTGAATTCCAGACGATATTTTTAACTCGATGCCTGATAACAGTAGAAGTGAAATGTCTTGGAATTTGAACCAGCATAAAATTTGTGCTTTGTGTAAATATTACGAAAAACTAAATTTCTACAGTGTACATCTATTTATTGCACTCTATTAGAATTTAATGGAATCGGTAATTTAATATCACCTAATCTTGTAATTTGCAACTTGGTAAATAGGCTGCACTTAACTTGTACAAGGTTAAAATTCCATTGTATTTCTTGCTGTCTAAGAATTCAAAATCAAAGTATTGTCACCGGCCTTGTCTAGGAATTTTAATCGCGATTTATTCAATAATCTTCGCCAACCATGATTCAGGTTATTCATTTGAAAAGTACGAATCTGCCGTTTTTAGTTAATGCATTTTAGTTTTAAGTTAATCTCATAATTAGGGCAATTAAAAATATTGGATCTAAATCGTATTGCATTTTGTCAACTGGCACTTTGTATCCTTATCCTTAATTTCCACTCGTATTGGGCCACATGCCCACTCGTATTTAATTGCCTGGGGGTTGTTGCATGTCAAATCTGTCAGGCCAAACGTCCTCCCGCTGGTGTGGTGCCTGCCGTGTGGAGAGGGAAATGCCAACTTAGGTGTCATTCTCGCCATGACGTCCTTCCCAAAATAGCCCTGTTGCTTTAAAACAGGAAGTTAATGTAACTAAACTCCACACGTATTCATCCTCCACACACAGCAACCCTTGTCTCATATTTGAAAATATAATTCTTAAATTTCAAAAAGTTTAGCACTAGTTTCAGGGAGAAAGTACATAAGTACATAGAATTTAAGTTTTGGCGATAAACGGTTTCCTTTCAAGGTTTCTCCAATTGACTGAATTTCCACTATTACCCTTCTAATACTCGGTAACAGTATGCGTAAAGGCAAATTCGCAATTAATCTTTTTAATTTGATGCAAACGCTTTGTTTTGTAAATTTTAATCGTAACAAATTCCAAATAAAACGTAGGATCGGAATAAATCAGTTGAGGAAACACTTCACAGCTTAACTCATTTGCCCTAAATTATTGCGATAAAGATTTAAAATATAACTCTCACTTTGGAAAGCCAGCCGGTAGCGCTTATGTTAATCTGTTCGGGAATTCCTTTGTATTATCAGAAAATGTCTCCAGCTACTTCAGGATAGATACGGAGTAAGTGAGGATTTTTATTAACAGGATACATCGTTCAACCTTTCTAAATGTTTAAAACAGAATAGAATTTAACATGCGGTATTAATCTTTAAGCACGTCACCTTGGCGTCTAATGCTATCAATTAAGTTGCATGCAAGAATGTTTAATCGCTTAATGAACTTAGTATTCTTATCTAAATAGCCTATTTTCTGTACTAAGTAACGCCATTTTCTGGGTGTAGTTTTCGTGAACTGCTTTCTAAATAATATGTACTCAAATATTTTTCATAAAAATGCAGAAATTCTGTGGAACTTTAAACTGATTTATTCTTCAATAGATTTAAAATTTCATAACGCAATGATTTGCATTTTTTCTATACAAATAATAAACCAGAGAGAAAATTTATCAAAGAAACTCAACTACTGTTCTTGAATTATGGGTATGCATTTTAAATCATTTCACTTTCAAGGACTTAAAGATATGAATGCGGATTTGGCCTTCTCGTTCTAGAATTGAATTTTAGTATTGAAGCATTCTGTTGAACTTTGTGTTAAATAGATAGGTTTCCATCTACGACTTGCTGTATCTTAACTTCTGAAATTTAAATGACAATATTGTGCAAGGATGTACTGTTAATTCTATAAAATATTGTCATTTTATGCGTTATAATACAGTTATGCATAGCATAAATATCATTGTTTTGTTAAACTTTTATGAATTAGCGCCTTCATACTAATCGTATTCATAATTACAGCCCCTTTCGATTGTTTCTGTAATTATTGATTTTAATATTCGATCTCGTGTTTGTCAATTTAGATTATGATTAAATTGCAAACAATAAAATTGTTAATTTTGCAGTTGGGTTTATATGAAATTTGTGCCCAATTAATCAAATGTGTTTTTCTGTGCATTTAATGAAGTATATAAATTTGCTTAATGATGCTAAATTCGTTAATCATCATCTTGAGTTTTAATTTGTGCAATAAAATCTAATTTTTGAGTCTTAATAATGGAAAGATCGATAATTAGACTTCAACCATTTAAATTTTTTCACCTACATTTTTCAATATCTTCCGGAAGATTACAGAATGTAACCAAGGCTTTAATCTAATACAAACATTTTAAAATATAAATCTTAAGAACAGAGTTTCGAAAGAATAACAAGTGAAATGCACCAACATTTGTGAAATCAAATTGTTGAAACTCCCATCAACGTTATTCAAACAGTGACCTTGTTTTAACCCTTTGTGGTCGTATGTCTACTCTCGGCCATCAAATCATTTTTACCATTCCCGTCGTATGTCTGCCCTTGGTCACCTCAGCAAAGAAATATACTAAACTTATATTGTATTCATCATGTTTTAATCTCCATTTAGGATATCAGTTTGCATCATCTATGAAATAAGAGGGCGGTGCAGTTCCAATATACAGGCGTCACGAAAAAATCGCCAAAAAAACTGTCGACAATTATTTTTGTTGCTTTTTTAGTCCTTTTCTTATCTTGGTGACTTATTTCGCGTTTTGTTCACATTGGCAACATCTTGCATCCAAATAACGGATAGGTACCGAAGGCTCTAAAGAACGTATTCACGAACCAATATGGCGCTTCTACCACTTCGTGACAAGGAAACCCGATAGTAATAGAGCAGCCTTTGACTCACCGAAATCAAGGGTAGAATTGAAACCAAACCAATTATTTTGGAGCCATTTATCATCGAAAACCATGACTTCACAATGGATACTGTTTTGTAAGATCCCTCACGATGGTGATTCTTAAAATATAACTTTTGCAATAAAACATTTCATTAAAACATTGTGTTTAAAACATAGCAATTTACAAAAGAAAGAAAATGAGTAAATTTTGTTTCCTTCATAATCTTGCATGCTATGTATCGCTGCTCGCCCAACGGACATTAATTCTGACCAGTACGGCATCTGTGTCTCAATTTAATCCGACAGCAAAGGTTTAAGATGTGTCTTTCAAGTGCAATAAATCCTGATTCCCCAATTCAGCTCCTCTTAAGCAAAAAATTGAATATTCCAGTTGCCTAATGATTTAGATAATGGTTTCTTTTTAGTTAGGATACAATTTTAAAACCAAGTTAACCATCTAAATAATTCTCAGTAAGTTAACAGATTCGGTGTATAAATTTATTACCTTCCCGGGAAGTGATAAAATTCTCTTGTCTAAAAGAATTTATGAATGTTAGTTCTTCAGAGTCTGTTCAGACTTGGTGTTAAGTAAATTTTCCGAAAGGATAATTTTTGAATTTCCATATCTCTGGATAAATTGATTTGAATAATTCGTTATCAACTATCTTAACGTTGTCATTTTTTTCACTCATTTGAATTCGCCTTAATTTATATTGTCCTTTGTCGCTTCCAACATGCTTTCAAACTGTTTAACAAATTACTTTATTTCTCGTTTTATTCATTATGAATTGGAAATGTAGGATAGTCAAAGATTTATTTTGTATCAAATAAATCTTTAAAAACCTAAATTTCTTTATAACAATTACAAATACCCAAACATGCAGCTTTCAGCATAAACTGAAATAGTGTTTTGCGGTAGTTTTGATAGAAGTGTGATTTTCTATAATATACCATGTTGAGAAAAGTATTGCTTGAAATTTGTGAGCTATACTTCAAATACTTCTCAGATTTTGTTTACTTTTTTATCATCCCTCATTTTGGAAGGGCTTTCAAAATAGTTAAATTAGTCTCGGTACTAGATATTTGAATATTTTTCTTGGAAAATATTTTCCAAAAGCGTTATTAAATATTTTACCAAAAATTAATTCATTTGAAATCTAGGGTGGTTATAATTAAATTTTCCCTATAAACAGCACCTTACAACGCAAATGGGTATACGAATTGAAACGAAATTTAGTATATAGACTATCCATGAGGTGTGAACACAAAAGCACGAAAAAAGTTAGTCAAATGTCCATAACACGGCGCATTTTCAGAAAAAAATATTAATTTTAAATAAACGACCAAAAACGAATACAAAAATAGTACTAACATTTTTCAGTTTCCTAAAGCCATGCATAGAACCACATTAAGTAAGGGGAAGTATGAAAAAATAACGACATTCTGAGAGAAAAAACAGCTCGGTTTGCAGAAACAAGAACAGATTAAGACTAAATTGCACGAGGAGTGGTTGTTAATCGTGTTTAGGATGATGTAGAGAAAGGTGCTCTATATGACCACCCTCACCTGCAAAATCTCAAGTCGATGAATAGTGTATTCAACAGCAGATCATTGCTGATTAGTTGTGAAGAATCGTCATGGATTTTTTATAAGTCATTGAACGTCGCAAAAAGATACCTCAATTATTAGTCAGAAAGATCAACATAAAACATGAGAACGGCTGCAAACGTTTCTTGCCCTAACTCTTTTTGCATAAAGCTTCCTCTTATTCCTTTATTACACATAATTCTTTTTCTAGTTTATTAATGTTATTTCTGTATTTCATTTTGGTCGTTTATTGTGTTAAGTTAAATGTGTGTCTGGAAAAAGCGTCCTCTTGTGGACTTTTCGGAACTTTTTTCCAAAGTTTCATGAGGGCATCTCATGTATCGCCTATATACAAATTTCACTGCAATCCGTTCAACCATTTACTTTGCAAGATGCTGTTTATAGGGTAAGTTTAATTATAACCACAATGTACATAGTCAATCAGTGAAAGCAACATTCGCTACAAAACTGTAAATCATTGTTGGCATTCATGCATTTTTGCGAAATATATTTTTTAGTTACAAAGCACATATTTAAGTGTATTTCTTTTTTCTATGTGGCTAAATTTTCCACTGAACCTCCGAAATAATGTACAAGATATTAAGGTGATGCGTACCAAGAAGCCTTTTAAAAGATCGAAGTTTTTGTTTTTTTACCAGTTAGAAGAACTATTCTTTCAAGTGTTTTAAACTTTAACTGGTGAGTTAACGATAGACTTTCGGTCAACCTTATTTTAATGATTGGCTCATTCGAATAAATTGAACTGTAGCCTCCTGTTTTGTAACCTTCAAGGTATGCTTTTTTAAATAATGTGGCTTTTTCTTCAGTGACGTCTGTAATAATCTTAATACTGCACTCCCAGTACTAAGCATAGCTTAGTAAATGACGCTAAATTTTGTCCATCGATATATCATCGAATCTACTGATCCTCGATTTGAAGCAGAGCTCCAAAGACTTTTAAGTAAAGCAGAAAGTGATTCGAGTAATGAGGGTAATTGAATAGAAGATTTTTCGATGAAAGTCGACTGGTTTCGATACGTATGCTCAAATATAATTAAGTCCCCTATGTATTTTGTAATTTGAATATATTTTGAAGCATTTCTAAAAATATATACCAAGATAAATATCTACAAAAATTTTAGGTTGATTTTTATACTATTACATTGCCTGTAAGTTTAAAATTCCTCCGAAATCAGATGATGCAAATATGGTTAAATATGACTCAGTGCCAGTTTTTAATATAATTGTTGAATTTATCATTATATTTTTTCTACGTTCCTATGTACGCTGGAAAAATTTAAATCTATGCAATAAGTTATTTCAAAAATATTATTTGTTGCAACTTATAATTTGTATGTTCAAACACCCCTAAATCTTTCAATGATGATATATTCTCATTTCAAATTAATCGATTTTGGTGACCAGCTACTTCATTGGGATTAACTTGTTGATATTTTCAATTTAGTGTTTTATGCAACTGATATTTTAAGTTTACGGTGAAAAATATTTTTAAACTTCAAATTTGGATGGTTACGTAATTATTTTAATTGATATTTTTGTATTAAATATCAAAGGAATTCCCCTTTCCCTTTGATGCAATTAAAATATAGTTATAATCCAGATGATTGTGAAACTCTTTTCCTTATGATGGAACTATAAGCCTTTGGATAGAAATATACGGCAACATTACAAATTTATAGCAATATATTACTTGAAAATCAATTGCATATCGCCTCTTTAATAGCCAAAATTCATATATAATTCCATATTTGTAAATTTAATTCTCAGCAATTAAGTACATTAATACCATTTTGTAACTGTGTGTTGCATAATTATATTCATTTGGACAGGCAGACTTCCTCTGAATGGATTTTACTCAAAATTAACATCTGCAAATTTAGAGTAAAGACCGTATACCAAATTTGAAATATCTCTGATAATTTGTCAGTGACTTTTGTCAAAAACAGACATAAACCACTTCATATCCCTGTAACCGTAATTTTTACCAGTTATTTATACAGTGTAACTGATATAAACCGAGAGAAACATCGAATGAATCGCCTTAACTATCAATTATTGTGAATATTGTCTAATTGCTCGATGTCTTTATTGGCTAAAATTTAGTACAAGGTTTTATTATTTTATGAACAGAAGTCGGGACTAACGAAATGACTGACCTCTCGATGCGATATGATGACTTTTAAGCAAGCTATCAATGGGAGCCTATTCTACAGGAAAGGAAATTCGAAAATGTTGTTTCTAATGCACTTGTCATTGACAAGTCAGCTGACTGAAGAGCCAGGGGGATTCAATCCAAATTTTTTGCGCCTCTTGCTTTTCTTTTTTGTTCAGTAGCGCTATCTAGGTGCATGGATACGAGATAACTACTCACGCATCATAACCCTTTTTAAGGCCTGGAATACGAGATAACTACTCACGCATCA
>JAPMOQ010066276.1:93949-104716 GCA_026543055.1 Argiope trifasciata
ATAACCCTTTTTAAGGCCTGGAATACGAGATAACTACTCACGCATCACAACCCTTTTTAAGGCCTGGAATACGAGATAACTACTCACGCATCACAACCCTTTTTAAGGCCTGGAATACGAGATAACTACTCACGCATCACAACCCTTTTTAAGGCCTGGACTTCATTCATTCATACATTTCCTTCACTCTTCCACACATCGTAATTTAGACCTTGGTCAAAGAACGATCACCTCTGAAGCGATACCCCCTCCCCCCCAGTGGCATTGCAATCGACAGGGAGGATTTTGTGACCACGACAGATTTATACGTGTGCCCATCCCCAGCACAAAAGATGGTGTTTTGCCAGTGGGCTCAAATTCACAACCCAAGGGATGTGAATTCAAGCCCTAATACCAAGGCTGAAACGAACCTCAACAGTGTATTTGAGGGAACAAGATTCTAAAAATGAAGGAAATAAACATATGACAAAGTAAGTATTGTAAAAATGAGGAAAAATACATGAAATAGAGCTACACGAAGAGAATAAAATGAAAATAAAAATTCAGAAATATTAAATAAAGCATAGAAATTCGTCAAAATTCTCAGTTCAAATTTTTTGATATTACTGTACTTCCTATCCACTGCGTAATGGATGAAGTAAAAATATCTATACTTTCTCTATCTCGTATACGAAAAATAAATAATACTGCAAAAAATTACTACAATTTTATTTCTTTAAACAGAATTGATCTAAAATCCAGAATCTAATCTAGTTCTTTTCCCACTTTCATTAGTAAAACTATAATTCATTTGTAGAAATCATTAAAAATGTATGTTTGTATCTAGAAGCCCAAATGCTATGCCGAAATTCCCAATACCTTATCCAATTCGGATTCATATAGAATCGGAATATTCTGCATAATTCTATAACGGAATCACTGCAAAACTGCCTTTCGATTAAAATTTCCTCCGATCAACTCAGGATGGAATTTCGCAATTTGGATCAGCCTCCATCGATAACAATCAGCTAGACATAAACAGATTATCTACTCTGAAAGCGGGTTTCGAAGTGACGCGAAAGCTCTAATGCATACATAAAATCCAACAAGCCAATATCCATTTCCTCATTTAGGACTGATCGTTTCCTCCACTTCATCAACCTAGGAATAATCCTTTAACTAATAAGAGAATCATCTAGAATAGTAAACAAATTTATAACCTGTGAATTAAAAAATAGCTTTAAAATAGTTAACTACTTAGTCATACTCAGGAATGAATTGTCCTTCGTTTTAATTATGTTTATATATTCATTGATAAAATTAAGGAATTGAGAAGGTAAAAAAACGCCAACTTTGGTAAAACTTTGAATATCTATTGTTTTATAGCTTTAAAAATATATATACTTAAAAATTAACGAGAAACTAAGTGAAAAGCGAGATTTGGAAATTAATTGATATGTAGAATACTTATTAATATGCCTGTAACCAGAAACTGTCAGTCTTTTTTTAGAATTGTTAAGTTTAATTAAATAAAAAAAAACTTATCAAATAACTGAAGAAATAAAAAATATGCTATTACATTTGTAAGCTTGATAAGATTACATTTGCATTAAAACTTTATTAGAATGTGCGAGAAAGTTTTAGGTGAGCCAATTCTATAGGTTTGAAATTTAATTAAACATTTACTAAAATTTTAGCGCTTTTTGCAGTAACTTTTGAAAATATTATAGTACAAATAATTTTTTTATCATCTTAGCTTTCAAAAATTCTTTTCAACTACACTGATGGAAAAAATCCCAACACTAGAAAGGAGCTATGCTAGAATAAATAAAATTTGGTAGACGTGTTTATACATCTGAAAGATGACGTCGATTCAAATTTCGAGCTACACACGTAAGTGTGGCGCTAGTAGCGACACTATGAACATGCAAATGAGATTTGCTTTAAATAAGCGCTGTAAGGTTCGTGATCGCTTTTACAGTTGAGATTTGACGTAGTAGGTTAATGTTAGTCAAGGATGCCTCTGAGAAGACGAAGAAGCCATTATCAACAGCTCACTGAGTTTGAACCAGGTCGTGTTGTAGGGCTACGAAAAGGTGGGTTTTCTTTCCTCGATATTGCTGAAAGACATGGCAGGAATGTATCCACTGTGCATGAGTATTGGCGGCAGTGGTCAACGGAAGGTACTGACTCAAGAAGATCAGGTTCCGGGCGGCCACGTGATACTACTGAGAGGGAAGACCGTCGTACTCGGCGTATGGCTGTGGCTAAACGTACTGCGTCTGCAGCTGAAATTCGAGCTGCAGTTGGCACCGCAGTGACACAACAAACTGTTACAAATCGGTTACTTCGAGGACAGCTCCGAGCCAGATGCCCTGTACAGTGCATTCTACTGACTCCAAACCACTGCCGTTTGCGACGTGAGCGGTGTCACGCTAGAGCTCATTGGAAGACGGAGTGGAGATCTGTTGCGTTTTCTGATGAAAGCCGGTTCTGCCTTGGTCTCAGTGATAACCGTTTGTTGGTTAGAAGGAGGTCAGGTGAACGCCTGCTAGTGACCTGTCTGCGGCCTAGACACACAGGGCCTACTCCTGGAGTTATGGTTTGGGGAGCAATTTCGTATGACATCAAGAGCACTCTCGTGGTTATCCCACGCACCCTCACTGAAAATTTGTACGTCAGTTTAGTGATACATCCTTTTTTGCTGCCATTCATGAACAGCATTCAAGGGGGTGTTTTCCAACAGGATAACGCTCGCCCTCATACCGCTGTTGTAACCCAACATGTTCTACATAGTGTCGATATGTTGCCTTGGCCTGCTAGATCACCATATCTTTTTCCAATCGAGCACGTATGGGATATAATTGGACGACAACTCCAGCGTCATCCATAACCAGCATTAACCGTCCCTGCATTGACCACCCAAGTGCAACAGGTATGGAACTTCATCCAACAAACTGATAACGGACACCTGTACGACACAATGCATGCACGTTTGCATGCTTGCATTCAAAATTCTGGCGGTTACACCGGTTAATAATGTACCAACATTTCACATTTGAAACGGCTCTTCTCGCCAGTGGCTCTACCTGTGATCTTGAAACTTTAATAAAATATGTTAGCTAGACCAATGTATTCCTAAAATTGCATTACTGTACAGTAATTTTTTTTCTTGGTGTTGGGATTTTTCCCCATCAGTGTATATTAATGATTTCATGGAATAAATATATTTTCTGTGTTTAAGCTAATTTGAAGGAAAATATTTTATCACACTTTTTATCATTAAGCTTGAAAATTCTGAACGAATATTAAACGAGTCACCAGGCTTTACGATTCTTAAAGAATACACAAATCTAATATATAAAAATGAATATTTGTTCGTAGAATAGAATAATAAAAATAGAATAAGTACTATTTACGCTTAACCTTTATATATCCTTCAATTTCAATGAATGTATTCATCGACGACATCATCGGATGTAATCTTTTTTCTATTATTCTTAATGACTTATAGCTATTTCAAATTCCAAACGATATTTTCAAGTTTATTTCTTCTGCAGCAACGCACCGAGTACCAGATAATATACTATAATGATAGTCAAATATACTAATCTGAAGAATTAAACAAAAGTCCAGATTCAAGATAATGTGAAAAGAACGCTTGAAAGTATTACATATTAAACTTGAAGTGAGGGAAAATATTTCTTTGGATCATAAATATTCATTTCTATTAGCACATATTTAAATTTATTGTGTTTTATTCATTATATAAATCTTTTGTATAATGGATTGAACTTTTTCCAAGTTTTAGCACAAAAAACAAGCACCATTAAAATTTTAAATAGTACTTTAAAGAAACTAAAATATGATTAAAAATAAACTAAATTTATGCATGTTTTATGTGAAAGAAAACAACGATAGTGAAAACAGTTTCGAGTTGATACTTTGAACAGCAGTTTTAAAATTTAATGAACCATGAACATTGTTAATGTGTGTTTTGTTGTTTAACAGATTTAAACTTTTGCTTATTTCTACTATTTTCTCAAAAGCAAAGAACGATTTTGTAACATGACAAAAAAATAACGAAAAAGACGCGATGTGAACGAAATTTTCAAAATTTTATTCGAATGAGCGAATTTTTGAAGGATCATAGTTTCTATTCTTCTGAAAAAAATAGCGTTTGTCATTTCATCTGTAAATAATGCGAATTAAATTGCACTAAAAATAAAAAAGAAACATTTTCGAATCTCTCTTATCTTTGTTTCGAAAAGATATATCCGTTTCTAAGGACATCAAAAACGTATTCTTTTGCTTGACGTCAAAAGAAAATTAGTTTTTGTAATTGAAGATGAAAATATTATGTGTTACAAGAGATTATTTAGTTCTACGGAGTTCAGAAAAAATAAATTAAAAAGTGCAAATGATTTGGAAATGGATAACTGTTCGATCTCCTTTAATTTTATAAAACAGTTGAAGCAAAAAATATCATTAAGATTTACTTTATTTAAATTAAATTTGATAGTATCTGCACTTGCTGTTTTGTATTCAGTTTTCTTAAATTTCTATAATAAAAAAAGAGATTTTACTTTCAACTTTGCTCCAAATTATACTTCATCCTTATGTACTAAAAAGGTGATTCAAACAAGTAAAATGTATGAGGGTAGAGAAAAATTTAAAGTATGCAAATTATAGTGAAATTCATAATTTATATATTTCAAAGGAATTTATCATCATAATACTGGAAAGCATAAAAATTTTAAATGTTCTCCATGTTTAATATCGGATATACTAAATATTTGAGAAATTAAATCTCCCAGATTTGAGTTTTTGAAACAGGCTCGCTTTATCTTTCTTGTTTAGTGAACTATTTTGTTACAATTCTGTCAGTTCAAGTTCGTATAATTGATTCAAAGTAAACACTTTCATCAAAAGTATTTTATCAGTTTTTTGCATTCTGCGATTACTGGCAGGAATTGAAAAAATAATTCTTTAAGCATTTAATTTTTTCATATTTTCTTCAGTAAGTTTTTCTACCTTTAACTAAGAATTGTTATTAATTTATTACAGTTATATGTAAACATGCTGATGATTCCGTATACTTAATTTTTGGGGGTTACAATTCTTAAAATTTAAAGTCATGTTAATTCAATTATCTTTCAAATTTTTACGAATCTGTAATATGCTTCCTAGTACAAATAATTTCATCGTTTAAAAGACCGTTTTACGGTGAAGCCTGTTGGCTGCTGATCGGGTGTCGCGTAAATAATCTCAAGGTTTGAAGACTTGGAAACGAGTTTCGTGACTTCGGAACTAAATAGAAGTTACAGAAAACTTACCCATCTAATAGGAAATTATATGCGCCTTTCTGTCCGATTATCTTCTCGCTTTTTCTCCAGGGAAGTATAAAAGGCCGGCAGTCTTAAACTGAATTGAATCGGAGTCGACCGTCAACTAGAATCGAAAAACTAAAGGAAAAAAAACTATTTATCGAGATGAAACGAAGCAATGGTGGTACAGTCCGACGAAATGAAAGCGTGTATTAAAGCTCAAACTATTGTTGAACTTTGCGCCTAGTCTTTGAGATAATTTTGAAAACAGCATAGCCATGTTTGGAGTAGCCTGTCGTGTAGTATTGTTGCCAGTTGGATATAGCTAAAGCGAGAAGAAAGTGGCGAGATTCAAACATTTGGAGAGAAGGTAGAGCGAATATCCGAGGATCCCCTCTTCTCCTGAATTCTGTCAGGTCGATTTGTGTACTGGGGCTGTTATTACTATTTACAAATTGTGGGCTGCTGTTTGCTACAGTGTGCTGCTTTGTGTTTGTCTCTGGTGTTGTTCAGTACTCAGCTACTATCTCGCCAAGTTGCCGGGCACCTGTTGTAAGTTTGCTGACTTTTTTTTTAACTGTTCTGGTCATGACAAGTCAGAACCAAATTTCAATTAGGACGCAATACATACTGTTGGTAGCGGGGTTACTCCATGTCCATTCTCATAAGAATAAACCGCATAGTATAGACATATTTTCATCATTTTAGTTACACCGCAATCCTTTTGTTTATTTCAATTAGTAACACAGCAACTTATATTTCATTTCTCATCCTCTAGAGCCATCAACGGCGTACACAACAGGTGTATATACTTGTCTTCTGTGCATTTGTCGTCTTTGTATTAGTGTCTACGTGTTTATAAACATCTTCGTTTTCTACTAAAGGACTATTTATTTCTGAATAGACCATCAAATCTAAAAAAATCCAGAAGAAGTAAGAATCCGTAACAATATGATTTTCTCATTGTATATATAGACGATCCTAATGGAGGTCTATGCCATTATAATTTATTTAAATTGTAAATATATACTTGATCTATCTTCTGGGTTTCACTGCATTATAATTTTTTCATTTTATTTTTCTTAAAAACTAAGCATACTTTAAATAGAATTTATCATCTTTAACTGTCAACAATTGAAGACAATGAAATATTTTACGAAATGTTAAAAATTATTATAACAATATAATCTACCAAAGCAAGTCGAGCAAAAAATATATAAATAAAATAAATACATACATTAAAATCTATTATTAAATATAAACAGGAAACGGCTACTAAATTGTATATTGAGGAAAAGTATTTAAAATTCGGAAGCGATGTAAAGTTTACTTCTAAATAATTATATTTTCGAAAGTTATTTCAGAAAAAATGTAAAATTTGTAATCATTTTTTAATTGTCTAAAATTATTCGAAAGAAAGTTCGGCAAGTAATATAACTGTTTTAAAATCAATTCCCACTTAGATCAACAAAGAATTTTTTTATTTTATTCCTTTATTAAATAATTTTACGATAATTTATGAAATGCTTCATGTAAATGGTTGCCGAGTCAATGATTTCACAACTCATTGATAAATTTGGCGACTATATTCAAAATATTAAAAATTAATTTAAATTAATGGATTAATATTTGAAAAAAAAAACTCACATCAAATGTCATCTACTACAAGTTTTATATGAAAGTATTGATGTATAAAGATGTAAATATTAATGTATAAAAACATTTTTAACGATTAAAAATTTGAATAAGATATTTGTATGCATATGGTGAGAGTGAATTAATAGTAGGACTTAAAAAAAGAATCGCTTCGATGTGTATGTTTCAATTTTTCAAGATGATCTATTCGAAATCTTTTATAATCAGGCTATCTTCACTACAGAGTGCAACACATAATCACATTCATCTTTATTGTTGACAGTTATCTTTATTATTGGTACTATTACAAATTTTAAACAGTATTCAGTTTCTCATAGTTTTCCTCAAATTAAAGACATCGGCTTAAATATTGGAGAAATACTTTTTTCTTTTCAATTCAAATTATATAAAAATATTTAGAATTATCATTTAAATAATATAATTAAATTCATTAAATTATTTTAATAGTAGCATGTAATATAATTTATGTAGTATGAGCCCCCATGATGATGATACTATCTCTCTCTCTCTCTCTCTCGTCAGCAGATGGCATTGTTACGACTTGAAGCAAAAAATTGTGATGTGTCGAAGTTGAAGTAGCATATATTAATCAGGAATTTTATTCTCAAACCATCCAAAAATAGAAGTTCCATGTCAGCAATAAGAACAACATTCTTTTATTCTTTTCTTCATGTTTGTGTAATCCTGTATCAGTACATTAAAATGTAAGAATTACAAACATGTAGTCCAAAATGAAACCAGAAAAATAAATTTAACCGATATTTTTCATGTTCTGCAATACTTTATTTACAGACAAAAAAAAAGACGCAACAGCAAAGTTGTGTTTGTCAAAATCAGGGAGGTCTAAAATTTCGGGATGCGCGAAATTATCAAGCTCGAATTTTTCGAAGCTAGAATACTTTCTTTTTAATACGCATGTAAGAAAATAATAATAAAGGTACATTTCCATAGGTAAATTAAAATAGGTACATTTCCATTAGCCGGGTGCAGCAAAAAATAGCCAAATAATGAAGAATTTCGCAGAGCTTCTTACAACCCTAACACTTACAACCAACTCTTCGCTTGGCGACTTGGCTCGCTTTTAGTTAAGATTGGCGACATTTGTGCCCTGACAACGTAAAGTACTAAAAGGATGAAGAAAAACAAATTTTTTGATAATATCTGTGATTAAACACAGTGCAAATAAAAAATTATCATGCATATCAACATGCGTCCATCAAGAAAGCTATGCGACAATAATTTCAGAAATTATTCCTACACCATTTATCTAGTGAATTGTTGCATGGTATTAAATCTATTTATTTCAAAATAATTAATTTAGGAATTAGATATTTTAATCCATGAACTACAATACGTATGAAATGAAGCAGATTGTAAAGACTATACAAAAAAGAACAGATTTTTAGTAGCAGTATTAAATAAAATCCATTCTTCTGTAAGCAAAGTAAAATATAGATTTACAGTACATGTATATTTTTTTTTCAAATGAAAGTCTTAAGAATTCGCAATAGTGAAATTATAGATCATGTTATTTCAAATAAAGTTTTTGCATTGTTTTGAAAGAAATCTGAAGCTTAAAAAGCTAATATGTTCCTGGATTGTTCTAATTAATCCCACTTCATCATAGATGTACAAAATTTAGGTACAAAAATTATTATAAAACAAATGGAAGCGACGAATTTTCTAAGAATATTTCATTTCTTCCGTAAAACATTTATCAAATATATAGTTTTGAAACTGAAATAAAAAATATTTAAAAAAAATTGGAATCTACTAACACAAATTTCAACTTTTCATGTGATAATTTTCTTTTTGATCAACAGATTATACTACTGTGCATGCATCACCATTTCAAAAATATAATGTTTTTCTTTTTATTTTCTTTCGAGTTGACGAAAGCTCCAAAACGTTTTTGCCAGTCAATAAAAAATTGAAAATGAAAATTGCCATTCATTCTGTATTCATTTTCTACACGATTTCCAGCTTCAAATCCCCCTAACCAAAATATCATCATGTTCTCACGATAAGGAATGCCGCATTTGTAAGTTGAATAAAGAGCGTTGTAGTCTCAATGTGATTTACAAATGATATACTATTAATCAATAAATATTTAAACATGTTAATTTATTTAGAATTTTTACGAAAACAAAACTTTTTCAAGAACAAACTTCTATTTTCTAGTTCCTATGATCATAAAACAGTTTCATAATAAATTAAAGATCAGGAGTCAAATTCTTCAATATTTTCGGCTTAAGGATGAATGAAGAGATATTTTCCCACTGGAAGAGAAAGGGAAAATACTTTTAACAAAACTTAGTAACGCGAATGAAGTTTTGTTTGAACATATAAATTTTAATTATTTTATTTCCTCCAAAAAATTACAGTAAATGAAAATTACAGCTATGTCATGTTTCTATGTCAATTTTTTAAAAACTGCACCTGCTGTCAAAGAAGCATTCGAAATAATAGAGGAGGTCCACCATTTAAAAACTCGTCTGCTTTCAAAATTCCATACATAATTATAACGCAATACTGGTAAAAGCATGTAAAAATTATAGATGATTAAAATATGATGATAAAAAATGTCATTTTGAATATATTTATTGCATACGCAATTTCGAGTTGCAAAACTCTAACTAAAATAACACAATTTTTTCAGAAGATAAAAAAGTACTTTTAGTTTTTCTTTCTTTATGATGGTTATAGAGATGATTTCTGGGAAATAACTTTTGGGCTTACAATTCAAAATTTTATGAATCATATTCATTCTAAAATTGTTCAGACAAAATATTATATGTGAGAAAAAAGGACAAAATATTTTAATTGGTTTGTTAGTTAGAAATGAGTCTCTAAAGAATGTTAAGGAGCTTAAAATATAATTTAAGTATGAATTTATCTTGATATTCACAAATATATGAAACAATTTATTCATTTGTTGCTATAATGTGGGTTTTGAATTTGTAATTTTATGTCTTACTGCAAGCAGATTTTATTTCTTAATATTTCGAAATAACATCGACTTTATTTGTGAAACTAATAATAAAACATTATTTTTTAATTTCCTAATTGAAACATTTTCTCTTTTAATAACCAGTTTTATCTTTTAACAAAGCTTATGAGTAAAAGTTATAGTAATTATAAATATGGATGCGTCGGAAGCATTCTTCTTGATAAACAGACAATTTTGTGTATTTCTAATGGCTTTTTTATATGTAATGGTTAAAAATCTATTGATTCAAAGAAAATACTCATAAATATCACAAATGGGAACAAACAGAGGAGAAAGAAAATTTTAATTGTTAATGGATTAGTATATTTTTAAATGGTAGTGATTCGATTATTTTTTACATTTTGAAAATCAATGTCTCTTGTCATTAAGATAATATTAATATTGAAATTACTGAAACGCAAATGTATTGCATTTGATTGGTGACTCTGATTCATAAGAAATGGTATGGACAGGATTTTCTGTACTTTTTGGCACAGGATACATTTTTATGTAGTAATCAATCATATAATTATAAGACAATCCATACTAGAAATGTATTTTTATAAGGCAAGAACTTATTCTAATCATAAGATGAACCAAATCTTTAGGTGTAAAGCATGGAATGGTCAGAAAATTTTGCGCAAATATTCAAATGTATAATATATACATTTTAAGAAAATAATTAGCTTAAGAAGTTTAGATTAGACCAGTTGCCGTTCAAAGAATTAGATACAATTAAGATTTTTAGACTTATGAAACGTCAAATCACCAAATGACTAAGTGAGAATAATTTGCGGAAGTATTCAAACGTATAAT
>JAPMOQ010066276.1:104726-144163 GCA_026543055.1 Argiope trifasciata
AATACTATTGTTTCAGTGTTTCATTTTTTGCATTCTGGCCATCCCTTAAAAGCGATTCTTATGTTTATTTACTAGAAAATGGGGATGACTCGGGTGTTTTGTGTATTGTTGTAATCAAAAAGGGAATTCGTTATTGTAATGCAAAATGAATTTCTTTGTAATTTCAACGAAAGCAGATTTGTGAAAAACAATATTATATTTACCATACATCATGATTTAAATCCCAGAAATATATTTTATTATCTTTCAATTATAGTATGACCAATTTTAAAGTGGATGACTGCGTTAAAAAAGTCGATCGTCGCTTAAAATTCTGAATTTTATGTTTGACTAAAGTTCGAACAGGTTTCTGTATAAAAACTGCTTGAATATTTTATCTAAATCTGCATTGAATTTTATATTTGCATTTATATACGCTTTAATGTTAGTCCTTGAGATGCTATTTTCTTAAATTATCTTCTTCAATAGAAGTTTCTTACTGCAAACTTTATAAATTAAATTCTAATTAATTTTTATTTAAATTTAGTATAATTATTTTTCAATACATTATTTAGTTCCTGAACTAGAGAATAAGCAATCGATTCATTTAGAAATGTTTTGTAGCTGTTTTAAAATTTCATGAAAGCGTTAAAAAATTAATATTATACATTATTCTAACGCCAATATTTAAGAACTGAATTTAAATACAATTTAATTTATAATTCAAAAACTAGGTACTATACTTCTTAAACTGTCTGCAAAATTTAAAGAAATTATTTTATGAATCTCTCAACTAAAAGGCTTTTGCTCTATTTCTCTTCTTGGCGAAAAAATACATTTTTTTTCTAATTTAAAAAATCCATTTTTATAGTTATTTCATTGTAAATAATTTAAACCTGCGCCACCATTTTGAATAATTATGTTTCATCATTCTTATCAAGCTTTCCTATAATAAGTCACTAAAAATTATAGAGCTTGTTTTTCTTCTTTTTTTATATCTTTAAATCATTTGCTGGTAAAGTTGAGTATAAAATATTTCCTGCATCAAATTTTCTTATTCTCATCAAATTCAATGAGATAAAATTACTTCCTGAATTCATATCTATACATTCCCATTGTTCAATCAATGTACTATCTGCTGGATAAGGAAAGAACTATTTACAACAGATTTGCAAATTATTACATTCATTTGCCTGTGGTACCTAACGAAATTTCGCTGAAGTATTACACGAACTAAAAGCAATAATAATGATAGTAATAATTTTTTACAAACATAGGCTTGAGCATAAAGAACCCATTGTTGAACAAGCCGTAGAATTCTCTGTACCAAAAATTTCTGTGACCATGACGAGACCTAGTCCTTCACAGAGTCCTTCAGTTTGTCGTCCGAGCAGAACCATTAATTGCGATGTGCATTATGAAAATCTGGAAGACTATGCAGTTCCACCAAGAACAAAAGAACAGGGTTATTCACGGAAGGTGGGACAAGACAAAGTGCATCCACACATCTCCAGAGTCACACAAGCGTAACTGGCCAAGTTCAAGTAAGGGCAGCTTGACCATCCACCCTACAGCCCACAAATGTCCCCCTGTAATTTTTATGGGTTTTATCCCCTGAAAAAAATATCTGATAGGGAAGCACTTCAACTAGGACTTCAAAGACGCTGCAGAAATTCAGAGAATAATGAATCTTTTGTTTCGCTAATCAGTGGGAACGTGGTGCTCAGGACTTTGGTGTACACTTTAAATAAAATCTTCATTTATACCCACAATGTCGTTTCGTACTTATACATTTGAACACCACTTGTAGATTGGTCTTCACGGCTTCATTAGCAAAATATTTTTTAGCTTCAGATTTCGATAGTTATACACGATTTTAGAAGTCTTATCCCAGCGTTCCTCAATATTTCATTACTCGCGACCCAGTTTTCAATCTTACTTTTCCTCTTCGCGCTTCTCGCTTATAATTAAATATCTTCAACCATAATGTACATTGATTATTTTGGATTCTGTTTTTAAATTATTTTTAGCTAACTGCAAAAAATAAAAGAGAGAGAGTAAAAGCGAGCCAACGTTGAGGAAAAACCCCATCTGGTATTTTGCCAAACGGGAGGTGAACAAATGAAGCGAGTAAAAGCGGCGAAAATTTAATTATTACATTTGAAATGTAAGCCAAACATGGAGACGACATTAAAATAATCTGAAAGTAGAAAATTTGTAAATGGAAGTTGCTCTAGACAGGGATGTGTTAAATTTAGAAACTGTGAATACATTTTTTCGAATAATAAAAGAAATAAAACAGAAGCATGACTAAACAAAAAAGAATAAAAGAATAATGTTTGAGGAAGAGATTCCACAAAGCCAATGCCGTCTCGAGCATGCGCAGAGCAAATGTTTTCTCATAGGAAGAATGAAATAACGCAAGGTTCAATTCCAGCCAGTTTCATTAGAGTTGATCCTTCTATCGCTTCCAAATCTATCGTGAATATGTATGTTATATATTTATTCGTGTCAATTGCAATTAACCAGATTAAATATGAATGGCAGCAGATTTTTCCAGACACATGGATAAATTTTGAAGTGGAAGTAAGCTAGCATCAGACGATAGTCAAACATCAACAAGTACACAGACCAGCTTGATTCCGAAAATAAAATCTAGAAAATATTCTCAAGAATACCTAAATTTTGGGTTTAAGCGTACTGAAGTAAATGAAGAAGAAAAGCCCCTGTGTATCAATTGCTCAAAAATGTTGGCTGCAGACAGCATGAAGCTTAACAAATTTAAATATTTGGAAACTCTCCATAGTAAATATGCAACAAACCCAGAGAATTTCTTAAAGAAACTTTGTGAATGAAAAAGCTATAATTGCATCTTACAAAGTTGCATGTAAAATTTCCCGATATAAAAACTTATTTTGCCAACACCAATTGAGAGAGTAGAAACTATGTTTGGGGTTAATTTTTCAAAATAATTGCTTTTCATACCACTTTCAAATGATATTGTTGCTCTTCGAATTAGTGATATAGCTAAAGATATAGAGTGTCCTTTTTTCGAAATTTCTTGACAAATTGTTTATAATACAACTTGATGAAGAAACAAACAGCAATAAAAATGCTCATTTAATTGTCTATGTTCGATTTTGTCATAATACTTAAGAAGTAAAATAACTGCATTTCTGCAAACCAAATGACCTCGAAGCCACAGTGGTCGCCTTATTTACTATTTTAAATGATTTTATCTACGAAGTAAACATATATTGAAAAAATTGCGGAGGAATATGCATCGATTGTGCTTGTTCAATTTCCAGAAGATTCCAAGGTATACAAGCACTGGTAAAACAAAATTCGCCTCAGTGTGTCTGGACACATTGCATGATCGACAGAGAAGCTTTGGCTTCGAAAAAAAAATCTGTTATGGTCTGAATATTGCGTTAAGGTCAGTTGTAACCGTACTAAATTATATAGAAAGGAGATCCCTGAAATCGGAAATCTTTTCAGCACTTTGTAAAGACATGGGTTCAGTACATTCAGCTTTACTATTTATTGCGAAGCAAGATGAGTATCAGGTGGAAAAGTTTTGAAACGTGTTTATAAATGAAGATATGAAATTGCTATTTTTCTACAAGAAAACAGACCGGATGCCAAGGATTTTCAAGATGGCTTATTTGTGATGAAATTGAGCTAATTTTTCGACATATTCGAGAAATTGAAGAGCTTAATTTTCGACATCAAGGAGCAAATGCACATATGTTGAATAGGAGTAATAAAGTTGAAGATTTTTTTGAAAATTTAAATCAAGGTGCAAAAATTTAAAGCAAAAAAAACCCTAATGTAAATGATTGCACTTAATTTTACAAGGCTAAAAAAGAACATGTAAAAGTTGTTTTTGTAGCCATTGAAAATAATTTAGCCATGCTATCAAAGAATTTTAAAAAATATTTTCTTGCTGGCGCCAAACTTATAGCAGGTTACGACTGTGTAAGGGATCCATTTAATGAGACTCTTTATGGACTTTCAATTGATGAAGAAGAAAAATTCTTACACTTCACGAAAAGTGGTGAAAGTGAAAGACAATTTAGTAATAAATCCTTATTTGAATTTTGAACATGAGTAGAGGTTGATTTTTCTGCCCTAAAACCAAGCCATTTCGCTTTCTATTACGATTTTCAATGTCTTACTTTTGTGAAATGGATTTTTTTCTGTGGTCTCTTTGAAGACAAAATATAGATCACGGTTTATTATAGAAACAGAACTGAGAATGATAGTTTCTAATACTAGGCCTCCTTTCTAAAACCTTTGTTCGGCAAGACAGGCCCAAGAAAATCACGAATAAATTGTTTTTAATTTAGTATGTTTTGATTAAGTAATTTGTTTGGCATTAATGTTATTAAATAAGTCAAAATATATTTTGTTTTCTATGTGAATATGTGCTTTCCTTTCAGTCAGTTAATAAATTTTTGAAATAATATCTTCTCTTGAATATTCTCAGGGTCCTTTAGTGGTTCGCGCTCCACAGGTGGAAAATCGCTGCCTTAGCCTTTCTGTTCATTTAAATACATTTCATTTTAATAAATTTTCCCTTATTTTCACATTTCATGAAACATTTAAATTAGATTTTAGCAAGTATTTATCTCATTTAAATTGCGGGTAAAAGTGAGTAAAATTTAACTCACAAACTCTCGTTTACGTTGAGAGGGAAAATTGGGCATCCCATTCTATCATAGAAAATCTGGAGATAGTAGTTGCTGTTTACTTCAATCATTTCAAGTCTTAAGAAGGTAGAGAGCATTAACTGTATGACAAGTTTATATTTTAATTTGCTAGGTGTTGAAGGTATGCTGGATCTAGCTGCTAAGTCAGAGACTCGGCAACTATTTTGAGATTTGGTTATACGTTTGCAATAAAATAGAAATTTTGGAGAATTTTTGAAATAGAACTTGATTTATATTACTTTTTAGAACATCTACTGGCCTACTCTGAAAACTATATATTATTGGAAGAGTGATCTGAGATCAGTTAAATGCCTAAAGCGAAGATCAAAAGTTGAGGCAGTGAAGAGGAGCTCAAATGATTAGTGAATTGAGCTGTGTGCCAAGTCTTAAACTCAAGCAATGAAGTCACATCTTCTTTTACTGATCAGACAATCGTACAGTATAATCAGTCGTGAGTTGGTATTGGGTAAAGAAAGAACCAAGACAGTGAAATATATCAGACGTTTGAGGAAATCGAATAGTTGAAATAGTTGAGAGAAATCTCTCAAATTGCTGAGATCTGCCCGGCTAATATGTTACGGTTGTTTACTGCCAATTTGCTAATAGTATATTCGTGTATATTGTTCTCATGAGCTTAAATGACCAGTTATTTAGTCGCATCAGTTGTGAGTCTGTATTGAATATAGCCAAAGAGATGAGATATTAGAAAATAGCATATGCCTGAGTGTCATAAATGATTGTGTTGATTCTCTTTACCTGCTGACTTCTATCTGGCTAATTTGTTTCACCGCTGTTGTTTATTACCCTTAACAATTAACTTACCATTAGCTGCTATTTATTATAAAATCTGTTACAATAAATTGTGGCGTATGTTCGTCTGTGTGTTTGTAAGTTCTTATTGAATAAAAGTCCAAAGATCCTTATTTGCAATCGAACATTTCGAACTGTTTGACAACATACAAACTACTCTGTACCCGTTCGATTGTCATTGATTTTGAGAAGTCTTGTAAAATTTTTGGTAATTCTATTTCAGTTAAGATTTCTAAAACAAAACTATTTTAACTCTGCGTGTTAATAAAAAAATTCTTTCTAATTCTCCAAAACTGCAGATTTCCTTCATATGCTTCGAACTTCGTGATGCAACTAAATTTCTTCCATATTTTTTAACTTATAAAGTGAAATGGTTTAAAGATTTCAAAACTATCCAAAACATTTCATTTCATCTATACGCTCCACCTAAATTTCCCATTCATTAAGGTTTCCTGGTTTCCTAGAAGAAAAAAAATGAAGTACATATTCCCAAAAGCCTTTTAGAAATCCATTTATCTTTTAACTATCTGTACTTTCTTTGAACAGTTTCCTTTAAATCGCGTGGGAATATCTTCTACTGCATCTCAGCGACTACGAAGTAAATAATTTCTTTGTTTTTCAAAAAGAAAATCTTTTTAGATAGAATTCTAGAAAACAAGAGCTTTCAATTCAAATGAAGTAATGTGGCTAGGCTTAAAGTTGCTCTTTTATTCGGTTTTATATTGAAGGATTCGTTTGTTCAGGCAGAATTTAATTTTGGCTTCAAACCAGTACATTAAGTAGAACAATAAGCCAATGAAATCAAAGGGCCATTACCAATTGACTAAAATTACCGCATATTTCGCGTTAGGATTTTTAATTTAAATAATGATAATGATAAAACATTCTCAAAGGAATGAAAATTTTATATCGTTTCTTTCCAAATAAAATCACTACTATAGCAATTATAATAAAGTAATAAAATCATTACAATAACAATCATAATAAAGTAATAAAATCACTACAATAATAGTCAGTCTTTGTAGAAAAACATAGAAACGTTTATGTAATCCAGTTTAATTTGATTTTTATATTATATTCTTTGAGAAAAGTGCATTAAAATAGTTTATTAATGAAAATTTCCAGCTGGATTAGTTCAAATTACTAATTTATTTTCCAGTTATTATCGAATGCTGTTTTCTCAAGCACAGGTCCATTAACTTTCAGTTTCACATATTGGTTAAATAATTATTCAAGCGCTTGAAAATCGTTTATCATCTTATTAACCAACGTTAAATGTATTAAACCTTTTAACGCCGAAAATACTTTAGAAATAAAAAATAATATTCAATGAAAAATAATATTACGCCGAAAATAATATTCAATGAAAAATAATATTCAAAAAATAATATTCAATGATTTAATATACGCCGAAAATAATATTCAATGAAAATGATTTTCGTATTTTAAACCCTTAAAATTAAAATAACTATGAGAAATATAGATAGAAACATCCTAATACACAAACATACACGCACGCATACACGCACAGACGTTATATATATTAGAGGGTCCTGTCTCTACTCACTTTCGCTCGCGCTCCCCAGTGTTGTTCGGTACTGTAAAACATATTCGTCAGTTCGAGTTAGCACATTTTTAAACTCTTCTGGCTACTCATTCAATGCTTTCAGATTAATCTTAACATGATGAGAATATACATTTGTCTATATATTTATGTCTAATTCTAAACTTAAAGCTTCATAATGAGAACATGTATTTATGTCTCCTATATCTGAATATTGAACGAATTTTTCACATTTTTCCGCCAAATTAGCAGCTTTATGATAAGTTTTTCTTGCCGGATTCTCCCACGGTTTCTTATCAGTATTTTTTTCATCTGGTATCACTGAAAGATGCATTATTATTTTCAAAAGCAATGCATGGTTAAAACGCAAATTGTTTAGGTATTCAGACAATTTCTGGCCCAGAGACGGAAAGTTTCAGTCACCACAATTTGAAAACGAAAACAACTTGCCCTTGAAGTTGATTTTGGAAACATCATGCAACTCCGTTTACTCCCAAAGCTTTTTTCTATTTTCTTTATCAACTATGAATATTCCATCATATAAACAGTGAGATATCACGCTTTTATTGCTTTTTTCAGATGTAACCATTAAAGTTTCAAAAATGTGGCTACTGTAGGCCCCAAGCTCTAAAATATATTCGTAATAAATTTTTCTTTGCATTCACAGCGAAAATGAAAAAAAATGGAGAAAACAGAAACTTCAAAAAGCAAGACAAAAATTCTAAACATCATTGTGATAAAAAAAAAACTGATGTTTTGAGGAATAAAAAAATAAAAGCGTTAAAGGAACATTTGTAACTGTTTGCACCGGAGGAGTATAAAAACGTTCTGTGAAAAATTCATCTACTGACCGACTTTGTGTTCCTTTCCCATCCTTTTCAGTTCCGGAACTTACCGATTTGTTATAAAATGCATGAATAAATGCATTTTAAAAATTTTAGAAAAAGAAAAGGACGCTTGAGCTGTTTAAGTGCATAACAGAATAAGTAATATTTTTAAAAACTGTGTCAATTTCCATTTAGGTCAACAAGGAAAATTTTTATTTTAATTTCTTTTTATTAGATAATTACAATTATTATAAATTTGCATTTGCTGTTTAGTTTATTTATGATACATAGACATAAATATCTATATGTATATACAAAATAAGACAGGTTAGTTTAGTTATATGAACGACCCGTTTTGAAACAGGCTAGTGCTATCTGGGGACGGACCTCATAATTATGCAGCCCGGTCAGTTGACGAGGATGACACATAAGCTGGCACCCCTTCTCCAAACTTCCACTCCGCAGGAGGTTGTTTGGCTTCGACGGATTTATCGTGCTCTAGACCCACTTACACGGTGGTTCTTCGGTGGAATCGGGCCCGGAACTAGCAACCTTCCGATTCCGAAGCCCAGACTTTATAACCGTGACACCACGGCCTCTATACACAAGACAGAATCACAAGATTAATTAATCATTTTTTTCCACCGATCTACACGCTTCTCCACTGGTGGTATTTACTCCATTTATACCATTACTAAATTTATACCATTCTAAACATCTTATATAAGAATTTTTTCTCCCCATATAAAACGAAAATTAATTAATATATCAAAAAAGTATTTATTTTCCCCAGAATTGAACTCGTATTTTTCACTTTCACGAGAATGCTAAAATCCTTGCATTTTACCGATTTAGCTTTTTGCCTGATTATTTCAAATTTCATTACAAACTGTTAAAACTCTTAAGTATTAAAATTTCATTTCATTAATGAATCGGTATTTTTTTTAAATGTGCCAATATCATGTGCCATTCGCTACAAGTTTTAAAAAATGCATTTGAGCTTGAACGGATAAATAAAAAGTATTTTATTAACGATTGAAAATTTGAACAAGATATACCAATAAATATATATATAGGGATAGTGTGAACTAATAGTAGAAATTGAAAAAAGGGAATCCTTTCTATTTCTTCAAAATTGAACCTAAAAAAACTATAAAAAAAAAAGAAATTGGGATTTTAAAATATTGAAACTTTTCTTTGCTCTGTCTTCAGAATGATAAAAAAAAAGTCGCTTGTTAACTATTGTGACACACGCACGAAAAAAATTATTATTTCCTAAAATCGGGAAATCATAATTACTAAATAGAATAATCATATTTAAATCAATTTCAGTGTTAATTTCCACATAGTATGCATGCATCTTAAATAATGAAATATTTTGCAAAGTTGTTATCTATTTTATTTCGTAAAAAATAAAGTCTACTGACTTTTTCATTTTCTAATATACAAAAATAGACGTGGAAAGTATGGCAAAGAAAATATACCAGAACACATGCGTAAACAATTTAAATTAGGATGTCATAGAATCTTCAACATAAAATTAATACTTAATGTCTATAATTATCATTAGCCACTTCATAGACAATTTATACAACCTTCGTTAACAGAAAAGTTGTAATACTGTCTGGATGTTAACAATTGTATTATGAATAAATACAATTGCAAATGATATTCTTAAAGAACATAAAGCAAAATTAAACTAAATAGAAAAAAGTTTTTTATTACGACGCATTCAAGCTCCCCTTTTAAAGCCAGAATAGTTTTATTGGAAAAATATGAAATTAATGTCACTGACTTAATGTCATAAGTACAACAATCGTTCTTATTGTTACGCGCGGCAATGAAGCGTGTCGTGCAAAACAGATAAAATATTTCTAATGACGCCGGTAACTTTCTATTAAATATGAGAGCAATAATCAGCATCATTAAAAAGAAAAATATGTTTTCAAATAATAAATATAAAATTAGCTTAATTCTGTAAGAATTATTATCACTTTCGTATGATTAAAAGATATATGTTGTTGAAAATGGCCCTATTTAAACTTTTTTGTCGAATAAATGAATTATGATCTCTGCATTGTAAATCAAATTAAAACTCCTGTGGACAGAGTTTTATATGCATCAGTGTGGGACATTTAAAGCATCTTCAAAATACGGAGCAAGTACAAATAGAAAATTGAATATTCACTTCTACAGTTGCAATTGGGAAATAATGAAGTAGTTTTTGTATTTTCTATAGTAAATATTACTGAATGAAACACATTATTAATAAAATTGCAAGACAGTATATGCTCTGTATATCGAATGTCAAACATTACACCCCAGCTGCAAATGATGTAATATTAGAAAAAGTATTTTAAAAATATCATTTTATGAAATATTTTCATGCTGCGATAACTATCTATTTCATATGTTCATTTTAAAATTAATTCGCTATATTAATATATAAAATTATAAATTTTGTTGCCATTATTTTATAAAACAAGCAATTATATGTGTATGTTTCAAAAACGAAATATTTTTTTCGATTCCTTATTATTATATACGATTTCTATACTTTCAGTTATTGCTTCTTGTTTTTAACTTTTATATTTTCATAAAAACTGTTATACAACAAAAATTAAGCTTCATATATATATACACTGAAGTGACAAAAGTCATGGGATAGCAATATGCAAATATACAGATGGCAGTAGTATCGCAGCGAAAAAGTATAAATGCGCAGTTCGTTTTCCAGAGCTTTCATTTGCGTTCAAGTTATTCATGTGAACAGGTGTTTCGTGATTTATGGCGGAACGACGAGAATTAACAGACTTTGAACGTGGAATGTTAGTTGGAGCTAGACACATGGGTCATTCCATTGTGGATATCGTTAGTGAATGCAACATTCCGAGATCCACAGTATCAAGAGTGTGCCGAGAGTATGAAATTTCAGGCATCACATCCCATCATGGACAGCGCAGTGGGCGACCACCTGCACTTAACGACCGAGACCACCGACGTCTGTGTAGAATGGTCAATCTTAATAGACACGCAGCACTTCGTCCAATAACTTCAGGAATCAATGTGGACGTGTCCGATAGGACTGTGCGGCAAAATTTGTCTTCCTTGGGCTATGACAGCAAAAGACCGACTCGAGTGCCTTTACTGATAGCACGACATCGCCTGCAGCGACACTCCTGGGCTCGTGAGCATATCGACCGGTCCCTAGACCAGTGGAAAACCGTGGCGTGGTCAGATGAGTCACGATTTCGGTAGTTACGAGCTGATGGTAGAGTTCGAGTGTGGCGCAGACCCCACGAAGCCATGGACCCAAACTGTCAGCAAGGCACTGTTCAAGCTGGTGATGGCTGCATAATGGTGTGGGCTGTTTTTACATGGCATGGACTCGGTCCTCTGGTGCAACTGAACCGATCATTGGCTGGAAATGGTTATGTTCAGCTGCTTGCAGATCACTTGCAGCCATTCATGGACTTCACGTACCCACAAAGCGATGGGAGTTTTATGGATGACAATGCGCCATGTCACGGGCCAGAACTGTTCGCGATTGGTTTGAAGAACATTTCCAGACAATTCCAGCGCATGATCTGGCCACCTAGATCGCCCGATATGAATCCCATCGAGCATTTATGAAACATCATCGAAAGGTCCGTTCGTGCTCAAACTCCTGCACCATCCATACTTTCACAATTATGGACGTCTATACAGACAGCAGGGCTCATTATTCCTGCAGAGGATTTCCAACGAATTGTGGACTCCATGACATGTCGAGTTGTTGCATTTCGCCGGGCAAAAGGAGGACCGACACGATAGTAACAGTCATCACAAGAATTTTGTCACTTCAGTGTATATATATATATATATATATAATATATACAATCATAAAATTATTAAAACAATCAAAACCCATTTCTTGATCAGATCAACAAATATTAAGACGAAACCAACTATGTCGAAATTGGAATTAAAACTCAATTCAGAATTACACGCTAAAAGTTCACAAAATGAAAGGTAAATGAATAAGAACCAATTAATGAAACAAATCCAAAATACTATATTCAAAGAATTATTTAAACGAAACAGAAACAGAAGTAACCACGGTAACGAAACCAAAACCGGAATCGAAACTAAAAATCATTTCTGATTCAAACAAGTTTTAAGAATTAAAATGTTTTTAAATCATTCGGGGGATTATTTGGGAGTCAATACTTTTGATAATTGTCCATCGATGCCTCACAGAAAAAATCCCTTATTTGGAATCCTTGCTTGAAAGTGGCCCCTGACGAAGTTTTCAGGCCGGATTCTTTTTCTATTGATTATTGTTTTGATTCGGTTGTCTTATTTTGTTTATACATATATATAATATTCTTTCATCTCAGTCACATACAATCAGAATACTTGTAAATATTTTGAAATTTTGATTCAAGTGTTATTAAATAAAAGCTATTTGTTTTATTCTCTTGTTCATTTGTATTCTCTAGTTAAATCTAAAATCAGGTAACAGATCAGAAAATTTGATAAAATGGTTTTAAGTATATAGATTCTACTTTGTTTTCAAACTTTTTAAAACTACGAATAACGGGTTTTTTTTGCCATAAAAGGCTTTTTTTCCTTCTCAAGTTATTCGTTAATGAATAAGAAATTCTAGTTCGTATCCATATTTTCTTGTTTCAAGAATTTAATTCAATCCTCTGTTAATTTGTGAGCCACTGAATTAGGTGATTTTTCATCTATAATGCTGAAAGAAAGTAAAAACATCTTGAACTGTATGTCTTTCACACTTTTCGTTTAGTAATATTGTTAAAATATAATAATGATAGATTTTCAAATCTATAGTAATGCATTGTAAATATTTTAATTGCCATTTTTAAGAATTTGATTTAATGTAAATTTGAAAAAAAAACTTAATACAAAAACAAGTAATATAAAAAAATTAAATCAATTCCTACTTCGCTCAACAAAGAAAAATATATATTTTATTTACTTTTTATTAAATAATTATCAAAAAAATTATTAAATATCAAAAGATTATTGATTTTCTCATTCTTCACCTTCGTGTGAAAAACAGTGATATTCTTGCATTTCAATGATTGAGCGAATGCCTATTGATTTCAATTTTCATTACATACTATTAAAATTCTATTTAAAAATTAAATTAATTAATCTATTTTTAAATTAATTTAATTAAGGAATTAATATTTGGAAAAAAACTGTATTAACATCTAGTGTTATCCACTACAAGTTTGCAAAAATGTATTAGAACTTAAATAGATGAATAAAAATTATTTTATTCTTGATTGAAAATTTAAAAAAGATATATGAATAATTAAGTACAGGAAAAGTGTGAACTAATAGTAGAAATTGAAAAAAAATATTTAAAAAAAACTCACAACATCTGTCCCCATCCACAACCACTTTAAAAAATTTCATTTCATATGGAACTTTGACCCTTAATTATATCAGTTTTGATCACATGTACAACACTGACTTAAATTTTTGAGGTATATGAAAAATTAAATTTCAACAGTCTCCTAACGTCAACACCCAAGCCAAATGTTGCATTGTTTTATCACATTTAATTTTACAATGACATTAAAAAACTTCAATGAACAGTCTATCAGTAATAGATTTGAGTTAATGATTGAAATCCAGTATATCCAAAATGGTCATGCAAGTTGGTATTTAAAGGTGCCTAGCATTTATTGTAAAAGATTAAACACATAATTTACCAGTGATTCTTTGTTTGATACTTCAAAAACTCTGTTTCAGTTTTCTGTCTCGTAAACGTTCTATTCTGACTGTTAAATGTATTGTAATTTACTATTTCGGATTAACAGTAGTTTACCGATAGAATTTTTAGATTTTTAATGCATCGATAAAATTTTATTTTTTAAAAAATCAAAATTTCAAATAGTTTCAAGTTCAAAATTTATTATTATAAAGTAAAAAAATAAATTGCAGCAAACGATTTTCATTCAAAATATTCAATTCTGAATTCCGGATCTTCTTTTCAATAAATTTATTCTTCTTACAAAACTTTAAAAGTAAAAGCCTTCGTGAATTTTAGAAGCTATTTTATTTTTCCTATAACAAGTAATAATAAATTATAAGCAACATGCAGTTAAAGAAATTTGTGTGACCAAATTAAATTCAAAATATTTTTACTCTTTCTAACAGAAATTGCTTTGTAACATTTCATGTTAATGGCAGCAGGCCAAAAATGATCTGAATTCAGAGGAAAAAAAGAGAAAAAATAACATTCTATCAGAAGAGAAATTTATTTCATGTCATTATTCTCTCAACAATACGCTGAAAAGTGGTTTAATATTGCTCCTCTGCATTAACGATACATCTCAGATTATTAAATTTAAAACAGGAATAATGCCACTAAAACAAATTAACTAATCGAAGAGATATGAACTTGCAATGATTGTATTCTCAATTTTTAGAGAATTATATTTTGGTTGCATAATCTGTTAGTTTTTTAAGTTGCGTCATTATTTAAACACTAAAATAAGTTATAAATTCATATAATATGGGAATGCTACAATTTAATTATTAATAGAATTATAATAAAACAGGAGTTAAATAAAAAAAACTACAAATAATTAAATAATTAAAACAAATAAAAAATTAAAGTTAAAACAAATTAAAATTGTATGGATTTCATTTTAACGCTTTAAAGAATCAAAATGAATAAACTAAAATTTTAATCGAAATTTTTATTCTTATTTCTGATTTAGGGATTTGAATTTTAATGCTATTTTATGAAAAATAATTAAATTCATTTAAGAGGTGTATTATAATAGGTATAATGATGTTAATATACGATAAAATGATATTTTAATATGCTTTGGAGCACACGAACAAAACAGCATATTTTTTTAATTATTCACTTATATTAAGGTAGTCACGGTATCAGAAAATGCGATCAAATATATATTTGCATTTTAACATTCCCTTTCTTAGTATTAATGAGAATAGGATACCATTTATACAAGATCGAATACTTCTTATAAATTTTTATTCGGTATTCTCTCCTACTTTGCTTCACTTTCGAGATTGGAACGCCTTATCTAAAATGTTTCGCCAAATTGTGATGTAAGTTGACCCAACATGTAATTCAAAACTCTTTTACTATACCTATAAACCACTGTCATGCCTATAGATGCGGTCTTTCAGAAGTTAAAAGAAGTTGGGCGTGAGGAATTTGAAAGAGTAACTTATATATTTCAAAAGCAGATTTCTTCCAATACTGTCCCCATTAACATTTTTTTTTTAAATTATTTTTTATTTATTCATTTTATTCTCAAACCTGTTACCTTCCTTCCAAATGATGATGCTATTAAACACATTTTTCTTTGCAAATCATTATAAAAAATTTGAGAATTAATCATCTTTCTTCTTAAAGTTTAAATAATTTTGCAGCCGTTGTAGTAACGACACAAAGATAGCACTAAAATACTACTTAGAAACTCCATATACTCTACAATTTAATTACCTGCTACGTTTCTTGCATAGCATTTCAAAGAATCCTAGAATCCCATTCACTTCTTCATGTAAAATATCAATGCTTATAAAAATAATTATGAAATTTGGAACGAAACTCTTGATATAAATCGCGATTTTAAAGAGACAACCAGTATTTCAAATGCACCTTCTTTCAACTATAAATCATCATTCATCTTCAAAATCCATCTACTTCAAAACCAAGTTTCAGCTTTCTGTGAAAGAATATGCTTTGGGACAATGTTAAACGCCTATTTGGTTGTCTCTTCTGTTTCCATCTAACTTGGCCATATATCACTGTCAAAACGTGCAAAGAAAATCTCTTGCACCTAAAGAGCCATTAATTACAGCTTCAAAATTTAAGTTGCAGAGTGGAAATATAATAGATTCTAAAATTATTTGATATTATTTGCGAATTTTCAGCAGTAGTTTTATTGCTGGATGCAAGTGAGGCTCAGATGACTGCAAAACAAAAATAAGCAAGTGATTTTTTGAAAGAATTAGACAGAGTTATTTAATTATTGATAAAACATGTCAAATTTTAGCACCAGTTTACAAAGAAAACTAAGCAACGATACATTTTTATAAAAATATATGAAAGTTACGAGCGTTTTTTTTTTTTGTTTTTTTTTTATAATTGTAAGAAATGGATAAAGCTTTATGTTTTTAGATTTCTTAAATTTTCGAGAAAAGGGGATTAAAAACTTCGAACTGCTTTTTTAAATTTATTTCCAAATGTTCAAATTGTATGAAGGTAAAATTAATTAACTTGTCTTCATACACTTTAAACTGCAACTTAATCGATCAACTCCAATCTTATTCTTGTTTATTTATGTATGCAGGTATAAGTATTAAGAATGAAGTATTGTTTTAACTGCCATATATCTCAAGGACTTTACCTAATGTTGCAGTTGTTTTACCTAAAAAATTAAGGCAACGGACTACGTTCGAAAGAAAAATTTTGAAAAATTGGATTTTTTAAAACCATTTATGGTTTTTAGATGTATTGTCAATAATAAACACTATAAATATAAAAACATTATTTAAAAATATGATATATTTTTAGAAATAGTAAAATATTTAGTACATTTTAATGAAAATTAACCAAAATTGTTAACACTCTACATAAAATGGTAATGCAGCAATCTTATTTTTCTTTGTACACAAGTTACAGAATATAATGCTGAATGAAATGAGCAAAATCTGGGAAAAACTTTGAAATACTAAGAAGTTATGGGTAAAATTATACGTATATGTGCATTTTTCCATAAATTCACACATGATTTTTCTAAAATCAACTATAAATGAAAAAGTATTCCACCGACAATAAAACTTTTGGTTCATTTCATTGTCCATATCATTTAAAACACACGCTACAATTTTTATATAAATACCTCTATTGGTTTTTGAGATATCATGTTAATGATGGAGAATTTTTATGAAAATTAAAATTGAAGTGAAAGACAAATATTAGCTGAAAAATAGGTTTTATTAAAATTCCCCATGTTGATAGGTGAGGACATCCTTTTCCTAGAAAAGAGAAACTGTTTTGAAAAGAGGAACTACAAGAAATAACACTTTAAAAAATATATTCGCCAATGTGGCAAAATACCAGTGTTTTAACGTAGTCGGATACCTTAATTCTGTAAAAGAATTAAGATCTATTGTATAACATAACGTAATGTAAATACAACACAAGATATATTATCATGCATAAGGCATTAAGAATCCTAAAAATGAAAAAATTTCAGACTATTTATATTAAGTACTTTTAAAAAATGTAACGTAAAGGTAATATTTTGCCTAAAGACTTCAGTTTTAGAATGAAATTTACGTGACTTCAGACATCATTGAAAAATGAAAGCAAAAATTTTCCATCTAGATACTTATTTACAGTCTCGTTACAGTTACAGTTATAAATTTAGTAGAAGTGGGTTAGTCGGCGGTACACAACAAGAATGACATGTATAAGTGAAAACTGAATTATGGATTAAACTGCATTTAATATGTTGAAAACAATATAGAAAATATTATAATTGTAGTACTATAAAAACATTTTAACTCTTAATTTTTTTTTACTTATTTGACTTTAAAGTGAGTGCAAACATGCGATATTTAAAAGGTTCAGTTTTATCTGCTGGCTTTATTTTGTGATTGACATTTAATGAATAAATTTTTCGTTATGAGTCTAGATACAAATTAAATATTTCTGTTACAAAATGAAAGAAATTGACCATCTCTTTCAAAAACGTCTCAAGCATTTTGTCAAGTCATGTCTATTTTATATAGAAAGATTATTGACATTATAATTTGAATAGCATTAAGTAACGGAATAATATACTAAAAAATTCAATTCCTTAAAAGAATTTAGTGCTTTTCTGAGAGTAAAGCTAATTAAAAAACTAATTATATGGTCTTAATATCCATTCAATTCCTTTTGTGAAAGCACTTGTACAAAATGAATCATTTTTAACTCATTTAAAATATGAAATTCTTATAGAATTTGATGCCATCTTAATTATCTCCTAATTGTTTGAGACAATATATTAGGTTGTTCGGAAAGTAATTTCGTTTTTTCCTGACAAAGGATTTAATTGCATTTTTCGCACCCAATTTCATACTTAAACCGCAAAATCATTTTATGTTTTAAGAGATGATATAGCAAGGCTTGAGTGTGAAAAAGTGTAGCTGATTCTTCGCAGTAGTTTTTGGATGGTGCCCTTTTAAATGTGGAGAGCAATAAACAGCATTTTCGTCATTTTTTTCTTTTTTGCTATAAAAGGTAAAAATGCTGTTCAAGCCAGAAATAAATTAGCCAATATGTGTGGAGAAGATGTGTTAACAGTACATCAGTACCAGAACTGATTTGCAAAATTTTTCCTTCAAATGAGGAGGCCAAAAACCACCTCGATCAGTTTTTTTTTACAGCAAAGACCAAAACTTTTATGAGCGTGTAATCATGTTACTACCAAAAATATGGCAAAAGGTATTAGACCAGAATGGCAATTTTATAATTTAATAAATAATTTATTCATTAAACGAAAATTTCTTTTCATTTTGACAAAAAAATACGAAATGACTTTCCGAACAACCCAATAAATTTAAGCAGAATGTTTCATGATTAGAATGTTTTAGTCAATTAAAACCATCTCTTAACCAAATTATTAGAAGAGTTTCAGAGGGGGCTTAAATATCTCTGAACAAAATTCTTAGAATCTAGAATCTCAATTTGCAACCTTCTAGTAAATCTAATCTGAATGCAAAAAAAAACATTTTCTTTTTCTAATTATATCATCTTTTATCCAGTAGTATCAATACTTAAGCATTAAAATACTTTAAAGTTTAAAGGCAAAAAAAATCGTAATTACTCAAAAATCATTAAAAATTTATTTTAAATAATTTGTATATGTTTTGTTTGAGCAAAATCATGTCTACTTCATCTGAAACACATATCTTTCATTTATTGCAAAATTCACTGAAGAATGCTAACAGGAAAACGTCAATGTTCAAAGTTGTAAAATAAACATATATAAGTAAGAATTATTCCAATGTTCCCAAAAATAAAACTTCTGTTTATCGGCATAATCTTCCAGACAGTAAAACAAATGTCTTTTTCAACATTTAAAGCCAACCTTCGCAAAAATGTTTTATTTGACGTTGTATCCAGTTTCTTTCCAACACATATTATTCTATGGGACGTATCACTTACTCTTGCGGCTGAAACTATTGTGATTATGTAAAACAGAATTGTACTACTACAGTAAAATATATTAATATTGCTATATAAAAAAGAGCTCGAATTTAGAAGAAAATTCAATATATAGTACATAATCATGGAATTGATCATATTCAACAAAAATATCAAGAAGGACACTTTATCATCAATAGCCTCTACTTTGGATTCTACAAAGGAGTAAACGCCCAAAGCATCATCAAAAGACATTTCGCTTTTAGAAAATGCTCTGTATAAAACCGTCAACTCTGATTGGATTCCCAAACAGATGATAACATAAAATACTGAAAATATATTCAGTGGCAATATAATCAAAAAGGAAGTAATTATAAGATACAGGATTTTTAACATCATTCCCAATCTAAACATTGATTCAGAAGTGGTGATTTCATCATAAACAATATATTTAATGCTCCAAATACAGAAGAAAATACTCGTTAAGATGCTTGTAATAATCACTATATATATACATATTTTTATTTTGATGCCTTCTATCCATGAAACGTTCTGCTTTTTCGCTATTGCCTTGAAATAATGCAATCTTGCGCAAAGCATCCAGCGGCAATAACATAAAAACATCGAATTAGTTATTTCAACTATATATGCGATAGTGAATTTTTTTGGAGTATCGGTGTATGACAGGAGAAACATAATTAAGATTCCATTAAGAATCATAAGCAAATATTTCAATATTTTTCGGCCAGCATTATCTTTTTGTTTCAGTTCAGTTGGAAAAATCAGACTTAGTTTGAAAACAAAGAAAATAAAGTGATAAATTCTTGACATTTTTTTATAGTCTTTCTTTATCTTAGAATAGTTTTTAACTCTCACTAAATATTAATAGTAAATTCTATACTACAGCTTCAAATACTTTTATCAAATGCCTTTATGTATTGAGAAATCTGCCTTTGAATCACTGGGCATAGTCAAAATATCAAAACTTTGTTTGAAATAGCTATTTCTTGATGTTTCTATCTTGTTTGATTTACATTCTTACGACATTAGAGAGTCAATAATTTATTTTGTTAATTTTAAACATAATATTTTTTTTTAGTTTTACAGATGCCTTCTGGCTTTTATCAAGATTGACGACATAAGTATTTTAAAAACACTCTTCCATGATTCCATCCTTTATGTATTTATTTTTCGCCGCAGTTAATAAAACTTCGAAAAAACATAGATTTATATAAAATTGGATATCATTTTTCTTATTATCGAAACACCTTATTTCGTGCAAAAACTCTATCATCCGATTTAATACAGTAAAATTTTTTGTTCTGAAAATACATTATTCTATAAAGAGACAGAAATGCATTTCGAATCTTTCGATTGTTGAATTCGATGTAATTATCTTCTTCTGAATTGGATTTCTCCCAAAACAGTCCAAATATTCTTTATTAATAACACTTCATTCAATAATAGTTTTTGACTCATTGCTTTTATTCCAAACTTGATGTATTATTGTATGTTTCTAGAAGAATATAGAATAAATGTGACATTTTATTGACCGTCCTATTGAAAAAAAATACATTAAATGATTTTTATGCATATTTTTTTTTTCATTTTATTCCATTACTCATGAAAGTAATCCACTTTTTGAATTATCTTTTATAAATATCAATGTATCCGTGAGGCATAATCGGTAGATACTTCGTAATGTTTCTTTCTTTCAATTGAGCTTCTGGTTAGTTTTGAATGACCGCTTTTTTTAAACTTCAATGTTTTATTTTAATTAAATAATGCAATCTCTGTATTTAACTTCAAACTACCAGTCCTGACTTTTTAAAAAGAAAAATGATATATTTTAATTTAATATGCAAATAACTGCATTTATAAAAAATTACGAATTAAATATCAATCTTAAAGGAGATATATATTTCAGTTAATCAAGAAATTATCATTAATCAAAGATATACTCCAGACAAACACTTATTATTCTTGGATACAAAAAGCGCAGTATAGTCAATTACAGCTCTGACTCTAAAACAATTGCCACAAACATAAAAATGTGTGAACAGGATATATTGTGAAATAATGCTAATTTTACAAAATGCATTTATGGATTTCCCTCCTAAGCAGTGGCCTATTTTTTACAAATTAGTGTAACAAAATAGATTCAAGTATTTTACATTCAGCAATAATGTAGCTTTACATGCTGTACAGACTGGCAAAACAATACTGAAACTAATATATTCTGTTTGAATTTGCAATTTAGTGATTTGGAACATAATCCAGATAGAATCCTTTATTTTAGTACCTAATACTAAATTATTAATGCAATGGAATTCCTTACATAGGATCATATTATTTTCCTAGAAATTAGGCAAGTATGAAATTATATTACAGTGGTCATTTATTTCCATTTACGATATTTTGCTTTATTTCTGTGCTTTTATTTATAGATATATATATATATAAATCACTGGTTTGTAAAATGATTCGGTTTAATTTTTTATAACTATTACAACCTTATGATAATTGTTATCTAGATTTTACTGATATATATAATTGAATAAAATCCATTTACATCAATAATAAAAGTAGGTGTGTACACTCCCTTGATTGTGTGGAGAAAATCTATTCGATCTATCTACAGCTACCAAATTAAGCAAATTTATATCGCTTTTTTTTTTCGCCATCTTTTGCCTTTTTTCTCAAAACAATTGTCTTTAATCTTAATTAAATATTAAAAATAGAAAATAAACTATATACACACTGAATAAGAAGTAGAAATAACGATTTTGCAATTTCTGTATCGTTTTGATCTTAATGACTTAAAAATTTAAAAAAAACTACTTGTTAGATAATCACGAAGAAAAAGGCCTTTATAAGGTATGATAGAAACACGCGAATGAATTTTCTAGTTTTGTGAACGAATTAACAATGGATTTTAAATACTTGTGCACTTTTATCAAATTGAATATACCCATGTTGTTCGAACTACTCCAATTAAACTAATAGCATTACTTCTACAATAGTACTAATTTCCTCTGAAATATTCCTTATTTCCCTCTATTTTTTAATACACATTTTGATAAATAATGTATATAAAATTTTGAACTAAGTTCTTAGTTATATAAAATAAGTAACTAAGAAATTAAAAAATTAAAAAAGAATTTACATAAATAATTTTATTGCCATTTAAAAATGAATAAAAGTATTATATAAGTGTTTCTAATTGTGTTTTGGGGTAATATTTACATGACAAGGTTTTTTAAAGCTGCATTATTAGTTATCTTTCCTTTCATTAAGTTATTATTTTTATATCATTAAATTCTCAGAAATATTCTAAAAGAAATAAATCAATGTTCCAGGCTAAAACACAAACCAATATAAGTAACAATTATTCCACGGTTTACAATAATAAAACTTATGTTAATCGGCGTAATATTTTTGACAGTAAAGCAAATGTTTTAGTAGCTGTCCATTTTCTTGGCTGCACATATTATGTTATGTGAAATTTTATTCATTCTTGCAGCTGAAGGCATAGATATTACATAGAACAAAAATATATTGAAACAGTAAAATATACTGATATTATTGTATTAATAAGAAGCCGGGCTTAAAACTATTTTCAATATATAGTAACATATGTTAATGGAATTTTTAATATTAAACACACATATTAAAAGAGAATCTTTATCATTAATAGCCTTTACTTTCGAATTTATAAAAAAGCTTTCAAAGCTTCATCAAAACTTATATCTCTTTTCGAAAAATTTTTGCATAAAATATCAAACTCTGATTGGATTTCCAAAGAAATAATAATATGAAATGCAGAAAATATATTCATCTATATAATATTAAGAAATATCATAAAACTTTTCAAAGTTTTTAATAGGATAGTCATTTCTGAAATCGATTCGGAGTCATTAAATTTGCATTTTACAAAATGTATAATGATCCAAATGAAACGGATTATTTCTGTTAAAATACTCATAATAATCATGATATAAATGTAGTTTCACTTTATAACTTTTTATCCAAGATACTTTCTGCTGTTTGGATATTGCCTTGAAATAGTGGAATCTGGCACGAAGTATACAGCGGTATAAACATAATATAATAAAACTCATTACAAAAACAATAGTCGCTACTGGCATAATATTTGCATAGTCTTAATATGAGATTAGAAATACGCATAGAAAACCAATGCATTAATCAATAAGAGTACTTATTTCAATATATTCTTGAGAATATGACCAGATTCCTTTGAGACCAAAAATTCAAACACGTTGAAAACACAGAAGATGAAGCTATAAGTTCTTTGCATTATTTAATTTTTTTTTGCCTGATGGTGTAATATTTTTTATTGTTTCTTCATAAATAATGTTTTTCTTCATATTCATGTACTAGCAACCATAAGCTTACATAATATCATCTATCAAGCTTTTTTATGACAATAAATAGCTTTCATACCAATAAATAAAATTATAGCATCAAAACTCTGAAAGTCCTGAATTTTTAAAAAATAGGGATTTTTTTTTTCCATAGAACTATTAACGAATTGCTAAGAAACCAACATTGATCTTTTTTCGGTCCACTCAATTTTTTCCAATAGGATTTTCAAATAAATAAATACCTGCATATGTTACATAATAGCTGCTAATGAGTTTGTACAATCAATAACCTATTTCTTTTACCTTAAATACACTTCATAATCACAATACTGTATTCCCATTTTCATGTATAAATTATTCACCAAAATATTTTACATAAAATCATCCGTGAAAGCACTCGAAAGTCAGAAATATATTTAAAAATGGCTTATTTCTAAGCCCATGTTTATGTGAAAAACGTATTTTCTATTAAATTAAATGTTCTATCCTGATATTGAATTCTTTTATGCTCCAAAAAACTATTTTACATGTTTCAATCATGAATCCAATGTAATCATTTCTTAATTAATTGAATCTCGCTGAAAACATCTCGAATTTCGTCAACAAATCCTATTTCTGGAATATTACCATTTCAATCAATAACATTTTGAAATTCATTGCGTTCCTTTCATAAAAAGTGATATATTCTATTTCATTTCCTAGTAGTAAATAAATTTTTACCAAGGAAATAAATAATTTCATTTTATTCAAGCTTCCATTTAAATGCATATATTTTATTTTATTTATTAATAAGAGTGTTTTCAATTCATTTACGATGAAATGACTTTTAGGTTTTTTTCAAATATATTTTCGTTGAGGAAAGAAATTTAATTGAATAATTTTTGCGGAGGCAGTATTTTAGGAGATCGATAATATTCTCACAAAATATAAACAGATTCTCATTAGATGTTTTTTTTAATTTTGTTTATATTGATGAAATTATATTTTCATTATAAAGTAATATGGAATTTAAAAAAATCAATTTTTTCTGATTAATATCTGTGTCTATTTAATATGATTTTGCTGGTCATAATATTCTTCGTTTTATAGATTTTTTTTTCCATTATCATTTTAAAAATAGTATTTGAATAAAATAAAAGAATATTCCGATATCTGCTACAAAACAATTTTTCGAATTTTATAATATTTATATCATCAATATATTCTCAAATTATTGATGTAAAACTTCAAAATCCCGTTTGAAGATATGTGTTTTTTATAAATAAAAATCTATGAATGTAACAAGAGTAAGATAATAAAAATTTAGAACAGAAAATTTTAGGTAATTTGATAGTAATAGAGCTCACTGTCATTCTATTAGGAATTTTCTATTGATTCATCATCATATTTCATGATAACTTAGCAATTCACGAACATTATGATAACCTAAACATAATGATATAAATAAAAATATTACTTGTACATATATTCCTGCTATTCATCAAAGTACTGTCCATCATTTTACAGAAACCTCTTTAATTAGTAACTCTAAAAAGCACTCTAAATTAACTTTGATTTACATATACATCAAACAACTCTTATAAGCACAAAATTTTCAACATTGATGGGACAACGTTATATAAATCATCACAATACCGTTGATATATTCTACAATAGTATGTATAGTTTAATATCGGAAATCAAGAACGGTTAGTAATTCCTACTCAGCAGAAAATGTCTAAATTATCATAAATATTCTAAAAGTTTTAAGGTGTTCTAGAGAAAGAAACTCAACTCTATAAAGCTGCATATTATTTGACTAATTTACTGATTTTGGTTTAAATTCAAATTTTGTTTGAAAACAAAAAAAATGCTGTTTGCAAATTATGATCACGATGTAATTAGCATTCACGATTAGCATTCAACATTAGACGGTGATATCAATGAATATGTATTGTCATTGTGATACACGGCACTTTACAAGCAATTGAACAGTCATATGTCAGCGATTTTTGCTGAGAAAGTGACTCTAGTTTTTTCAGTAGCTCTAGGAGGGGCCAAGAATACGACTTATTTACTTCATGCGTAACATTCGCTTGCACAATGCCTTTTTATAGGGGAGCGCATTCATACACTTCACAAAACGAACACAGAAAAAAGCAATCATGCCAGAACAGAGACGCCACATCACGATGAAGATGTCTACCTATATGCCACGAGGCCGGCTCAATAATTATTATCCTATATTTTTCAGATAAACTGATTAATGAGTTAAACTGAACAATTTTAAGTTGAAATAGTTCATGCAACACAATGTTGTGCTAGTTAGTTGAGTGCTAGGAGTTAATTATTCACACTTATGTGTCCAAAAAATTTTAATCCTACACTATAAAATTCTAATTTAAAAATAGATGACAGCAATGTAGAGAAAAATTTAAAAATGTAATTATGATATTAATTATCATGACAATAATTAAACCGAGCAGACTGGTCTCTCAACACATAGTTTGTTGTTGTTGAAACAAAACAAATTGATCGAAATAATGATTATTAAAAAGAATATTTTCCGAAGAACAAAACCGAAGCGTAATCAACTCATGTCCCCTGTTAATATTTCATAAGAATACTACCAAGGTCAACGGGGCAAGGTTTTTATTGTTGAAAAGCAATAGTTCAAGTGTACTCGAAAGGAAATTTAGCAGAACTTTTCCGAGCCACAAGTCCCTGTGATGGCGTTTCATTAATCATGTCGTTGGAAATTTTCACTGAAGGGCTTTTTCTTAAGACTGATTAATTATCCGCTTTAGCCCTGGAGGTACCGATGAAATGACTGATTGGAAAGCGACAAAATTGGTAGTTTGCCCTTGTTTGGAGTTTTGACCCTTTCGACATTGAATATTGAAATAAAATGGTCGGATGAGTTTAAGTAAGTAGAGTACACTTTGTGTTCTTTAGTTTGAAAGTAAAAAGGTCTATAGCTTCATATTAGTAATTTAAAATACATCGATGGATAGTCAAAAATTCAAATAAAACACAAAAAATATCGCCAACAATTAAACAAGGTATCAGTCAGGAGATTAAATATCTTCTGATGTTTTAATAATCTTTATTTCTGTTAAATCAAACAATTATCTTTTAGTGATATTTTTAAGAATATAATTTAGAAGTAAAATAACTGTTTATTGTTTAGAAACTGAAATCACATTACCGGCTTATTATTGCTTTAATTCCCATTTTTTTTATTTTTCCAAGTAAAGTGATAAAGTAAAGTAAGTAAGAATCGTATATGCATTTGGATTGCTTGATTGATGATGCATAAAAAAGTATGATTATTACTATAGCCATTTTTAAATACTGCATGTATTAAAAAATGAAAATGCGTGGATTGATAGTTTAAAAGTCAAATAAAACATGAAAAACGTCGTCAACGATTAGGATATCAATATATACAGCCACAAGTGTATATTTATTCGCATTATTCAGAAGGAGTACTATAGCGTGTATGTATCTATATTTATATAAATTTATATTAATACGTTAAATTCATTAGTGTATAACCATCCTTTTGTGTAATATTTTTTTTTTAAATATATATTTTCATCTCAGTTTCAGAAATTTAACTTTAACGCAAATATCAAAATTAGAGACATTAGGAATTCAACCAACCTCATTAAAAGGACTTTCCAAGCCAAATAATGTCTCTTTTCATAACTATTACTTGTAAAGTTTTATTTTTAAACTTATTAACCCTCCGTTAGGCGCGCGGTCTACGATCGTAGACCAGGTATTTTTTTAAATAACGTAATTTCTAATATATTGTGCACGCAGACACTTCCTTCTCAGTAGCTGTTCTAAATACACTGTTTTACAAAGCCAGTGTCGTTTCGCTTGTTAGCGAGTGCAAACGCTTAGTTTATTTACGGAAGAATTCGGTTGGTCTACGATTGTAGACCACGCGCCTAATTACGTCACATTTTTAATCAGATAGCGATTTTGTTTCTTCGCGCTTTATAACGCAAAAGTTAAAACGTTTGACTATTTTAATGCATTAGTGTGTTTGATTTTAAAATAAACTATGTCGCAAAGTAAAAGACGCTGTGTTGAAACTTCAAGGGACCCGAAAGGGAAATGGCTTGAAGAATTGTCAAGCGAAGAAGAAATGGAAGAATTTGGGGATGAATTCGAAAAGGATCCGGAAAGTATACGCCACGACGATGCAATTGATCCAGAAACAAAAGAAAAGGTAAAAACGGAAATAACCTTCTACAATAAAACTAAAATAGGCGTAGACTTAGTAGATCAAATGTGTCCGAGTTATGAGGCAAGGAACTGCAGGCGATGACCAATGGTAATTTTCTACGATTTGTTGAACATATCTGCTATAAATGCCTTTTATGTTTACAAATCAAATAATCCAGAAAATAAAACAAAAAGACGAAAAATAATCGAATCGTTTGCATGGGAGTTAATACGGCCACAAATACAATTTAGATCAACATTGAAAGATCTGCCTGTGGAAATTAGAAGACGTGCAATTAGCCTTTTATGTCTTGAAGAAACTCAGCAACCTATAGAAAATCCTATGGGGAAAAATTATGTGGGACGTCGCAGCATATGTCCGAGAAGAAATAAGTCTTCCAGGCGAGATTGATGTAAATGCCACCATTCTGCATGCAAAGAACACATGGCTGACATGTGTGCCTCGTGTTTGAATAACTGAAAATACAAAAGCTTGTGAAATGATCAAAAAGATTTTCATTTCATTATTTCTAAATGCTGTTTGTAAATATTACCCTTTTATTTGATTTTTGAACTCAAAAAATTAATTTTTGTTTAGTTTTTGTTTATTTTATTTAATTTTTGCTTTTGTATGTAAAATAATCCTTAAAATGTATAACAAGATTTTATTGCGAGTAAAAACTGCTAATAACGTAATAAAGTTTATTTAAATTACTTTATTACCTTTTTAAATACTTAAAAGAAAAATATGAATCAGTTTTTAATCAAGAAATTTTATTTGTTGCATTTTAAACAGTAAATAAATTTGTTCTACGAGTGTAGACCGCGCGCCTAAACACGTCAGTAAAAGTCGTGCGCCTAACGGAGGGTTAAGCATTTATTATTCGCTTCAGCAGCTATGTAACTAACAAGCACTGCATCTTAGGATCTTTTCTTACTTTTTTTAAAGTTGTGAATACATTTTCGTGATCATTATTTTGTGTCGTTTTGTAGAATTAAAGAAAATTTCCCATCAGTTTTGAAGAGGCTTCTCAAAAAGAGTTTTATGTACATATTGTTGATCATAGGATTGTTGAGAATTCATTACGATTGAAAAAAGTTTACTTGGAAAAAGACGGTATCAATCTGGAATTATTTCATTTATATTTATAATCTGAATTCTTTTTTCTTCGTGTACTAAATTTTAAAAACAACGTTTAAGGAATTGCATTAACATTGAAACTAACTTCATAATCCATATCGAAAATCAAAAACGAAATTCAAATTAAAAGCAGATTACTTTGAAAATAAATAAAATCATGACGAAATTAAATTTATATTTTCTTCACTAATAAACGAAATAATTTAATTTGGCTCTTAAATAACTACTAAAAATAAATGCTTTGTTTAATTTCAAAATATTTTCCTAGTTGCGCTGGTGCTCTCAAAACAACCAAAACCTGTAAGTCATTTTTATAAATTCATTCCTGAACACTCCATAAAGTTTCCAATCTTCATAAAAATAAATCAGAAAAGTTCCCACTTAGTCCCTACACGGAAACGCGTTTTAAGTCTCGCCGTCAGTATTAAAAATTCGCTCCCGTTACGATCATGGATCATCACGCACTTTCAAAACGCTGCCTCTTTCAAAATTGAGTTTCAACGTTCTCTGCCATAAAGCGCTTTGGGGTAATGTTAAACGACTATTTCTTTGTTCCTGATTCTTAAGGATGTTTGGTGTTTCTGCCACAGACCATTACGTGTCAGTATCAGAGCGCAGTTTAACCTGTTGCGGGAAGGGGTCATCAATTACGGCTACAGAATTTAAGTCTCTGAAGGGAATATTTTAGAATTACATTTCAAAGACAAATGAGTTTTACCAGGAATCTTAATTCTTATTTGTTAACCAGATATAAGTGGGACTGAGTTGATTGTAGTTAGAAATTAATGAAATGCTTTGCTCTGTGAATTAAGAGAAAATTTTTATGAAATTGTTGAGGCTATACATATCTGTGCTGAAACATTTAGGATTTCATTTTAATTATATTTTTGACGTTATGGAGGATTGTGACGCTTATTTGATTTGTGAGGTGACGCCAGTGACGCTTATTTGATTTGTTAAGGTCATAGTGTACTGATCTTTAAATTATTATCTATAAACTTTTTCTCAACGATTAAAGCCTTAATTTGATTTTTTTTTCGTTTAGTTGAGCATTCACAACTTACTTAGTATATAATTCCTTTAATAATTGTCTGAATCAGACAATTGTGCATATTTTGGTCATATTTACTTCATATGATTTATATGTCCCTACATCAAATTTGCGCATTGAATCTATTGCCACTTTTTTATTGTTTGATAGATGTTCGTTTATTTTGAATACGTTACTGTCATTTTAAAGGTTTGTAAAGCAAGGCTTAATTGACTAGCACAGATTATAATTGCCTGTCTTTTGATACATATTACTATTGAACCGTTTTTTGATATACATCTTTATGTTTTATTGGCGTTTAAACATTCTATTGTGTGAAAAAGTGTTTTTTTAAATCTATTTTTAACATATTTCAAAAATTTGCTTTAAAACTTAGAGGAAAAAAAACTGATTGTACGTCTTACTTAAAAAAAATGTCAAAAATGGTTTGAATTTTTACATGATGACTTTCCAAGCCAAATAGTATGCCTTTTCTTAATGGTATTATTATTAATGAAGTTTTATTTTTTAAATGTAATAATTTGGCTTCAATAGCTCTGTAATCAAGAAACACGGCAACTTAAGGTCATTTATAATTTTTTAAATTTCAGGATGCTTTTCCGTTACCATTGTATTCTATATATTCGTACAATAACAAATGTGCCATTGATTCTGAAAAAGTTTCGAGGAAAAGGATCTTTTTTTAGATTTTTGATGATTGAAATACTACTGCAAATGCATGCATTGCAGCTAAAGAAATTTATTTAGGAAAAATATGAAATTTATCTTGAATTATCGTCTGATTTACAAACAATTCTAATAAAATTTTATCACAGTAGTAATTTGTAAAAAATAAAAATTCTTTATCAGCTATATTAGCTTTGCATCTGTTTTTATAATCTATATCAAATTCCGAAACAAAAAAAATATATACTTTAAAAATTAATACAAATAAAACTTATTGATTTGATAATTTCTTCTAAAAATAACAAACTATTATAATTCGATGTTGAAATAACGACCAAAAATAAGTATGTAATTTTGTTTTAAAATTACCTAACAACTCTGGGAATTTCAAAGCAATCGAAAGAGGAATTTCGTATGAGCCGTTTTTTTAAGATCACCAATTATCACCATAAAGTCCCCAATCTTCATAAAAATTAATCTGAAAAGCTCTCTCTTAATGTCTCGACACAAAAACGCGTTTTAAATCTCGTCACCAGTATTAAAAAATTCGCCCCCGTCATGGTAAGCAATCATCACGCACTTTCAAAACGCTGCCTCTTTCAAAATTGAGTTTCAACGTTCTCGGCCATAAAGTGCTTTGGGGTAATGTTAAAAGCCTATTTCTCTGTTTCAGGTTCTTAAGGGTACTTGGTGTTTCTGCCACAGTCCATTACGTGTCAGTATCAGAGGAGAGCTTAACCCAGTTGCGGGGAAGAATCCATTAATTACGGCTACGGAATTTAAGTCATGGAGGAGAATATTTTAGAATCACATTTCGAAAGACAAATGGGTTTCACCAGGATTTTTAGTTGTTATCTGTTTACTGGATATAAGTAGGAATGAACTGACTCTAGTTAGAAATTAATAAAGTGCTTTGCCCTGTGAATTAGGAGAAAAATTGTATCAAATTAAAATTAATCGTGGCTCTATATTAATCTAAATATGTATAGAAGAATTTAAGGATTAATTTTAATTATATTTATGACACTTTGTAGGATTTTTTATCAGCTAAGTTTATTTGATTTGAAATTTCTTAATATAATGAATTATGATTCTGCTGGAATTTAAACACTTATCATTAAAATTTTCTCAGTTACTGTTGAAGAAGGATTTTAGCTTTTAAATTATTTTTTCATTATACTTGAGTTTGAATGGGGACACCTCGTAATTGAGATGGAGAAGTTTTCAGGGTGGTATCTGGTTCTCAACAACCTTGTGTGTACACGGAAAGGTGGATGTCTGGCTCGTACCAATGATCACGGGAACAGCCACATTTTCGGCCAGTGTTGTTGTCACGTCCGTCAGTCCATTCAAGTCTTTCCGTATGACGTCCATCAAGTTGGAGCAATCAGCTTGTGATTACCATATACTTGAGCATTCAAAATTTAATGTATATCATATATAATAAAAAAAGAATTAAAGCACTGTGCAGAATTTGGCCATATTTACTTCATATTATAAGTCTAGGGCCTACATCGATATTTGTATTGTAATTTGTAATTCTAAATGTATATAAAATAATTACCAAATTCGGCAAAACAGTCTTCGAATATATTTCATTTATATTTGAATACATATTTCCATAAACTATTCTCTAATTGGCTTAATTATCTAATATACCTTGATGTGACTAAATTACCAAAATCAGTTACCAACTTACAACCACAAACATTTTAATGAATTACCCATGTTTATTTTATATGGAAAATGGTGGTACTTAGATATATCATGAAGAATCGCATACTCATAACACTCCATTTTTGAAAGCAATTTCAATTACCTACATTCCATTTTACAGTTCTTGGAGGACCTTAACAATAAGTTCCGGCCATCACCATCGTACTTATTTTGCCAATTAGCTTTCATATAATAGATCGGTCCCCATAACTAAGCTAATAACCCTCCTCCACCATCTGTTGTCCTAAACATTTAAGAACTATTGTAAAGAAAACATTATCTCACCGTTAATAATTAAACTGATTTCCAAATAAAACTCAACTTTCTGAGAAATTCAAGTAATACTAATTAAGCACCAATTTATAGCTGTGGATAAGTTATTTCTCGACTTCAAACCCTTGCATTTTTATTGAAAACTATTAAGAAATATTTCATACTTTTCATTTGCCTCAATCTTCTTGTATTGTCATATATCTTCAAAAAGTGAAGACACTCGAGTAATTCATTCATTTTACATTTCTCCATCATATTCTGAGAAAGATGTAAATGTGAAAAATCAAAGTCACTGAAAGATTGTAAAAATTAATTTAACCGAAGGCATCGTAAGAGCTTGAATAATAAATCACCTAAGCTGACAGTCTTATTCTTGAAAGAAGTTCAAACTTTAATTAAATCACTCTTGTTTAAAGAAGAATAGAAACATAGAATGCAATAAAAAAAACTTCAGTTAGAAAATTCGATACACTTAGGTCATGTGGGTCTCATTAACAGCTCCAAATAAATTGTTTTTGGTTTACTAATTGAATAATAATTGTGGCACTTCTAATGTCATTATTTTTTGTATATGTTTTATAAACAAAATAAAGAAGCTTTGAGAGAGGATAATAAATTTTATGGTGTAAATTATTGTGTTCAGTGTACGTTTAAAGGAAAATTCCCTGTAAGACTTAAATAGAATTAGTTTCTGTATTATGAACAATATGAGTTACTGGAGCAAACGTTCTCTGTGAGCAAGGAATTTTATCACAACAATGGATATAATTTTGGTCGTTAAATGATTTACAATGGATTCAGACTCTAAAGTGTCTATCCGAGAAATAGTTGAATAGGCCAAATGTTTTTAAAGCTTTCAAACTAGTTCATTTGTAATAAGGGCATTTCATTTCCAGTGAAATATGCAAGGAAATTATTCTCTGATTATTTAATATTAAAACTACATTCCTGTTCTGGGCTGGAAATGGTAGATAATAGTTAGGACTAAGACAGATGACACGCCATAAGCGCATGTCATTAATGATTCATTATAACGATATGTGTTTTTATTTTTAAAGTTTCAAGTGTAATGCTGAGTTTCAAAATAATTTGTGTATACACTGAAAAGCAAAACGCCAACAGATTTTTTGCTATAACTCCACTAGAAATAATCTGAGAGACATCAAATTCAGAAATGAGAGACAACACTTGGTACTTAGACGATAATGAAAGCGTTTTTGATCAAAGTAGCGTTGCAATATTATCGTTACACATGACTGTCTCTTCTAGAGGAATAACAACAGGCAGATTCTCCTAAGTATGGGATATGCCCTCACCTTAACTGCAGTAGTTGCCTCACCTTATCTCTCCATCCTCAGCCCCAAATTGTCCAACAGCTCTTGAGGCAAGAATTGGTATTCCTCAGTTAAATCTGCTTCAGTTGTTAGGTGTTTCTTAGAGGATGCAATCGTGCCGCAAGACGTATTCCCAAAGCAGCTCATTTGCATGTTCAATAGAATATTAATCAGGGGAGAACAATGGCCAATCAATTCGAGTGGTATCTTCACTTTCCCATCACTGCTGATCATCAGCAGAGTGATGTGCCCGGGCATTGTCATCCGTAAAAACGAAGTCTAGTCCAATAGCACTTTGAAACAGGTGCACAAGGAGAAGGATCGCCAACTCACAATAGCGATCTATGGTTACAGAGCCTCTGACGAAAACGTGGATCCCAATCCTTCTGTTCAGTATAATATCTTCCCAGACAAAAAATCTCATACAATATGAAATTGGAATTCTAAAATTAGTGCTAAATGTACATATCGTGTTCTATATTCCATAACTTTACGCGCAATAGATTTAATCGGATGCCACGAGTACATATTTATACAATCACTCATCTTTAGAAGAAGACATATACAATGTAAAATTTGGTATATTCACTTTGTTTTATTATTGAAACCGTTTTTCATGCTGTTGTTACTTATGGCACTCAACAAGCCCGCTGACGGAAAACTGTCAACTATTTAATCCTAAATGAGCATCACCTGTTTCTTCAGTAACTTCTCAACTAGGCCAAGAGTACGACTTAACTTCTTCATGCTTCAAATTCGCTTTCACAATCCATTTTTATAGTGGGGCATATTCACACTACTTACAGATAGAACACAGAATAACAACCATTCTCGAACCCGGGACACCCAGATCATGGGGAAGACACGCTACACTTATGCCATAATACTGACTCTGTCTATCGTAGAGATTATGAATCTTATAAAAATTATTTCAAATAGGATGTACCATACATTCATGTTAAGAAAATTTTTAAAGATAAAGCTCAATCGTATAATATTTATGAAACACTTTATTCGTTTCAATGACCCCCCCATTCATATTCAATAAATGCCTACACGTATTCTAATGTAACTCAAAATATTCATTTCAGTAGGACTAATATTTGTAAAGATATTTCATGGAAAAAAAACTGAGACGACTCGCTTTAGCAGTTTCGACAACATATGGCTGGAGTTGTATTTTTAGTTTCAAAATTATGACTTCTGTGAACTTAATAGCCTTGTTGATTGCTTAGATTTTATTATTGTTTACACTGCTCGTTCTGATTATTTTTCATTTTCCGGTTAGCATTTAATTTAATTTGAAATATCCAACAAATGCATTAGGTAGCATAGAATCTATCATTTCTATCATCTTTTGTTCAGCGTAAACTCTAGTGGTGAGGTAATTTTTTTAAAGATATTTTAACTCAATTTTTTACATTTGTTTTTTCTTGTCTGTTTCTCACAAATTTTGTAAAGGATTTTAGAGTAATCAAATAAAAATATATGAGCTACAATTTAATGTGCAACTTCCAGAATCTAACTCAGAACTAGATGATGATGATGCCGTGTACGTGTTTCCAAGGAAAGGAGATGCAGTAGCTTTTCAGGGCAAAGACCCCTGAGCACCTAGAGGGAGGAATTCTGACTTCTAGCTCATATGAAGATGACACACACATTTGCTTGCACAACCCCTTTTTACAGGGGGGCACATTCACACTTTTCACTGATAGAACAGAGAAGTGCAACCATGCCCGAATCGGGAAGCCCAGATCACGGGGAAGAAACGCTACCCCTATGCCAGGACGGCGGCTCAAAACTGGATGGCAATGTGATTTTAATTCGATTTCTTTCTGTTCGTACACATTTTGTTATTGTAAGTTGTTCTTAAGTAAATAATTTAAATTCGATTGCAAAATATTTTCACACAAAACTAAAGAGCAGAAATTAATTATTTAGATAACTTTTTTACAACCCTAATATGCCACGTTTTCAAAGAGAACTAAAAAAAATGTAAAATAATTTCTCCTTGCCCATTCCAATTTGTTCTTGAGAGATAATATAGATAATTTTTTTAAAAAATCACAATAATAATTTGATTAGTCTATGTAGGGATGAGAATCTGAATCTAACTTAATGAAATTATTTTATGTATTAAAGCATCTTATTAAATTTTTTTTATTCTGAAAATATTAATTATTGTGTTACATCCATTAAGAAATTTAAAAACCCTTACTAAATATAAACATACAGAAAAGAAAACCCCTGTCAAAAGTTTCGCAATTAATATAATTTTTTTTTTACTTTTAAAAATGAATAATACATAAACTTCGAACTCATTTGACAGATTTTTGCAATGGGAAATAGATGTCTACGATTGTCTGTTTCACTATGAATATGCAAGCGTAACTACGTTAAATATAATTTTACGCAAGCTATAGCTAAAATTCCTGCCACAATATTCAGATTATATGTCACTAGCATTGTACAAGATATTTTGATATATACCACATTCTGCGAAGTAAAAGTAATCCCATTTATTAAAATGCACTTTGATAATCATTCAACAAAAACGTGTTCCCTCAGTTTCTCAGGTACTATAAAAATTCAAATTTAGTTCAAGAGTACCATTTATAATTTAATTATGCAACCGAAAACAATTCATTATGAGCTGTTAATGAGATATCCACTCGACTTAAGTGTATCAAGTTCTCTCAACCGAACATAAAAATGTTCTGTTGAATTTAAGGTACAAGAGCAGTTTCATTCAATTTGAGGTTTCTTTCGACAAGAAAAGTGTCAAGCAAAGATAATAAATGTGATTTTCTATTCAAACGTTCGCAATACATTTGTTAAATGAATACCTTGAATTTTTTAGAAGCTTTGTTCTGTTTGGTGCAATAACTTAGTTTCCTATTAAAATGGTGAAGAATACAAATGAAATAAATTGCTGAAACTTATTTCTTTGTTTGAGGAACTATAACTGACGATGCAAGAAGATAAAAGAAAGGAAATCTTTATTACTACCGAAGAATGGTTATTTAAACTCATTCTGACATTATTTACATTATTTATACGCATTATTATTTTTAAATTCCAGCAAAACAAAACTTTATACGGAAAATAATAAATATATTTTCATCTCTTTTTGAATTTATTCATTTTAAGTAGTTAAATGAATTAATGAATAAGATATTTCTTTCTTTAAACATTAAAAGTATCGCTTTCTCTTGAGAATTCATTTATATTCAACTAAATGCCTTTTTAAATGCGATATCAATAGTTTTCGTTGTAATTATAAAGATTTGTTACAGAAATACTCAGAGTTATTTCACCTAAGTGTTCTCTCATCTTCCTAATAAAAGTGTTATCCTAGAGAATGCCTTGCAGGTTGTTGATGTAAAGTATTTAAGAAGTATTAATGGTTTGGCATGAACTCAGCATTATTAATGAACCTATTGTGTCAACCTAGATAAGAGTTTTTTTTAAATTAATGTCTGGAATGAGGTTAACAGTATCAAAAAATCAAATCCTTGCTTTAGGTGCTTTTCCCCCACCACTGGAAATATAAATTTGCTCCCCAAACTAAACTAGTGATTACAAAATTACATAACAAATTTGATAATTTTAATTCATTGTGTTTATGTGCTATTGCCTTAACATATTTCTGAAAGAAAAGATGAAAAGATTGCCAGCTGTTTATTGGAATTTTCTCAAATTTTTATATCTATATATGCTGTAAAAATTAAAATTATGAACAGAATTTTATCCATAGTATTGCTAGAAGCATATAGTTGAAAAAAGAGGCTTGATGGTAAGGTCTCGGCTTCGGAACCGGAGAGTTGCAGGTTCGAAGCTCGATTCCACCAAAAAACCGCCATGGATCTGGTACAAGTAAATTCAGACTAGGTCAAATATACCTCCGCTAGTGGAATGTGCAAGTTTAGAGAGTGGTTTCTAGCACAAGTGTCGTCCTCGTTATATGACTGCGGTTCAAAATTAAGAGGTCCGTACTAAAACAGCTTTAGTGTTGCTTCAAAATGGGACTTTGATGTAACTAAACTAAACAAAAAAGCTGAATATTAATTCCATGTGTCTTGTGGCAAACGCCGTATTTTAAGTTCATTCGTGTCAATACTTGAAATAATTTATAACTTGTTTTTAAGTTCACTACTATTTACACAGAATTCAATAACAAAGTTATTGAAGAATATAAGAGAAGCAGGCATACATTTTAAAACACGCACTATACCGTTGATTCAGAAATTCCAAGTCTTTCCTGTCGTTGTTTACTAATTTTCTATATTAATTTCTTAAGTTGTTCGATTATAAACAAAAATTTCATTTGACGTACTACAATGACAAATGTTCTTCTTACTGTATATACAAACATCTTTTGAAAATTATTTATAGTATATATAAGTGTTTTTGACAAACCTGCTTTCTTTTAATTCATGAAGAAATACATTCTGCATAAATACATACAATAATGAATTCCCTTTTTGCAGACTACGACACACAAAACTCCTCAGTCATTCCAATTTTCTGGTAAATAAACCTCAGAGTCGTGATATCTGGAATACTGAATACAAAAAATGAAACACTGAACATTAAGATTTCAATTAATGCTTTGTATGAGTACATTTAGTAGTTTTTTCCATCGATAGCTTCATATTTTATTTTGATTAAACATTTTACAAGTATTAGAACGTTCGTATTTCAAAGAAACAAACAGAATCTTGAAATTTTTATTTTATTGCCCAGTTCCTGGATTGATTAAAACTGGGGATACTGAAATTGGGAGCAAATAAAATATGTTGTGGGCTGGAATTTAAAAGGGTTGTCATGTTGTGGCGTGAGAAGTCGTATCTTACAGTCCTTCGTTGTCAGTAAGGTTAAATAATAAATCAATGCAATTTAATATCATTCCCATTGTTTCAAAAATCAAACCCTTCTTTATAGGCGTAAATTGCCAAATAGTCAAGTAAATGTCTCTTTCCAATTTCAGATCAATATTTCGAATAAAGTTTGTCCCTTAGAGAATTTTATTCTTGTTGCTTCTAGAACGTTTCTTGAGGTTTAATTGATAGATGTTGCTGACATCATTGTGACGAGAAATGTGAACGCAGTATTTAGAAATGAAAAAGAATATAGTTTTATAAAGGCCTAACTTTGAGATTCAAAATTAGCATCTAAGAAAAATTGTAGACAGTAATACAAAAAGAAAAAGTTGAGTACATTTGAAAAAAGTATGAAGAGTGAATCTTTATAATCAAAAAGATCTACTTTGGATTTTACAGTGGAATAGAGAACAAAACATAATCGAAGATCAAATTACGAATTGAGCATGCTTCCTTTCATAACTTCTGACCGATATTCTAAACAAACTGCAATATAAAATCCGGAAAAGGCATTGCTCTGCAATACATATAGTACCATGTGTGCAGAATAAATAACATAAAATACAAAAAAGTTTCTTGGTACGTTGCCAGGGATTCTGTGCCCGGCTTTTAATGTAAATAAACCGCTTTAAACGCTATGGGCATTCAGTATTACGTTACTTGTTATCAGCCATATATTAG
>JAPMOQ010066276.1:144263-186233 GCA_026543055.1 Argiope trifasciata
GTGTGTGTGTGTGTGTGTGTGTGTGTGTGTGTGTGTGTGATCCAGTCTTCCCCAATTTTTTTATAACCATTTGTTAAATTACCTTTTTAATGCAAAAATTAACACATAGAGTGGAAATAATTAGAGCAACCCTGGCACCAATTACCTTTTTAAGTGGCAGATTTCTTTCAAAACATTGTTTTCTCGAATTCAAATGGCAGGATCTATAGTTTTATTTATGGGATATCTTAAAAATATCATTGACTAATATATAATCTTTGCAATATGTGTTGTATCGTAAAGCCAGGTTTAACTTCCGAACTGAAGAAACAGTTTTTTTTTGGTACTTCGACTAAAAATATATTTTTTTAAAGTAAAGTAATTACAATCAACTGCACCCTAAAGTTTATGCTGAGAACGGATTAAAATATACAATTCCTAAATTAATTGTTAAATCATTTTTAAGAATTGGGTGGTGAACTTTTTAATTGGGTTAATATTTTGCACCATATTATACGATAAATGGCGAAACAATAATTTATGTAATAATTGCCACATAACCATATTATAAATATTAACACTCGTTAACATGCATAACAATTTTATTTCTTGTTCTGTATTTAATCACTGATGTTATCAGAAAATCTAGATTAATGTTGGATTCTTTTTTCTTACTTACGAAATACAGACACAGTTTTATAAACTTCAAAATGTTTGAACTTGTAGCACCATAAGTGAAATGCATTCCCGGATGGGATGATTGATCTCAGCCTTAAGCGAACTTTCTGACAACCCCCTGACATCGAACGAAGAATATTTACAGAGTTTCTCTTCAGTTCCTAAGCAATTTTTTGATTGCATGTGAGGAATCCTTGTTTACTTAAAGAATGTAATTTTTATAGAAATAGTTAATTATATATTTCTTTCAAATTATTATTTAACTGATTCCTATAAACTGCATATTTTGCGAAGGTGCTGCATTTCAAATCTCACAGAGTTTGGCCAACACAATTTTAATATTGTGTCTTTCTATCTGTGACTAAAATATTGGAGGGCATTTGAAACAGTTTTGGAACATTTTTTACCTAATTTAGACCTTTGAAAGAACACATTTTTATAAACCAAATTCGACACTGTAAATTTTATATTTGTATTGACATCTCTATGATTTCGTTCTTAGTATTCGTATATTTTGGAGTTATCCAAGTTGGATGAAAAATGGCTAATAGATGCGTAAAAATATGGATAGTCCTAATATGCAAATATTTTCATATTATGTTTACGCCATTCGTAGAATTATGAGCATGAGCTCCAGCATGAGCCGAAATGAGTTATTCTTGAATCTAATATATGAACTCCCATGCACTGGAAAATCTGGAGCTCACCTTTGATCAGTTTCTTCACAGAGTTTTTGGTCGAAGGAATGTTGTCTTCCTTTGCAGTTCACTTTTTCCCATTTTATCCAGGTATCAATTAAATGTGATTGAAATTTCATTCTAATGTTACAATTCCTTGATCCGGCATAATTTTTAATTAAAAATTCTACCTTCACAATGATTTTCTTTCTCATTTAACGGATTATGTTCCCGAAGATTGCTAGAACTGAGTTTTCGAGTTGTAACTTTTAATTAGTTCTGTCATGTTGTTGGCATGCTTCATACGGTTGATTATTTCATAATAAAGTAATTATTTGTTATCCATTTTTTATAATCTATTTCGTAATAAAGTAATAGCTAATGAATAGAAATTGGATGCATGATTTTTTCGCTTAATTTTCCTTCCATCATATTTGTACGTCTATTACGCACTAAAAACCTAAAATAAGCAAAATCTACAAAAAAAATCTATGAGGATTGCACGTAAAATCACCACTAGATGTTCCAACATCTCGTGATTTTTCAGATTCTCTACTTAAGCTATTATCTATAAATTATGCTACGCAATGTTATTAAAAGAGATATATAATTCATTGGAATTATATTAAACTACTTATTAATTATTATAGGCAGCCTATTATTCATTATATTATGTCTATTTATTCAAATTATAGGCAGAAATTTCAAATATCTGCTTATAATTTGAATTGAGAAGAAAAAAATATTTTATATAATATTTAAAATCATATAATATATTTTTTACTCCAATATTTAAAGATATGTATTTAATTTAAGCAAAAAAATAGAAATTGAAAGCAATTTAAAATTAAAAATAATACCATCTAGCAATCAAATTTCTATTTATAATAAAAATGAGCAAGTCTATGTTACTTTGTAGGAAAAATAGCTCCATAAGAAAGTTAGTGCCCTATATATAAAAGTATTGTCTTGACTAGTGAAAATGGAATATTGGAACAATTCTTTCAGAACTTTCTTCAAATCGTTTTAAATAGTTAAAAACTCATCGAAATTTCTATATTTTCTAACTTTCGATAATATTATTTTTAGAAGTAAATTTTATATCGTTCCTAAATCTTAAATCTTTCTTTTTAAAAATACCATTTTAACAATTGCTCCATATTTATCCTTAATTTTTTATTATGTATAGATTTTTTTTTTTTTTTGAAAATTTTCTATTGGATTACAGTTTTTTTTCCTAAAAATCAATCTATTTTACCCGTTTAATCAAATATTTTATTGTGCAATTTTCTTCTATTGTTGACAATTAAAGAAATTCTGTTCGATTCATATTTATTTTTAAGAAAATTAATAAAAAATTTACAGTACAGCGGAAGCCAGAAATTAAATAAATTGCAAGTCTGTCTTTTTCATTTGTTATGATGACATATCATTCAAATTGGGATAGTCCCTACAAACAAAGAATAGACCGTATTTAGGAAAATTGAAACAGCGTGACTTTAATTTTTGCCAATTTAGTAAACAGAATCCTGATTAGGATTAAATAGAATTGATACAATATACCAGATGAACAACAAAAGGTAGTCTATATTAAATAAAGACTACCTTACGAATTAATATAAGATATTATGTATATAATTATAAGAAACTGTAATAAAATTACTAAAATTTTTATTTAAAGGTAGGATAGCTAACTGAAAAAATATGAAATAAAAATAATTAAATACTAAAAGAATTGTTTCTGCGGTTTTTAACATCAACTACACAATTCAAAAACCGATAAAATATTTTTAATGAAGGTGTTCTTAGAATTAATTATAAGAACAAAGATTGACGGAATTAGAATAAAATAGGTTTCTTAAAACGAAATATAAAATGAATCTATTCTTAAAGCACAAATCTGTAAGATTTAATAACATTTAACTTTTCATAAATATTTAGAATACCCGATGTTAAAGATTTCATACAAAGAATATTTCATTTAAAGAAATCATTAATTCCAACATTTATTTGGCAAATTCCACTTTAATAATAAAGTCATAAATTTTGTTATAGTTTGCAAACTTTAGATTATTTTGTCCCATCATACGTTATACCTATTTGAATTCACCTTCATAGTATATAATGATAAATTATATTTTGTAACAAAGCCTAAATTACAATTGGACAAACTTCTTATTGTAGAAACTAAATAAATGAATATCAAAAACGCAGATGCAGATACTATTAAATTTCATTCAAAGAAAAGAAATCTTAATGACATTTTTTTGCTTCAACAGTTTAATAAAATCAAAGAAGATAGAACAGATATTCATTTCCAAATCGTTTGCACTTTTTAATTTATTTTTTGATTACACCATCAAAGTAAAGAATCTTTTGCAACAGATATAATATTTTCCTCTTCTTCAATTACAGAAACTAATTTTCTTTTGATGTCAAGCAAAAGAATACATTTTTCGATATTCTTAGAACGAAAATATTTTTTCGGAACAAAGATTCGAAAATGCTTCATTTTATTTTTTATTTTTAATGCAATTTAATTCGCATTACTTACAGATGGAATGACTATCGTTATTCTTTTGGAAGAATAGCAACTATGATCCTTGAAAAATTCGCTCAAACGAATAAAATTTTGAAAGTTTCGTCGGCATCAGATCTATTTTATGATTTTTTATTTTTCGTGTTACAAAATCTTTCTTTACTTTTATGAGAATAGTTTACATAAGCATTAAATAAAAAAAAATTAATATGCTAAACAGCAACACACAATAACATTGTTCATGGTTCATTAAGTTTTGAAATTGCTATTCAAACAATAATTTAAAATTGTTTTCAGTAATGGTGTTTATTTTCTTTCTCATCAAACAGGCATAAAAGCAACCTATTCTTTATCATGTTCTATTTTCTTTTAAATACTTTTATTTAAAATTTTAATGACGCTTTTTGTGTAGTGAAACTAAAATAAAAATATTTATAGTGTATAATAAAAATTCAATTTATTATACAAAGGAATTTGTTGAATATGTATTTTACTTTGCTTTAAATATACAAAAAAAGTAATGAATATTTATGGTTAAAAATATTTTCATCAAGTTCCCTAATTAACCTATAGTTCAATAACTCATACCGTTATCTGAACTTTTACGATATTCTTCAATTCTGGCGCTAGACGTCTGTTACAGAATGTTGCTTTCAACATAAATGATTTTAATTCAACAACAGGATACTGTAATTTTTAATTTGGTAAATTAAATAATTAAAGTATAAGATCATTTGTCAAACTTATTGTTTTCGCATTTCATCGACTATATAGTATTGATTATTTTTTAACATAATCATATGACATGTCAAATATTATCATCTTGTTACTATGTGATAATCACTAATAACAATAATCACATAAAAACTTTGAAAATAATAATTACATGCTTATCGGAATAAATAACTTTAGAAGTATTTTTTCCGTGCCAAAATTGAGAAGTGAAAACAATAAAGCAATACGCCAAAATGTTTTAAACTGTATTACAAAAAATAAAAAAATAAAACATATATGTTGCTAAATTGGAAAAAAATAACATTTTCAAATCCTTAATTTTATGCATGGATAGTCAAATAAACGTAAGTGAAACCAATAACGATGCATCCTAAGCGGATCTGAAAGACAGTTAATAATTTTAAAGTTTATTTTTAATATACAGAACATTAAAAATTTTTCAACCATTTCTCCTCCTTAATTAAATGATGGTTCGTAGGTTGATGAAGTAAATGGAAGGATTGATCCACCAGAAATCAGGAAATAGATGTAATGCTTGTTGGATTTCATGTACTGCATTGGAGCTTTCACGTCTATTCGAAACCCGATTTCAGAGCAGATAATCTGTTTATATCTAGCTGATTGGCGCCGAAGGTGGCTGATCCAAATTACGAAATTTCATCCTGTGTTGATCGAATTTAATTTTAATCGAAAGGAAGTCTTGCAATGTTTCCCTATAAATTTATGCAGAATATTCTGAATTCACATGAATATGAATTGGTTGATAAGGTATGGCGAAATTCGGCACAGCATTTGTGGTGACCATGGAATACACAAATGTTTTCAAGATTTCTGAAAATGACATAACTTTGCAAATGAGAGGAAGAACGGCTCAAAAGAACAGAATTTGCAGATTCTGATGAATACTTCAGTTTTAGAAATATTATGTTTAAGGAAACAATTTTCTTGGTAATTTTATCATAACTTTTTTATTGATTATTTTAATTGTTTCCCGTATACGAAGTATTTTAAGAGTATTGAAATCTTCAAAAAATTCCAACTGGATATTTTTACGTATCTCCACGATTAGCTCTTCGTAATTTCGATAAATTTATTTTTAATATTATGTTTGTCTGTCCTTATTTTCTTGAACAGTAATATATTTTTTGTTCCACTTTTTTCGCATTTGTACACAGTATTTATTTATTTATGTAGTTTTATTCTCCTTTTTGTATTTGCCTTATTCTTTTTTTTATATACTAAACGCCTTTGACGACCAGCCAGTTAATTAGTATTAATGCTAACTAAAATTTGTCAGCCATATTTTATGTAACATGGTCTTATAACGGGTTTTTCAGCAAAATATTTTTGTTTCAAATTTTGATAGTCATATAACTTACTTACACTATTCTACCAATTAGATAGTAGTAGGCTACTGTATATTGTAAAGGTTGTGATTTTGTACTTCTCGATTGCGTTTTTATTTCCTCTGTATTCGAATCTTCCAATTGAATAAGCGTTATTATTTGCAATTGCTTCACCACACACCCAGTACACCGGACCGTTTGGTTTCCATTGACTTTGCTAAGTTTTACGGAATTTTCTGTATTACTGTTCCATTCAAGAATAAAATTAGATATAAAACTTTTTAACTCTACATCTTAATAAAACAATTTTCTTCTTCTCCCATGCTAATTCCTCAAAAATGCAGATCATTTATAAAAGTTTAGAACTTAATGATATAATAAATTTCATTAATATTTTGAACTTACAGAAAGAAAAAGCTCAAAAATTTTTAAAAGACCCAATACATTTCATTCCATCCGTGAATTCTGTCTAATTTTTCTATCGATTAAAGCCTCCTGGTTTCCTCGAAAAAAAAATTAAGTACTTGCATATTCCTAAAAGCCTTTTAGTAATGCATTTATCTTTTAACTATATGTATTTTCTTTCAAATGTTTTGTTTAAATCCCGAAGGAATCCTTCTGCTGCCTCTCTGCCATTACGAGGTAAACACTTTCTCTTTTATTTTGGAAAAAGGAATTGTTTGTTTAGATAGAATTTAGAACACAAGAACTTTTATTTCAAATCAAGTAATGTGATTAGGTTCAAAGCTGTTCTTTCATTAGATTTTATCTTGAAGAATTCGCTTGTTAAAGCAGCTTTTCTATTTCCCTTGAAATCAATGCAATAAATAGAGCAATGTAGTCAACTGGCCATTATCTCTTGATTAAATTTAAGTTTTCACTATAGAAATATCTCTTGTGCAGAATTTTATTTTGAATAATAATGAAAATGAAAAATTTTGCAACGAATGACTATGGTATAGTTTTTATAATAAAATCATTTGCAACAATAGTTATAGTTAGTTCAGAAATACTTTTAAGTGTCTCTGAATGTATATAAACACAGTTATGTGTGCACATATGCTTAATATTTAAAAAGTATTATTAAATATCAACAATCCATATAATTTCAAAAAAATAATAAAAGTTTCCTTTATTTGAATACAAATTTCTAGTTGCCCAATTACAAGTATAACGACAGTAAATTATTTATCAAGCAAGCGTAATGCTTATTTTGCTAAAAATGTTGTTTTTTTATCTGTAATGTATTATTTTGCTTAAATTATGTAGGAAAGATATTCCACGATCTGATGAAAAATATAAATTATTTTTAATTTTTCACATACTTTTTAAAACGGGCCTGCAATTCCATTACCACAAGAAACTAATTTTTTAATTATCTTTATTATGAATAAAACCTGATATAAAAACTGAAATATATTACATTTATTTTCAAAAAAAAATATGCTACAATCTCTGTAGTTTTTTAATTTAATTTCAAAAATGTGACTTCCGTAGGTATCATATTCTAAAATCCAGTCACAATAAACGTTTCTTCGTATCCTCGAAAAAAGTGAAAAAATTTAGAAAACAAGAACTTTTAAAAGCATGACGAAAATTCTAAACGGCATTGTGACCAAACGAAAGATGTTTTGAAGGAAAAAAATAAAGCGGAAAGAGAGCAGTCGCAACTATTTGGACCTGAGGTTTGAAAAATGTTACAGAAAAAATTCTTCTACAGGCCGATTTTTTGCTCCTTTTACTTTACTATTTTTGAACTTACCGATTTGTAAAAAAAAATGCATGTTATAAAGATTTTAAAAGAACTTTTGAGTGGTATCCAAGAATACTAGGTAATAAAACGCTTTTCTATAGCTTCAAAATTTCACAGAAATTTTAAAAATTAGAAAACATATTTACTATATCCGAAAATTAAAACTTCCGTTTTCCCACTCTATATTTAGAATAATATAAAATTAGTTTGATAAATATTGGGACATATCCACACACAAAAAAAACTATTATTCCTTTAAGTCGACATAATTATGAAAAAGAATTGTTTTTATTATATTTAGAGCAATTTCAGTGTTAGTTTCAACATAGTATGCATGAAGCCTAAGTCATGAAATATTTTACGAAGATATTATCCGTCAGTCATTTAGTATAAAATACACTTTACTTATTTTTTTTTCGGTTTCTAATATGCAAAAATGGATGCAGTAAATGTGTAAAAGGAAATAAATAAACTTTAATGCATGAATTAGTGCAAATGCGATTAGTCATTATAGTTGCGCGAACAGTTTAATTTAGAATGCCATAGAATTCTACATTTACAATTAATCCTTAATATCATTACAATTAATCTTTAAAACTGCCATTTTATTTATATTTATAGTCTTCATCAATAGAAAAGCTGTGATACTTTCTGGGTGTTAACAATTCTATTTTGAAATAAAACAACGGCAATAATTTAATAAAGAACATACAACGATGTTAAATTAAATAGACATCTATTTATTTTTTATTACAACGTATTGAAGCTCTTATATATGAGCCAGAATAATTTATTGGACAAAATATGAAACAAAAATGCTGTCATTAGTAAAATAATTATAGTTTTCCGTAGCAATTACTGAAGCGTGAGATGCAAAGCAGATAAAACATTTTAATGGCACCGGTTACTTTCCATTAATTATGAGATTAATAACTGACATCAATAAAGAAGTAAATCCGTTTTTACAAATAAAATATAAAATGACCTCATTTCTGTAAAAAATATTAGCACATTAAAATGATTCCTATGAATTAAAGATATCTATTGTTAAAAATGGCCTTGCTCAAACTTTTTTAGTGAAGAATTGCATTGTTATCATTACATTGTGAACTCAATAAACATACTTTTAGCCAGAATTTTATACTTCTTTGAGAAGTACACGTATTTGAAACATCTTCAAAATATAGAGTTAGCATAATTGGAGCATTGGATACTAACTTCTTCAATTAGAATGATGAAATACTGAAGTTTTTTTGGTATCGAGAGTATGGCTTAGAGTATCTTATAAATAAAATTTCAAATCAATAGGTGCTCAGATTTTAATGAAATCTGAGAAAAATTAGGAAGTTTACATGTTCTGTATACCAAATACCAACCATTGAAAAGAAACATCTGCAAAAGTCGACAGTTGTATGTATTTCAATTAGTTAAAAGTTATTCTATACTGTAAATTATATAAAAATAATCATATAATGTGAATCCTTTACATAATCATCTGTAATTAAAATCAAATGATCATTCCAAAATGAGTATTCCACGTGCATTCTATTATTTTTCATGAATTTTCTTGAAAAAAAAACTCTAACTCATTTTAGACACAAAATTAGCGTTGGGCATTCATTCCAAGATTCTAGAAGCTGCTCATTTAGGTCAGCTATAAGTTCCAAAACTAATAATGTGGGACCCAATGCTGATGGGTCGTAAAAAATTGGTTGATGGGCCCAAAATCGTAGTATCATCATTTTATGGAAATAATTACATTTCTTGCATGTCCAGATAACCAGATAATTGCCACCTGTTGAGAGAAATTAAAATTTCGAATATTTTACTTAATTTTCATGTTTGTTAATTTATATTATATGTAATAATTCTGAAAATATAAATTAGTGATAATAGATTAATCATTTATGCTTACATTGTATATAATGATGATGAAGGAGATATAGCGGAACATAAAATTAGACCAATTATTAATCTTTAAGATATAATTTTAAAAGTTTAATTAATTAATCCTGGAATAAAAGATGAATGGTGCATTAGATTTAAATCAGCATAATAGAAATCTTAACAGCATTTCAAAACCTTTTTATGAAGACTTATTGATATATTTTGCCTCAGCTGTTTTATGAAATAAAAGGAAGAGCTCTAAGATATATTGATTTCACATTAAATTAATTTATTTACTTATTTTTTAAAACTTATAATCAATTTTAAAAAATTGCAGCATGTATTTTAATAATTTATTTTACATAAATTGCAAAACCTAATAATCTTTTGACACCAAAAAAAATTCCTGTATTCATAAAAAGAAAATATAATTTTAAAATAAAGCTAAGAAAGATTCAAATTTTTTTAGTGCCATTAATTCGTGTTATTCCCAGATGAAATTTTTTTTTTAATTTATTTTGATGTAAAATTTAAAAAAAAATTACAAAAATTCCATACAACCACATCCATAGCATTGCCACATTTACCAACTTTTGTGTCATGCGCAACTTTGATCCTTAAATATATCAGTGATGATCACATGTAACGTATTGTTCTTCAATTTCAATGTACATTAAAAATAAAATTCAAAGAATCTTATAGTGTCAATATATAGGCCAACCGCTATAGTATTTTCTTATACTTTATTTTCCTTTGAAGTTCTAAGAACTTCTAGAAAGTGTCCATTAATGTTGGATCTGAGTTATATAGCAAAAATTAAGTACATCCGAATCAGTCATACAAGTTTGTAATTAAAAGTATTGTAAAAGATTAAACACATCATTTAACAATAATTCTTCGCTTGTAGCTTCAAGAAACTTGTTTCAATTGTCTGCCTATCAAATGTTATATTCTAAATTTTTAACATATAAAGATAGATTTTGAAAATGTAATTTACTATTTCACTTTAGCATTTTTTTAAAATAATTGTAAGTTCCATTTCAAAAAAATTTATAATCATTTATGCTGGAACATATCGCTATTATTTAAACTTAAATACTTCTTTAACGATGGGTTTGAGAAATTTTGTTGCATCCATAAATTTTTTAAATCAAAATTTTAAATCTATAAACTTGAATCTGAGTTTACTTAAGGGATAGTTCAATAATAAAAAAAATTATTATTATAGCAGACGATTTTCATCTAAAATATTCAATTCTGAATTCAAGATCTTCTTTTCGATAAATTTATTCTTCTTTCGAAACTATAAAATAAAGGCATTCATGAGTTTTAAAAAATTTTTATATTATTCTTATAACAAGTAATAATAATTTATAAGCAATATGTAGATAAAGAAAATATGTTTGATCAATTTACATTTAAAATATTTTTAATCTTTCTAACTCTATTTCTTATTAATGGCAACAAGCCAAAAATGATCTGTAATAAAAGGTAAAAAAGAAAAGATATGTATTATATCCTAGCATACACCAGAGAACATCTCGTCATCGATAAATTAATTTAGAACAGGAATATTTCAGTTTTCTGCATGAAATTCTGTCTTCTTTTTATTGCGTTTATAAATTTTTTCTCCCTCGAATTGATGCTCTGAAAAGTATAATAATGCCACTCTGTATAAATATAAATGACGTTGGTAAATAAAATACTTCAGATTCATTACCTCTAAAGTAGGAACGAATGCCACAGAAACAAATTAACTAAACGAAAAGTTATGATTTTACAATGATTGTAATTTCAACTTTTAGATATTTATGTATTGTATTCATAAACTTTTAAACTGTTTCATTATTTATATATTGAAATTTATACTTCTTCTGATCAATTGTAACTAAATTTTTTTCACTTCGCTTAAAATTATACTAGAGAAACTTATAAATTCATATGATAAGTGAGTGGTACAGTTTAATTCTTAAAAGAATAAAATAAAAAAATATAAATAAATAAATAATAAAAGAATTACAACAAATTTTAAACTAAATTTTTATTCATTTCAATTCTTAAAAGATTTAAAATACAATTTTTAATTGAATTGTTTGTCCTAATGTATGTCATAGTGATTCATATTTATTACTTATTTAAAGGATATAATAAAATTCATATAAGAGGTGTAATAATAATATACTAGCGGGTGACCGAGCTCCGCTCGGAGAAAACAGGTATCGAAGCTAACTCGAAGATTTAAATTTTCAATTGTGATTTATCAAAACAATACATGCCATAAGAAAATTTGTGAATCCATTGGTGAAAAGATAACCGGTTAAAGTGCACCATTGTAAACTATTCTAAACAAAGTTAGAGTTGGGAAAGGGAACTATTCTATACAAAGGTAAAGTAAAGGTAAAGATTGAAGTGTGTTGAAGTTCAGTATTTTTGACAAATTTATTTAGAAAAACCAAACATATATACATACATAAGAAACATATTATAAACTTATAACAGCATAAACATAAAACTTTATTAGTTCGCCATATTGGCTATAGATGGCAGCACGTTACCGCTTGAAAATTTAAGTAGCCATTATGGCGAACTAATACAGTTTGAAAATATCCTATCTGTAACTCCGAACTGCTCGACCGTAGCGCTTCAAAACCAGCGCCAATCGATTCCTCGAGGCCAAAAACCCCAGAACCCCAAGTTTACCGGAGTTTATTAATTCTGGGGCGATTTTCGACTTGGCAACCATTCCTCGTATTATAGTATTAGATAGATAGAATGATTTTAATATATGAGACATGGTAGCCTTTCAGAAAGTGCGATTGAAAAGGAATTTAAGCTTCCTTTTATTAATATTAATGAGAATATGACATAATTTATATAAAATCGAAGACTTAAAGATTAAAAATTTTCTTTCGGTATTTTCTCCTATTAGCTTCAGTTTCGAAATTGGGAGGCTATATTTAAAAGTTTTCACCAGATGATGATTTAAGTTGACTCAACGCGTAATGCAAAACTCTTCTACTATACCTATGAACCACTGTCAAACCTATAAATGCAGTCTTTCAGAAGTTGAAAGAACTGAGGATGAGGAATTGAGCTCTTTAAATATTTCAAAAGTAGATTTCACATTGCACAGTTTTTATTTAAATTATTTAATTTTTTTCGCTTTATTCTTAAACCCTTTAATCATCTATAAAATGCTGATCCTATTAATCGCATTTTGCTTTGCAAATAGTTAAAAAAAGTGGAATTAATCCTTTTTCTTCTTAGATTTTAAATAATGTTGCAGTCATTTAAATAAGCATCTAAAGATAGCACGAGCATAGAATTTAAAACTCCTATTAACTCTGAAATTTAAAAACCAGCTAACTTTCTACAAAACGTTTTAAAGAATCTTTAACGTTTTAAACATATCCATATAAAGCAAGTTACGTTAGTCATAAATGTCACTATGAATGTTTTTCGAACTTCAGTGTACATCAGAAACACAATTAAGAATCCATTGAACATCGTAAAGGAATGCTTCATTATTTCTCTGGTAGCATTATCTTTTTGTTGCAGTTGAGTTGAAAATATCAGACTTAGGCTGAAAACAAAAAATATAAATTTATAAATTTTTGTCATTTTTTATGATTTTTCTTGATGCGATAACATGAAGCTCTATTTTTTTTATTATTTTCTTGTTCATAGCAAATTAAATTCTCTAGAATTAAAAAGTTTGTCAAATGTGTTTATAAGAAACCTCCTTTTGCTTCAATGAACGTAATAGAAATATAAAAATTTTGTATGAAATTACTTCTTTTACCTGGTGTTTTGGTATTCTTAATATCATCACCTTGTTTGGAAGTTTATATTCTTATATTCAAGAAATAAACTATAGAGTGGAAAATAATAGTTTTTCAATCCTACAGATATCTTTCAGTTTCTGTCTGAAGATAGACCGCATTAATATTTCGAATAAATTCTTCCATAATACCATCCTATATGTAATTACTTTTCACTGCATACATTGAAACCGCGAAAAACCAAGATTAATTTAACATCGGTTGTCACTTTTCCTTTTATAATCTAAACACTTTATTTCGTTGAAAATTTCTATCTTTTGATTTAATATAGATCAATGATCTGTTCAGAAACTGCAAATTCTATAAAGAGACCGAAATGTTTTCTGAATCTTTGAAAACATAGCAGATAGATTTCTTTCAAAACCTGGCAGATATTCTTTATTAATAATTGCACATTCAATATTAATTTTTGATTCCTTGCATTTAGGGAAACATGGATGTGTTATTGTCTGATTCTCGACGTATAAATAATAAATTTGACATTTTATTGACTCTTCTATTGAAAAGAACATATTCAATGATATTTGTAAACATATTTTTCCATTGTATGCCAAATTTTGTAAAAGTGATCAACTATTAGTACTATATTTTATAATGAGGACTGAATCTATCATATTTGGCAAAATCAGAAGATATTTTGAATGAATTTACTTGTTCCAGATTATATTTCTTATAAATGACCCTTTTTTGAATAGAAACTTAGAAAATAAATAATGCAATCGTTCTATTTAATATGAAAAGACAGTTCTTACTTTTTACGACGCATCATATATATTAATTTAACGAATAATTTAATAAATTAAAATAAATATTTCTCATCTAAAAATAAATTAGTTTATACTTTTACTTTTTATAGGTCTCATCTAATATTGTGTTTAGGTTTTCGGAAAATTTCTCTCAAAATGGTAACCTCTAATATCTTCCTCAAAACATATTTTTTTAATTTTTTCTTCCAATTAAGTTGCTTTTATAAATTAAGGCAAAATTATACATGCAAAAAAGAAATAAAAAGTAAGCACATTAACTTAGAAACCGAAATAATGATTTTGCAATTTTTATTTCTCCTGTTCTTAATGATTTTAATGACATAATAATTTTGTAGCTTCTTATTAGATAGTAACGAATGAAAACACTTTAAGAAATGATAAAACCTTACGAAAAAAATTTCTTCATCAGTTAACGTTGGAATTTAACAATTTCTACAATTTTGCCAAAAAGAATTAATTTATGATGTTCTAAATACGACAGTCCACTTAATACAAGTTAATCCCACATTAATAATTCTTTTTATATATATAAGCACGGCTTTCTTCGACCTTTTATAAAACTTATTGGCATATAAATGTATGTCGATTTCAATATAATTAACAAAAAAAGGTAATTTAAAAAATAGATATAAATATTAAAATAGGTATTCAAAAAGCATAATATAATTATTCTTAAATGTTATTTTATATAATATTTAAATGATTAAAATATTTTACCAAATAAAATTATTATTTTGTTTAAATTCTTACCATTATCATTTTTACATGATGAAATTCCTGGAATAAATCGAAAACAAACTCAATGTTCAAAGCTATAAAACAAACCAATATAAGTAAGAATTATTCCTACGTTTCCAAAAATAAAACTTCTGTTAATAGGTATAATCTTCCAGACCGTAAAGCAAATGTCTTTTTCAACATTTAAAGTCAACCGCCGCAAAACTGCTTTTTCAGTTGCTCTACCCTGTCGCTTCGCTACACATATTATGTTATGTGAGGTTTCACTTACTCTTGCAGCTGTTGCAATCGCGATTATGTGAAACAGAAACGTATTGAAACAATAAAATATACTGATATTATTATATAAATAAGAACTCGGACTTAAAATAGTTTTCAATATATAGTACATGTTTATGGAATTAATAATATTGAATAAAAATATTAAGAAAGAAACTTTCTCATCAATATCTTCTACTTTGGATTCTATAAAGGAGTAAACTTTCAAAGTTTCATCAAAAGTCATATCTCCTTTCAAGAATTTTTTGTACAAAAATGCCAATTCTGATTGGATTTCTAAGCAGATAATAATATAAAATGTAGAAAATATATTCATCGGTATAATATTAAGCAATGACATCATAAAATTTTGCAAAACTTTTAATAGGATATTCATTTCTGAATCTGATTCGGAGTCTGTAAATTTCCATTTTACAAAATATATAATATTCCAAATGAAACGGATTATTTCTGTTGAAATACTCATAATAATTATTATATAAATACAGAGTTTCACTTTGTAGTTTTTAATCCAATATACTTTCTGCTGTCTGGCTATTGCCTTGAAATAGTGGAATTTGGCACAAAGTGTGCAGCGGTATGAACATAATATCATGAAGCTCGTTGCAAAAACAATAGTCGGTACTGACATAGTATTTGCAAACTCTGAATGTGAGATTAGAAATATAATTACCAATGCATTAAACAATAAGAGCACATATTTCAATGTTTTCATTAGAATATTATCTTTTCTCTTTGTTTGAGTCGAAAAAATTAGGCTCATTTTGAAAATGCAAAAGATTAATTTATAAATTCTGTGCATTTCTAAAACTCTTTCTACGCCTGATAATGCGACATTTTTTATTATTGCTATATATATTATCTAAAACAAATCACAAGTTAATGTGTTATCATTTGTGAAATATTTTAAATGACAATAAATTGATACATTTAAGGATAAACTCGCCAAACCAAAACTTTGAAAATGCTGAATCGTAATATTTATTTCCGTAGAAATTTTATCAAACCAATAATAATAAACAAATTTCATAGAATATTTCTGTAGAAATCATCTATGAGACGACATTCATTTTCTTTTATTTCTTTCAGTTTTCTCAACTTGTTTTTCATTTAAATATCTGCATATGTTTCAAAATAAATGCACGGGAATTTGTGCTATTACTAACTTGAGCCTTTTGTTTTTAAAGACATTCACAAATCTTTATTCGGGCTTTTATCAATAAATTAATCTCCAAAAATTATACATAAAGACCTCCGTGATCTTAGATCTTGTTGACTTAAACTGAAACTCAAGATTTCGAAAACCTAAGATACGTTTGAAGCAGTTTACTTTTTTTCTCCTGTTACAATTTAAACACATTTTTCAAAGCAAAAGTTATTTCTTTCCATTGAATTAAATGCTTTATACTAATATCTAATCCTTTTATGCTGGACTCTTTGAATGCAAAAAAAATATTTCATATTTTTGAATTATGTATTCAATGTAATTATTTCTTAATGGATTGAATTTCACTTGAAACATCTAAAATAATAATAGCGTTGCGTGAACATATCTTATTTCTTGACTATCATTCTTTCAATCAATACCACTTTCAAATCTAATGTTTTTTTTATTAAAATGGATGTATTCCTGCAAATAAATTCTTATTAAATAAATAAATAGTTTCTTATTGAAAAATTTTTTCAAATATATTGAGATATATTTTATTTTATATTATTTATTTGCCATAATTTTTTTATTCAATTACGAAAATACCTGTTTGAAATCTTTTAGGGTTTTTTTATCGATTTTTTGTACAAGAAATAAATTTAATAATTTTTGAACAGTTTGTATTTTTGCAAAAAACCTGAAAAGTATGAAAAGTAATTTTTAAGACAATTGTAGATTCTAAAATCAGAAAATATGTAATACTTTAATAATGCGTGTGATGTTTTCACAAATTGTTAGTTACCCCATCAGATTGTTGTTGTTGTTATCGTGTCCGTGTTAACATGGAATTCGCACATCAGGTATATTTAAAACAATGAGTGTCTGTAATCCAAGTTATACATACCTTATAAAGAAATTTAGATTTTTTAAATTTTTGCTTTTTTATTATTATCTCTTTTTACTCTGTGTTGAAAATTGCTGTTATAGGATTATAAAACTATTATTATTAAAATAAATATTTATTATTAAAAAATGCTATTATAGGATTTTCCATACCAGCTCCTTCTTCTGTGACTCCATTTTGAAGTTTTTTTACAGTCATTTTAAAAGTTATAATTAAACAATTTACAGAAATTCTCATTTCTGTTACAAAACAGAATTATATAACATAGTTTTAGATTTGATTGATTATCTCTGTTTTATAATTTTTTATTTCTATTTATATCACAAGAAATAATCGCACAAAAGATATTAAATAGGTTTTTGGTTAACACAAAAGATATAAAATAGGTTTTTGGTTAAAGAATTTGTGTTCAAGTGACTTACAACCAGTCACTTGAACACAAATTCTCTAACCAAAGGCATTGAAAATATTATTATATAGTATAATTAACAAAGTTTTGAAAAAAAATTATTTGTTAATAATTTTTATTCGTATTTATATAACAAGCACAATATGCACACAAAAGGTATTTAATATGTTACAAGGCACTTGAATATAAATTAAGTGACGAAAGCAATAAAAATGTCATTACATCATATGGTTAATTAAATTTTGGAAAATTTATTCAAATTAGAGAAAAAAAATTACTTTATAGAATGTGTCTCACTGACAAACCAATTATCCAAATTTTAAAATATATAAATATATTTTAAAATTTGCAGTATATTTGCAACAATATACTTTAGTTTATTGAGGTGAAAATTCAAAACTGTCTGGTACATTATTTGAAAAATAAAGATTTATTGTTGTGAATAGGGTGATACGAGAAAAACTTTGAAAAAAAATCCTTAATTTAAATACCCCCTCTTCAATAAGAAACTACGCGTGAGTAAATAATTTGATAGTGTTAGATTATATGGTTATCCTATAAGAAGTTTTTAATTCAATCACAATAATATTTCATTACAAATTCGCAATTTATGGACACTATGACAACCTATAAGCATGATGTTGTTAATATCATGTTTACTTGTACTTGGAAGGCCAGCTATTTATCCATCATTGTACAGTAATTATATCACGCTTGAAAAGCATTCTGTACTGTCTTTGCTGCACATAATATAGACGCGGTGACCCAGTAGTAAGGTTTGGACTTCGGGACCAGAGAGTTTCAAACTCGGGCCCCGATTCCACCGAAGAAGTAGGTCTTGTTGAAGTCTGGTTCAAAATCTGGAGGAAGCTTCTTTCCGTTAACTTGAAAAGGGGGATGCCAACTCATGTGTCATTCTCATCATCTCACCACGGTTCAAGATGACGAATCCATTTCAAAATACGCCTAATTTTGCTTTAGAACGGAACGTTAATATAACTATACTGTCTGAACTTGCTGTACATAATACATCAAACAACTCCTATAAGCACAAAATTCTCAATAATATTGACGAGACAACTTTATAATAAAGCATCACAACATTCTTTATATATCCTACAATAGCTTATATCGTTTCTTAAGCATCGGAAAATCCAAATTGATAGTAATTCCTACTCGGCAGAGAAAAAAGAATATCTTAAATCATCAAAAATATTCTTAAAGTCTAGATATGTCGTAGAGAAAGAAAGTCAACTCAATAAAGCTGCATATTTTACCACTTGACTGACTTACTGATTTCACCAATTAATATACTTTGGTTTAAGTTCAAATTTATTCTTTAAAACAAAAATAATTTAACTTCCAATTCATAATCTCGATGTAATTACTGTTATTAGCTGCTAGCATTAGAACTGTGGTATCGCAAATATTTGTTGTTATTGTGACTTATGTCACTTAACAAATCCACTGAAAGTTATCTGTCAGCGATTTAAACAGACTGGTTGTATCTCATATTTTCAGTATCGTCAAAAAAGGCCAAGAAAACGACTTAGCTACATCTTGCTTCACATTCGCGTATAAACTTCTTTTAAAATAGTGGAGGGGCACATCCACACACCACATAGATAGAATGTAGAAGAACGACCAAGACGGAACAGGAATACCAAGATAGAATCGCTACCCAACCCAATGCCAGGATGCCCAGTTCGGTAAATATTTCTCAATATTATTACTATTAGGTTGTTCGGAAAGTAATTTCGTTTTTTCCTGACAAAGGATTTAATTGCATTTTTCGCACCCAATTTCATACTTAAACCGCAAAAGCATTTTATGTTTGAAGAGCTGATATAGCAAGGCTTGAGTGTGAAAAAGTGCAGCTGATTCTTCGCAGTAGTTTTTGGATGGTGCCCTTTTAAATATGGAGAGCAATAAACAGCATTTTCGTCATTTTTTTCTTTTTTGCTATATAAAAGGTAAAAATACTGTCAAGCCAGAAATAAATTAGTCAATATGTGTGGAGAAGATGTGTTAACAGTACATCAGTACCAGAACTGATTTGCAAAATTTTTCCTTCAAATGAGGAGGCCAAAAACCACCTCGATCAGTTTTTTTTACAGTAAAGACCAAAACTTTTATGAGCGTGTAATCATGTTACTACCAAAAATATGGCAAAAGGTATTAGACCAGAATGGCAATTTTATAATTTAATAAATAATTTATTCATTAAACGAAAATTTCTTTTCATTTTGACAAAAAAATACGAAATGACTTTCCGAACAACCCAATATAAACTGATTAATGATTGGTGATTTAAACAAAACAAAATGAATTTCCATCTTAAATAGTTCATTCAATGCCATCGTAGTGTTGTTAATCGAGTGCAAAAAGTCAATTTTTCACACTTGTATATTCAGAAAATTTTAATTCTATTCTTTAAAATATAAGATTTAAAAATATAAGAAAATAAGATCAAGTAATATTTAAAAAATGCAAATAATATATTATTTGTCTAGTCAACAATATAAGAGAGCGAACTCGTCGCACGATTACGACGCACTTGTCGATGGTCTGCTATCATAGCGACATTTATGTTGGAACAATGTAAATTGATCCAAATATTGATTATAGAAAAGAATATGTTTTCAAGTTCAAAGGGGAAACATAATCAACCTATTTTCCCTATTAATATCTCACGCAAATATGGTCAACAGTTCACGGAACAAACTTTTTACTGTTTAAAAAGCAATAGGTTAATTTAAGTTTACTCGAATATGTATCCCGAAGGAAATTTAGTAGAACTTTTCCGAAATGTGCTGGAGACCCTGTGCTGGAGATTCATTAATCATACCGTTGGAAATTTTCATTGAAGGACTTTTTTGGGGAATTGATTAATTATCCTCTTTAATCCCTGGAGCCACCGATTGAATGAATGATAGGAGAACTCCAAGTTTGATAGTTTTCATTCTTTTTGAATTTTGCCCCCTTCGGCATTGAGTATTAAAATAAGATTTCTGGGGGTTTAGATGTGAATTTCGGTAAATGAAGCCATTTTCTTTGGTTTGAAAACAAAAAGGATCATATCTCTATTTGTAATATCAATAATTAAAGACGTATTTAGTCAAATAAAATGTGGAAGATGTCGGCAAAAATTAAGCAGGATATCAATCCGTAAATAAAATATCTTTTGATGATTCTATAATCTCTATTTATGTTAAAACTAACTAATGTTTCCGCGCATTACTTCAAGAATATAGTTTATATTAACAATTGTGATATGCACTATATTCTAAATTATGCTTTCAATTCTATATTATACTATTAACATTGTTTGTAAGAACTATTTATTGCTTAAAACAGGAATTATATGGTTTGTGATTATATTGATCTAATTTTTAACCTACATTTGAAATACATGAAAGCGCAACCACGGAAAACATGAAATATATCCTCAAAAAATAAACAAAAAATCAAATTGAATATAAAATACCTTCTGGGGAGACACTACAGAGTGAGGTTCTGTATATCTTTTAAAGCAAACAAAACTTATATGTTGTATTTCGGAAATATTATTTAGAAGCACAAATACGATTTATTGTTTAGAAACGGAATTATCATGATTATATTGCATTAATTTTACTTTCACCTCTTTATAATTTAATTGATTATTTAAAAATTGTTTAAATGTTTAAATTTCTGAATTTAAAATTGTTTAAAAAGATATTACTATTATCATTATAATCTTAATAATTATACAGCTTTAGAACTGCAGAAAAAGTATTAGTTGTTTAAAAATACTTTCTGTTTTTCTTATTGCTATATAATTTGAAAACTGTTTGAAATTCCGAGTCATTTATCAGCCTTAAATTATTTTCCTCAAAGTTTTTACAAATCTAATCTGTAAGATTAGATCTTTTAAACTAGATTGTTTTTATTTTGTATAACTTTTCCGAAAAAGGAAAGGAATTAAAAAAATTAATGTTTCCTTTAATTAAAAAAATATATATAGCTGCCTTTCAACTAATGTACTTAAGTTCCATTAACGTTTATGAAATCGAATTTATACTGAAATTAAAAGGATATAAGTATTTCTATAACAATTTTCAAATTTCCCCTAAAATCTAAAATTTCCCCTAAATTACCTAAATTTTGGGGAGATGATTTTTTCAGCAAAATAAAATACATTTTCATTGTGACATGAAATTTGTAGAGTTTATTTTTAAGATTATAATAAGTGGTTTGAATAGCTGAGTAAGTAACAAATGTTGCACTTTTGAGGTCTTTTCTTTTTTTATTATCAGAAGGCTTTGTGAGGATTTTAATTTTGGATAAATTTATAAAAAAAAAACATTGTAATGTACTCGGAAGAGTTTTCACAATAAGGATTTTGGATCACATTTCTTTGATGGAGAGATTATTGCAAATACATTGTGGCTTAAGAAATTTACTTGGAAAAAAATTTAAGAGATCTTGAATTATTATTTGAATTATATTAATAATCCCGATATTTTTATCAATGTAATAATTTTGAAAAAAGAAAAAAAAAAGCAATATATGTTATTTTGCATTTATTTTTATAGTTCGTAGGAAATTTCAAAAAAATGCGTTTGAAACTAAAAACAGTTTACATTGATAATCAAAGAAGTTAAAAAGTAACTGAATTAATATTTTCTTTTATAAACAACAAACTATTTCAGTTCTGGGTTAGATTACATAGTTTTGTTTCAAAATTTCCTAGTTAATCTGGAAATTTCAAAACAACTAAAATAGGAAATTTTCGATAAGCCATTTTTATAAATTCACTGATTCACTCCATAAAGTCTTCAATCTTCATAAAAATAAATCTGAAAAGCGCCCACTTAAAAGTCTACACGAAAACACATTTTAAATCTCGCCGCCAGTATTAAAAATTCACCCGCGACACGGTCATGAATCATTACGCACCTTCAAAACGCTGCCTCTTTCAAAATTGAGTTTCAACGTTCTCAGTTATAAAGTGCTTTGGAGTAATGTTAAACGCCTATTTCTTTGTTTCTGGTTCTTAAGGGTACTTGGTGTTTCTGCCACAGTCCATTACGTGTCAGTATCAGACCACAGCTTAACCCTGTTGCGGGGAGAAGGCCATTAATTACTGCTCCGGAATTTAAGTCACGGAAGAGAATATTTTAGAATCACATTTCGAAAGACAAATGGGTTTCACCAGTATTCTTAGTTGTTATCTGTTTACTGGATATAAGTTTGAATGAGCTGATTCTAGTTAGAAATGAATGAAATGCTTTGCTCTGCAAATTAAGTGAAAAACTTTCTGAAAATGTTGAGGTTTTACATTGACTTGAATCTGTACATAATAGTTAAAGGTTTAGTTTTAATTGTATTTATGATATTATATAGGATGTGTTGCAGCGGCATTTTTTAGAGATATAAAATTTAGAATGTACCGAATGTCGTTCCTGCTGCAATTTCAAGCTAATATTTATAAATTATTTTTCAAATAATATGTGTATGTATATAATAAGAAAAACTGCATAGCTTTCGGTCATTTTTACTCCATATTATGTCTAACATAAACATCGATATTTCCATAACCTATTTTTCATGTATATAAAATAACTATAAAAATCAGCTAACAAGTCTCCAGCTTTATTTCATTTAATGATACTAGACATTTAAATGCATATTTCTAAAATTTATTCTTCAGGAATATAAAAAACTATAAAACCAGCTAACAAGTTTAAAGCTTTATTTCTTTAAACAATACTGAATACATAAACGTATATTTTAAAAAATTACTTTTCATGTACATAAAATAACTAGATGGTACCCGGACCGTTGCTGCCGCAGAATAAATAATTCTGGGAATATCTTTTGAAATTTGAAATAGTTATCTTTTTTAATTAATAATCATAAGAAGAATGATATTTATTTCTTAGTGGACAATGAATACATTCAATGAAATTGAAGGATATAAAAAAGGGAAGTATAAATAATATTTATTCTATTATATCTTCTTTTATTATCCTATTCTACAAATATTCATTTTTATATATTAGATTTGTGTTTTCTTTTAGAATTGTAATGCTTGTTGTTCTTTCAGAATGATAATAAAAGAAACTATTTATTATAACGAATTCGTTTAATATTAGCTCAGAATACTCAAGTTTGAGAGAAAATTTGATTAAAATATTTTCTTTTAAAATTGATTAAACATAGAAAATATATTTATACCATAAAATAGTTAATATAATTCAAAAAATACTTTTTCAAAACTAAGATGGTTCTAAAAGTATTTGTGCCATAATATTATAGGAAGTTATTGCAAGAAATACTAATATTTTATTAAATGTTTAGTTAAAATTTCAAAACTATAGGATTGGTTCCCCTAAAACTCTCTCGGACACTCTCTAATAAAACTGCTACCTCAGAGAAAGACTTACATTACATTTACATACAATAGCTACTAAGTAATAACTTCTAGTTTGAATTTAGCATCTTTACTGAGTCAATTGTGTCACCATGGCAAGCTATTTGGAGCTTAACTCTTGGTTAACAGATGCAATAAATAGATAAAAAATATTTATTATTTATTATATAATTGTTCTATACCTATCACCATCGCGAAAGTGCAGATAACAAGTTGTCAAAGTTTTAACATTATCGTATGTGTGGTGATGTAGTGTATAATGTAAGAACAAACAAAAATTCATTAATTCTTGTTTAATAGATGAGGTAAATATATTCAAATATATTTTCTAATGTATTAGATAATTTTACTATGCCTATAACCATCCCGTAACTGCAAGTAATAAGCATTCAAAGTTTTATCGGAATCGGATGAGCAGTACGGCAGCGCATTAGAGATATACAAACAAACAGTCATTTTTATTTATATAGATTGGCTAAATTGCCTAAAACACCTTGATATGGTTAAATCGATGAAGTCCTAATTAAATGAATCCTAAATCAATGAACCAATCACCTGTCTCAAGAAATTCTCCGCCATGTATACCTCCCAGGCATATTTCATATAAAATATTATGATATCTAGATATGTTATGAAGGATATTTTACTTGCTATAAACCTCCTGATTTAAAAAAAAAACTTCATTAAAACTATTTTATTAACAATTCTTATGGGTGAAAATCATAATACATTCTTCCAGCCTTAAACATTGGAACCATTTTGCCTATTTCTATTCCTTATAAAAGCTTTGTCCTCATAAGTACTCTAATAGCTCTTCTCTGTTTCCCATTGACTTAAACATTTGAGAGACACAGGGGAAAATAATTCCCAATTACAATAACTAGAATGATTTCGACATTTATTTTTTTGAATGTTGTAGTCGTTGCTAATCAGTCAAAATAATAGGATTTATTTATTAAATAAATATAATTTAGAATAGCGCTTCATTTTGTTATGGAAAATTCTATTCTTGAAATCTAGTTGATACGAATAGATTGTCAATATTTATTTAGCGGGAGAACAACTGCTATCCAAATGCAACTGGTATGAGTCGAATTGTGCAACAGCTACTAGAATGCATAATAGCCGAATTTTAACGTGATTACATTTGAACTAATGAGGCTTCATTTTCTTTAAGCTGAAGCAATAATTCTCACTAATTTATAGTTGAGAATATGTTATTTATTGAATTCAAACACTTGCATTTTTATTACTAACTATTAATAGCATTTCCTATTGTCCCTTTTCTCAATCTTCCTGTATTGACAATTATGTTGCTCCAAACAAATTAACTCTCTATTCATCCCTTTCACGTTTTCCATAATATTTTGAGAAAGATGTAATTACGGAAGAACAAGGCCAATGAGATATTTGAGAAATTAATTGAACAGAATGCATTGTTAACACTAGAATAATAAATCACTCTAGCTGACAGCGCCGTTCGTGAAAGTGGTCAAAACTTTAAGAACCCCCTCACCTTTAAAGAAGCATAAAATCTTAGATTCAAAGAAAAAAATTCAGCCTTAAAACTAAATATAATTTAGCCATGTGGGTCTCATTAGCAGCTCCAAACGAATAATAATAATTTTAAATTAATAATAATTGTGGATCTTTGAATGGCATCGGGTATTCATATAATGCCACATAAGCCAAGCAAAGAAGATTTGGCTCAAAGTTGTAAAGCTAATTATTCACTAAATTTTGTTTTGAGGGAAGTTTGATTATAAGGTATTAAAACTGAAAATTTCTTGAATTCTGGAGAATTTAATTTACTGGCGTAAATAAAAGAGCCTAAATTAAGTATTCATACTTTTTAGAACTAAAATGTATATAATTTATTCTACCTTCTTTGGGTTTGTTCGCAAAATCTGAGGGACTGAATTTCAAATATTTACAACTGTAACGTTTCAGGACAATCTGTGCGGGGATGAGAAACTGTATGAGATTAGGAGAAATAATTTAAGGAATGTAAAACTTTATGTACTAAATTTTTTATCTTTAATTGATATTTATTGTGACGTACTTATTAAGATGTGCATTAACCTTATAAAATATAAATATCAAGAAAGGGAAACGGTATAAAACGATTTTCGAAATTTATTTAAAATTAAAGTTTTTACTTTAAAAAAAGGTCGTTAATTGATCATATATCCCATTTGATAATTTTCTCATTTGAAATGGCATGCCATGAATGATTGTGTTGGGTTGGTAGTTTCTAAAGGCACTTGTCATTGACAAGCTCGCTGTCTAAAGAACCATTACGATTTAATCTCTTGTTTACTGTCAATAGCGACATCTGAAGCCAAGAGTACGACTCAGCTACTAAAGCGTCACAACCCTTTTAATGGGGTGAACTTTTTCATACATTTCATTCACTCATCCACAGATCGTAATTTAGATCCGGACCAGAGAATGATCAACTCTGAACCAGTGCCCTCAGTAGGATTTTTCTAGACATGGAGGACTATGTGACATAGACAGGTTTAAACGCCCTCCAGTCACCATACACGCGGAGTTCCTTCGCCTACGGGATTTGAACTCCCAACCTAAGGGAAGCGAGTCTAAACGCCCTACCAACCAGGCTCCGACTGATTGCTTCACTATGCATTAGAATGATACATGTAATTTTACACTTGCCAGATTTAAAATGTATTGCAATATCCTAGATCTTACATCACTATACACTACACACCCTTTGATACACGTCACGTTTTTCGAAATAAGAATAATCCTCTTTATTAACACGCACTTTGGCAAACATTCTACAAACGTTTGCCCACTTACTTCCTCTGACATTATAAAAACACGAAAGCAGTGTAAGAGCACCGATTATAATTTAATTATAGTACTGAAAACAATTCATTAGGAGTTGTTAATGAGATATCCACTCGACTTAAGTGTCTCAAGTTTTCTCAACCGAAAATAAAAATGTTCCATAGAATTTAAGGTACAAGAGCAGTTTCATTCAATTTAAGGATTCTTTCGACAAGAAAAGTGTCAGGCTAAGATGATAAATGTGATTTATTATTCGAACGTTCGCAATACATTTGTTAAATGAATCTCTTGAATTTTTAAGCAGCTCTGTTCTGTTTATATAATAACTTACCTTCCTCATAACTTGCTGAAGAATGTAAGGAAAATAAATTACTGGGACCTGTTTTGTTTGTTTGAGGAACTTTAACCGATGCGCTTGCGGATAAAAGAAAGGACATCGTTATTAATAGCAAAGAATGATGTTGCTGTTAATGTAAGTTACTGTAATTAAGATATTATTTGTCTTATTTATAAGCCTTGTTATTGTCCAGTTCTGAAGAAACAAATTATTATGCAGTAAATAATGGGTATTTATTTCTATTCCTTTTAAAAGAATTTAAATTAATTTAATTCCTTTTAAGAATTATACGATTTGATGAATAATATATATTTACCATTCTATTAATGTTCAAATCATCGTCTTCGGTTGTTGAGAATTTACTTAAATTCAATAAAAATACATTTAAAAATATATAATTGTTTCTGTTACAGCGATAAAGATTTGTTATACGAGCTAGTGTGAGTAGTCTTTTCACAACTCTTTCACGTTCTCTTTTAGAAATGTATTATCCTAGATAACACCTTGCATATCAGTGACGTACAGCTGCTATACCGGCATCCTGGCACAGGGTAGAGTTGCCTTCCCCGTGATATGGACGTCCTGGGTTCGAGTCTCTGTTCTGGCATGATTGTTCTTCATCTGTTCTATCTGTGAGCTGTGTGAATTGGCACTCCCTTGAAAAGGGATTGCAAGCGAATATGATGCGTGAGTAGCTGAAATGTACTCTTTGCCCTAGTCGACTCTACAAGAGCAAGAGACGCACCCTTGACTTAAAATCGCTGACTTTGTCAGCTAGCTTGCCCATGGTAAGTGTAATTTGAAATAATAGCAATTGTTATGAAATATTAACCTTTTGCTTGAATATAGGATTTTTAATGAGTCTATCGTGTCAACCTTACCGAGTGTTTTGACAATTATTCCCTGAAATACCGTTAATAATATCAAAAATTTTATCTGTGTTTTAAATGCGTTTTTACCTCCTATCAAACTAAAATTAAACCCAAATCTAGAAGTCATAAAAAACCTCAAATTTATTTTTAACGCTTTTACTTGCTTCTGTAAACACAGATCAATAGATGGCAAACCTTCTATTGGTTTTGGCTCAAACTTTTATAGGCGTTGTAATAACTGTGCACGCCAATCAAAAATATTCAGTGTTTCTTTTAAAACTCCTACCAAAAAAAAGCTCATAATCTCTGTCTCGAAACTCTCTAATAATACTCATTCTTCAACTCTGCACAAATATTCTTCCACTCTTCACTTCACATCCTTTTTAGGAAGGCCGGAACAATTTCGTGGTTATTAGTGACATGGCATCCACCCAATAAGATTGTGCTTTGCACAGCTGAGCGAAATCTGTCATAAAAAGGATATCTAATTTAATACAAATATATCATAACTAGCATTAATATTCTTAAACATTAATACAAAATATCAACTCAGACAGAAGAATAGATGCTTTGGCATAATAACACACATAAAATATACTGTTATTGTTCACTAATAAAATTAAACTATTTATGCTCTTCCATTTTCATTCTTTTTAGGACGGCCATAATAGTTCTGCTGTCGTTAAGGCGATGACAAATGTCAACATAACAAATTTTCAAACTGTTATTCAACTATCTTTATTCGTTTTGTTGTTATATAAATTCTTAGAAAGCAAATCATTATATGAAAAACAATGTATATTTATTTCCATACTTATTCAACCGATTTAATTTAATTCATGTTAAATAGTTATATGAATTAATGAATTAGATATTTCTGTCTTTACACGTTCAAATCATCACTTTCTTCAGCTGATAAGTCATTTATATTCAACTAAAACATTTGAAATGGAATATAAGCCGTTTCGTTGTAGTTTTGTAAAGATTTATCATACAAAACCTATCAGAGTGGTTTCCCCTAATCTTTCTCGCGTCACTCTCATAAAGTTGTTATCACAAAGAATGCCTTGAATGGCACTGTTATATGAAAGTTGCGAAATATTAACCTTTGGTGTGTATTTGGCTAAACTAATGTGTCATTCTTGGCGAGAGTTTTGACGATTAAATCCTAGTATTCAGCTTATAGAAGCCGAAAACTGAATCTGCGTTTAAGATCAGTTTTCCCCAATTAGTTGATACAAATATTTATTAAAGGCTGCACTTGTAGACATAATTATTAGCCAACACACGATAAACTACTTATTGGATTTTATTCAAAATCTGACTTGTGCCAACACATGTAGTCATAAAATTCCGTTCCGAATTTAATATTTTTACCCCCTTTCGTTTTTGAGTTATCTCGATCTTAATTCATCAACTTGGAAATTCTATGGAGTACTCCCTAGCAAAAATTGAAAACTAGTTTAAAATGATTTTTCTCCACCCGATAGAAGCAAAAATTTCTCCCCAAATGAGAATGGTGGTCATAAGATCCCATACCAAATTTGAAGTATTTAAGTCATAACATTTTTGCATTATCGCGTTTGCATATTTATAAAGGTACAAACCAACAAATGTCAACCCTTAGTTGAATTTAACTCAAATGTTGACTTGAATTATTTATATATATATATATATATATATATATATATATTCAGAGAGAGAGAGAGTGTGTGGGAAAAAAATTAACAGAATAAATTAAAAATTTAAACGTCTGGAATATTTTGTAATTTTTTAAAATTAATATTTTTCAATTTTTAAACCCTTAATGTATAATTCCCAAAAGTGTGTAATAGTCCATTGTTCTCTTAAAACTGTAAATGATATCTAAATTTCTGGAATATTGGCAACAAAAATTGCTTATTTTATACCTGCTAACACAATGTTCATCCATCTTAACGACATGCACCTTCATTCATTACATTTAAAATGTCTCATAATTTATTTTTTTAGTCCACCCACATCATCAGTTTACCTCCATGAAACAAAGAAAACTTTCTGGTAATTTATTCTTGCAACAACTTCTGAAAAAATGTAGGCAAAGCGGAAAAATAAAGTTTCGGAAAATTTCTTAACATTAATTTGGCAATTGCATTGTAAACGTAGAGAATAATTTATCACATTTATCATCTTGGCTGACACTTTCTTTTATAAAAGAAACCTTAAATTGAATGAAATTTCTACTTTTGAAAAAACTAAAAAGAATAAATTAAATTCAATGGGTAGTTTTTATTTTCTCTGAGAAAATTCCAGGTACTTAAGCCAAATAGACATCATTAACAACTACAGAAGAATTATTTTCTGAGGACTAAAAAACGGTAGTTGCTGCACTTTTTCCATTCTTTTACGCTATGCAGGATAGTGCGAAATTGCGTATTGTATACTCAAATTACTTCTGGTAATTCTACTATTTCTTTCAGAATCACAAAATTATCTTTTTTGAAAAAGTGTATAATAAATAGGGGTATTCTGAAGTGCGATGACCATATTTCGAAGTAATTTCTTAGCCTTCACTTTCGTCCTATGAGATTTTATTCATGATATAAAATATCCAGAGAAAAATTATTATAATCTTCATACAATTCGAACTCATAATTTTGGTGAGTCACATTCCAGCACTATGTCTGTCTAATTTGTTTTATAAAAACACATTTATAGATTTAAATTAAATTTTGAACGATTACATTTGACGGAAGTTTGCCCGATTCTAAGGACACATATGAAATCTGTGAATACAATATGTAAAGATATAGGTAGATAAAATATATTTAATTCTCATTGAAGCAGTTTTAGCATGTAAAGTGCACATAGTTATCAAATTTTGTGATAAATTTGTCAGGCAGATTTCCTTTTGCATTTGAAACTATTTCCCATACGCAAACAAAATAACTCAGAAATGTAATCAATTACTCAAATGAAATTTGGTGTGTGATCTTCTTAATAATTTTAATTCTGTTAAATTTTAGTTTTAATGTTAAGAAAAAAATACATTCAAAATGCATATTCAATTTTCTGTTACTCTAATAATCGCGTGCCCAAATATGGTTCACAAATGCTCCCATGACCAAATGTGGTTCCAAAATATTGTCAAAGACTACATTTTATCTTTCTTAACCACTTTTGGCAGATTAATTTGGTTAATATACGTATACCAATTTTCTTCCAAAACAAATAAACGAATTCTTGCGATCAAAATTGTGGATTTTATCCCTCGTGACATTCACGAGCTTACCAACTGCTTTCAATTTTATGAGGGTGTAGAAAGACAAAAAAAAAAAAATTAAAGAATGTATATGAGTGTGTCCGTGTTGACAGCATTTCAAACCCATAGAGTCCAATACTGTAATCTCAAAATAAAGGAGACAACTATAATCATCAAAATGTCATCTTGGTGTAAATAAATAATTCCGAGCTACTCTCTGAGATCACTTACAGTACCTTCTGTTGGTAAATTATTTACCTGATCTTGGAAACAGTACAAGATGGTATAGAAAATGTAAACTACAAAATTGTACAGAAATATCGATTTAAGAATCAAGAACAGCTTGTAAATAATGTTTACATTTTGCGAAGATATGCTGTAATAAGATTTGCAGAGAACAACAAATTTTATATTTCGTTCAAAAGAATGGTTCTAATTTCCTTCCCATGAGATATATTCAAACAAACAAGTATCTGTGATCTTTTTAAAAACAATGCAGGCTTTTGATAATTTACATCTTGTGCTCTTTTTTTAGTTATTGTGTTAACTTATATTCGAACAGACGGACACACAGATTTTCTCTGAATAGATTTTGCTCAAAATTTTAAGGAAAGTTTTGTTTAAAAGCATATACCAAAATTAATTCGGCTAGTTCAAGCGTTTTTCACTGATATTTGTTATAGGAAGACAGGCGTTTTTTAAAAAAGCATTTTTTGAACACAATGAGTTCTAAGACGTGGAGATAACTCTGCATCTCAAGTTCGAATTTTTGAACGATTACAATGCATTCTCTATATACTTAGTATTCAAGAATGTAAAAATTCTATTACTAAGCAAGACATTATCCAAAAAATAAATATAATTGCAGTCAAATATTGACCAGGATAGCAAAACAGAGTCCCTTAACCAGAATTTCGATGACCCTTAAACCTCCGCTGGTGTCGTTTCAACACCTCAATACAAAATATACAAAATAATTGTAGTAACTAAATAATTGCGGGTCTATTATTCCGTAAAATTTAACTTTAAGACTTTTTAATATTATTTCATGTAATTATCATATATTATAGTCCTTTATATCATAAAATTTTACAACAAAACAAATTACTGCTTCGTATTCACTTTCAGGCAATCTTATATCCTCATCAGAATCTAAATCAGAATAAGACAGCTCAAAACCATCCAATTCATTCTCAGAAAGCTCCAGCGATAAATTAAAAATTTCATGAGAGCATAAAACTTTTCTATGAGCCATCGTTTCAGGGTTTCTTCTCTGTACATGGTTCGGAAATCGAGTGATTTTTTGCAAGAAAAGTAAATGCCGTGTTACAAAACACTTAGATACAGCAATTTAAGAATAATGGATTCAGTTCCGCTGTAAGACCAATAACATTGCATTCAAGGTCAAACAATTGTGTGGTAGAAGTTTCTTTTATTTAGTAAACTTTGCTTATTTAACGACATTTAATTATTATGATAAATTGCCTAAGTGACTAAACAACACCCGCAGGCGTCCTAAGTATATTTAAATGTAAAACCTCTCCTAATTAAACAAAAACCACAAAAAACTTTCTGTGTAATCAACATGGAGAGTTATTAAAAGTCAAAAAAAAATTCAAATTCTTTGCTAAAATGCGGAAGGAACAAACTAAATAGACTGTGGTTTCCAATCGACACCAAAGCACATTCTACTGTTAAATGTTTAAAAAATTACACTTTAAATAAGTCCCACAGATTGGGAGGCACACTTCATAATTTTAGATGAGAATCTTCCTGAATGGTGGTTGAATCACACCACTCTTGTGCATAATAGAGATTGTCTGGCTCCTTTCATTGATGACAGGACGTACTTCCTTACAGAGCAGATATACCGCTCCTTAGGACACAACCATCCAGTGTTGCTTTTACGCGGTCCGGTTATTTATATTTTTCCATGTTCCATCTAGTGGATTGGAGTAGCCAGTGTGTGGTTCGCAGTTATTTATTGCACAAGATTGAATTTTTTGTTAAATCTGTGTGATTTTTGGCAAATTCTAGTTGTATATAGTGATCCTGATAATTTCCATTCGGCACTAAATTTTCTTCATCTTTTGACAGTACGTTTTTTGAACACCTCTTGCTGTTAGATTGCAGAGGTTAAATATTTTAGTAACTTTTAATAATAAATGTTTAGGCCATATGTCCGAGATTTAAGGTATTCCTATTTTCATCAGAAATTTATTATTTTTAAGAATTTATATGCTTGTCAATTTTAATAGGATTTTGATACTAACAGAAATAAGACTCACCTGCTACTGAATCGTAGCACACATCACAAAAAAGCGCAAAACTTCTGTAAATCGTGCATGGAAACTACATGCACGATGCTGAATTTTTTCGATGCTGAATTTTTTCTTGACCGCTTACCTGTAGACTGTACATTTTGAACATTGTAAAAAGCCATGGGAATGTCGTTTGAAATTACATTTGATGCACATGGGCTGTCTGGATGATTGAGCTTGTGGGTTAAAGTGTAGCACGGTGTGCCCCCGAGTTTATCGCCAATATGGCAACCCAACGGAACTTTCTTACAGTAACCCTAATTCTGTTTTGTTTACTAGTTTTTGCAATAGTTCAGTTGTTCAGGAACTACAACTGTTTTATAATAAATTTAATATTTAAAATATCGATTTCAGATTATTTAAATTTTGATTATTCTTTTAATTTAAAATTTATTATACAAAGAAAGTTTAGAATAAAATTAATATTAATTAAAATAACATTTATTTCATTTTTTTGTGTTAATATTTACTTATTTCGTTTTCACACTTTTAATTACCACTATACGAATTCGCAAATCGTCTGCGTTTTCGTATTAAAAGAAGTCTGCCATGAAATTATTCGCAGTTCTCTAATTTTTTTTGGTGCTCCAACGTTTGGTTCCCTCGAAATATTATTACGTCTGCAATTGCATAGGAGTGCATATTTGGTAGTTGGGATGTTAGGCACTATTTCGAACCTGCTGAATGGATGAAGGGTGATTGGAATAATTTTTAATGAGTTGATGAGGCTTGGAAAGAATGCTTTGAGTGTTATGAAGTGTTAAGTGTTTATGAAAAGATTAAATAAAGCAAGTAAGTACATTAAATATTAAAAATTCTGTATAATATTCGTTCCTATAACATCATTTATTCCTTCTGGTAATATTATTATGCGATATTCCTTAATCCGCACCGTCCATTTGTTCAATTTGCCAGCGAAGCTACTGCATTCCCGCTCCGTATGAAAGCGAAGCCCTAGGATGTTTTTTTAAAGTTAAAATATACTGCCCGGTGCCTTCTACAGATGCCTTCAGCATCTGTAGAAGGCACCGGGCAGTATTAAACAAATAATTATAAACATTCTAAATAAAAAGGCGGGAAATGGCAACCGTAACTGTTCCGCGGAACAGTTTGTTTATTTTGTCCGCCATCATGGTTGGCGACTTGGCATCCTTGGCGCAGCAAGGGGCACACTATTCTACACTTTTACCGAGCCTGTGAAATAGACTTGGAATAATAATCATTTTACAATGGATTTTTTAACCCTATTTCTAGTAAAATTAGTGATAGTGCTGATGTCATGGAAATCCTGTATCAAAATTGGCTTCTATGATAATTATTCGATATACCCATAGAAGAGAGGGTAAAATCCTATTTTAGCGCATCTCTGGCGACTTTTTCAAAATCTCGCCAAATCAAAAGTATTTGAAGTAAAAGGTTACGAAAAAAGAATTCTTACCTTTCACCATTTTTAAATTTCATATTATTAAATATATTATCAAAAAATATTATGTTATGATTGATTAGAAAAAAAGTACAGTTCCATTGACTTATTTAAATGATTTTTAAAACCAGTTAAAGTGTTTTTATTTCAAAATTCCCTCAATTAATCTTTAAAATAGGTATTATCCAAGAAACGCTTTGCATGGTATTGGTGTGCACTAGAACTGAAATGCAAACTTTATGCTTCAAATCATTTTTACTGCAACTGTCGAGTAATCCCTAGTGAGCGTTTTGGCGATTAATTTCTGACAAGTAGTTTCAGACACTTTCTTCCAGACCAATAGAGACAAAAATTTGACAAATATTTATACCTGTAGACATAAAATCACATATAGAATTTCACATTAACGTATACTTTTCTTCGATGTCTGGATGTAAGATCATCCCAGGCGCAATAATATTTAAATAAAATATCTTTGAATTCATATTATATCTTCCATACAATTTAGAATATATTTTGGAGACAAAAATAAAAACTGGCGAATCTAACCTATAATATTATTGTAGTATTATATTTTTGGTAGAAGTTCAAATTATCATTTTCGTCTCGTATTTCTTGTGGTTTTCTTATATGAACGAAATTAAAACAGTATTAACGAAATATTTTATTTCCTGAAGAACACCATTTGTAGATTTAATATATATTTATATGCATGCATATTATATATCCATTGGGATGTATTAGATATATATAAAAAATAACTACAAGTAATATTAATAATAACCACTAATTATAAAATTTTAAATTCTATTATTAGTAATATTCGTTGTTAGCATATTTTTAACTAATATAATTCATTATCTCAGGTATTGAGTTATCCTTTAATATTTACAAAATATGAGAATGACAAGATATAATGAAGACTTCAAATAACTTAAATTCATTTATTTATGAAACGGAATGCATTAATATATTGAAAACTAAAACGTACTAACAGGTAATATGAAATATTCTGCATTCAATACAAGGGTACTTACGTATTATCGCAACCAGGTTGGCGCGATTTGTAAGAAAGTATGAATATAAAGAAAATATACATTTATTAATTACAGATAATTTTTAATACAGTTTTTTATATTATTTTATTTTAAAATATAAAATTGCAATTAAACCCTTCCGGTTCCAAATTTGGGTTGATCTTATTTTAGCCCACCTTTGGCGACTTTTTCAAAATCTCGCCAAATAATCAGCGATAATGATTCCAAAATGGCAACCCTGACAACATCTGAAGAGAATACTTCAAATACTTTCAATTTGGCGAGATTTTGAAAAAGTCGCCAGAGGTAGGCTAAAATAGGATTTTACCCAAATTTGAATAAGTTGCAGAATTATTTTTTCGGCGGAAATCTTTACGTTCTTAGTACGTTCGTTCAGTATAATTCCATACCTCTGTAACAATTCAACAGCATCTTTTTCACTCGCAGGCAGATCCCAAATACCCATAGTTAAAATATTTCAAGGCATTCAATCTAACCAGTAAGCAAAATAATTTCTTTACGAAAAACCACGTATAACACGTAGGGTTGCCGTAGTTAGGGTCGCCGAATTTGGCGATTTATGCGAATTTTGGCCTGGTTGCGTTAATACGTAAGTACCAATACAAGAGAAGGAGAAAAAGCTAGAAAAAACATTTCAGATAGCTTAAATTCACTCAATTAAAAGCCAAAATGAATGAAAGCATTGAAAGCTAAAAATATTGAATATTCTGAACCTAGAAATAAGGATTTCAAATTACCTGAATTCATCCAATCTTCTCAATTAAAAAATGGAAAACTTGAATTATAATAAATGGAAAAAAAACTTTAAAAAAAGGGGGGGGGGATATAAATAAGGAAAAGTAACAAAAAATATAAATATTTTTAAAAAGCAGTTATAATATTTCAGAATATTCATAATAATAAAGAAGGTATTGATCGTATATGATTACAGATGAAAGTGACTTATTTAACGTAGGAATCCCACTTACACCTATATCGCTAATAATAATGACTTATAAAGTAATTTTTATTAAAAAAAGTATCTGAAAAAAAATTATGTAATTTCAGACAAACAGATAATCAGAAATAATTTTAAACACATTTTTATAGAGTAAACTTTACTTATTTTTAATTTTACCCCTTATTTTATTGCAGTGTAAGTTGGTTTTACTTTTGTGCGGATTATACGCAAATATTTTCTTTGTACTAAAGAAAAATTTAAACGCAGTAAAAATATGAATAGAAATACATAAGAATTGACCCTCTTTTCATCTTATTTTTTTTCTTACTGTCAACACCGATTCTTCATTGAAATAATCTGTATTATTCTTAAAGGCATTGTTTAAAAATTACTTAGCCTAACAAGAGTTAATCCTGTGCATACACCACACAAAGAAATACTGAAATGAACCGATACTTAGCTACAGAATGAATACAATGATGGTGGCAAAAAAGGTTTCATATTGTCATTCTATTCAGAGAATTAATATTTTCTCCATTTTATTTCATGGTTGTTTTTTTGTTATACCCGTAAGAAAGAATTGCTTTCCCTCCTTTTTTTACATCGGTCCTTGTTTTTGACTTCCATTTTATCCATTGTTTTTTCACCACAATTTGTGTTAATGCAAATATATATATACCAGCAGCCTTTGGCGACCAGCTGGTTCGCCATGAGTAATGCGTTCTAAAAACTTCAATTAATTCACATATTCATTAGCCAAAATTTAAGAAATAGTTAAAGTTAAAAGATTCAGTTATTAGTAATTAAAGAGTCGGTAACTTTATTCGGAAAAACTTTCTGAGTTTAATGCTCTAATAATTTATCGATTATGCTTCCAAAATATTAAAAATGTTTTTTTCGGTAATATTGTCAAAATGTTAAATATGTTTTTTAAAGAAAGCGATTGCAAACGATTATAGAAATATGCCATTAAGTCGGGATTTCAATGCATATCCTGTCTAAATTCAATCAGGTTTACTGTAAATAAAGATAATTTATGGAATTAATGATATAGATATAGCAAACGATAGAATCCTTTGCCTTGCATTTATTTTTTTAGAAGATATCACATTTTATATTTATGTTATTTTATCCAGTCACGTGCTGAAAGTTGTATTTCTTTAGATTTGATTTGCGATGGTAGTTTTTTTTTTTTTTGAACTTCCGCCATTCTTTTATTTTATCCAGTCACGTGATAAAAACATGGTTAAAATATTTCTTTAAAAATTCGTTAAAAATAGAAGTTTACATTATAAATTAAAAACACTGATACAGTTAGATAGCTAATTTTTTTTATCTTTAAGTTGATGTTAAAATCATGTTTGTGCGATAATATTTTCGGAAGTTATAGCGGAAAAACGTCGAAATTTCGCTTAAATTTTAATTAATTCAAATTCTAATTAAAAATTGGAAAAAAGGGCTTCGAGGTGCACATTCCCGACCTCCAAGGTATACATGAACCAAATTTGGTAGCTGTAAGTTCAACGGTCTGGCCTGTAGAGCGCCAACACACACACACACACACACACACACATTGTGCTTTATTATAAGTATAGATAAAAAAAATAGATGCTTTTTTTGCCTTTATCTAGTCCTTTATTAAAAATTTCGTGGTTCTTCCCTTGATTCTCTTTTCTTTTACTATTTTCAACTCAAGCACTATGTTTGAAGACGAAACACTAAAACAAAAAGACATGGATTCAAGGATTCACCTTGAGTACCAGCAGCAATAATATCTAGTTGTTCGAAAACAAATATTAAAAGCGTGAACCATGGAAAAGATCAGAAAGGTGAATTGTGAGTTGCTCGTAATCTTTGTAGCAGAAAGTTAGCCGGCCATACTGTCATTTTCTAAAAATGTGTTTTTCGAACTTGTAGAGATCTAAAAGTCTAGGTGATCCAAAACGTTTCTTCTGGTAAGTCTAAAGCGAGATTCGTCAAAATAGTTCAAAAGTTCAATTTTTTTGCACGATTTCTATACTTTCCCGGTACTATGTAGTAAAAATTAAAAAAAAACAGAAAATTGAATAATACTACAACAAGAAGAGAGAATCAGTCTCATCAGTTCCAAATTGTGTCTAAAACCGAAAACTATAACCGATTCCAATTTTGGTTCAATAGATAGCTTCATTGCTGCCACTGCAATTCAGTACAAATAGCCTAACATTACTTTATCCTAACTATACATTTTTGAAGTCTTTTCCCTTAGAATATTGAAAGAAATATAAGGTAACTTAGAAATCCTGCTTGAAAATTGTCAAAACAATCAGTCAACTATTGAAAGCGTTCATCCCAAAGGACGTAGCAAACTGACCTAATAGAGAGCTTCGATTTCATTTCCTGCGGATATTGGACGGGGAAAAGACATAAGTTTAGAATTCTCTCGCCAACTGTCAGAAAGAACTATTCGAAGGTTCGGTTGGAAAATAAAGTTAAAGATTGGACTGCCGAAGGGCCTGAAATTCTCATAACCGACGAAAATGTCCCTCTGAAAAAGATTGTTTTGATCAAATTTTTTCCTTTGATTCAATTTTATTTTTATTTTACTTTTTAGAGGATTTCCCATTGAGAATAAATGAAAAGATTTGGAGGTTCATTCGAAATACCTTTGGTCTCCACTTGTAGTAAAATTATATACGATGATAAAAACTAAGACTACTGATTAAAATTAAGTTGTCAGATTCTCCAGAAAAAAAAAGAAGTGATAATATAAAATATATAACCATTAAAATAGCTTACTGCCTTTAAAACCCATTTTCATTCAAACACAGGGTGCTTATATTTAAAGTTCTTCTTTGAAATTGGCATAAAAAGAAAACTATTCGACCAAATGTTATCAAATTTGGTAAAAGTTTAAAGTATTGCATGGAAATTTCTTTTCTTCCAAAAAAGTTCAAAAACTCCCCACCAGGGGGAAATGGAGCTCTGTGCAATATTAATAAGCAAAATATAGCATGAAAACTTCGGTTTAAAATGTGTTTAATCATTTTGTGACTCCTTGCAAAGCATGTTCAATGTGTGTTATCTCAAAAGCACTGTTTATGTTGACAACAGTCCTATAACTTTTCAATTGCAAATTTTATTATTGTGTCATTTTTCCTTTTTAAATTTATTTATTTAATTACCTTTTCTCAAAAATGCGATTTTACGCAAAAACAAAAATTATTTTCAGTAACTAACAATTAGAGTCGTTTTACATCTGCTCTCATACCGACAATGCCATATAGCGTCATCTAGTACCGTTTTGTAGTTCTTGCATTGATGATCACCTGATTGTAATCCAAATTTTGTGAGATGGCTTCTGATTATGAGATGCTATGTAATAAATGTGATTCGTGTCTAAATATTTTCTCCAAAAACCACAATTTTACAAAATAAAAAAGTAAAATGAAAAAGAAAAGTGTCGAACGAAGCATGCTATTCCAGATATTTTAATTCCTAAAGCTTTTAATTTAGTAATTGAAAACATATTCATGCCAGACTCTAGATATATTTTTCAACTTTTTAAGACACCAAAATTATAAATAAATATTCATTTGATTCGCTTTTAAAATAAACCAGATAATACACATTGCTTTGCATCTTTACAGTGAGCTTATTTGCAGTTCCATTGTGAGCCATACGTATCACAGACATCGATGTGTAACACTAGAACTTTAAGATAGACTTATGGTTTGGATTATCTCAAATAGTTTGTATTACTTGCTATCACTGTGTTGATGCTAAGAAAGAAATGGACTGTCACATAACAGTTTCTATTCAAAATTTGATAGAAGAAAATTTGCTGTTAAGTCTAATTTCTGTCCTTCTGCCACAAAGTTTATTTGAACTAGATTCTGTTTGTCTGGAACAAACATAAAAATAGGCGGAAATTGTCTAAAAATGTGTTTTTCGAATTCAGGAAGGTCTAAAATGTTAAGAGTCATCAAAATCTCGAATTCAAAATTTTTGACCACTGCAATACTTTATATAAATATTTCATATAATATTATTTTATTGTTTCGAACAATAATAAGCATACTGCGAAATAAGTATATCTCTGAAAACGCCAATAACACCAAAGACATTTAAAATAAATAGTGTTTTGAGAGTAAACAATTAAACTTTCACAATATTACCACATTTATCATCCGAATTTTTAATTTAAATGCTTTGCTCCCTTTCTCTCAGCCTTATCAAACTTCTTTCACATGAAAACTAAGCGCCATTATTAACCCAAACGCTCTCCAGATGTTTGTTTACTTAATATGTTTGACACCATAAAAACCAAAACATGCTCAAGGTACAACAATTATTATTCAATTAGTCTACCAAAGACTATTCATTTGGAGTTGTTAATGAGTTCCACTCGGCTTGAGTTAATCGAGTTTTTCCAACGAAAAACAAAATAATTTTCCTTTGAGTTAAAGTTCTCTGTTTCTTTCAAAAATAAAAGTTTTATTCAATTTAAGATTTCTTTCAACGAGAAAGATGTCAGTTCAGATGATAAATGTGATTTATTAATGTAACATTTACAATGCAGATGTATAATTAATCTTGGAAACTTTTCAGCAGCTTTGTTTTGTGATGTTTACCTAACTTTTCATCAACATGTTGGATATTGTGAGGAGAATAAATTGCGGAATGTTTTCTTTTGTTTGAGGGCATTTAACTGATGATGTAGAAAATTGAAAGACCCGGAAAAATAATATGTTATGAATAACATTAGATAAAGATACAATCGAGATATTGTGTTCTATAATATCATTTTATTTTTATGTCATTATTGATTTTTAGGAAAATAAACTATTATTGTTCTAAACAGTTGAATTTTACAGTTCGTTC
>JAPMOQ010066276.1:198475-214799 GCA_026543055.1 Argiope trifasciata
AAGTGTAAGGTAACACTGATAAATTCTGTTAGTTCGTAATATATTGAAGTCAAAGTTCAATAACTATGTTGATGGATAATATGCATTAATCTTATGCAAAAAATTATCAAGCAATTATTAATATCTCGAAATAATCAAAGACCAGTAAAACTAATAATTATATTTCACAAAGTTCGAAAATCTTCAAATAATTATTTGATATCTAAATATATTGCAAGTCAGGTTCATAATGAAATTTTCTCTTGTTAAGCATTCATTTCACAGAAAATAAATCTTTAGTCATTCAAACAAATAATCGAAAATAAAGAATTTATTAATTCCTAATCGCAATGAATTCATTCTCAATTTAACGAAACCACATCCGGTAGTAAAACCTAAAGATTTGCTTTTAAAATTTTTATTTTAAATACCTCTCATGGGTCACACTTAAATATAAATCATAATTAATAGCTCTTTCCAAGAAGTCATAGTGGTTTCCACTCTTAACTGACGTATAATTGAACGCGGTAGGAGACAAAGAAATCGACGTTTAACATTTCCTAGAAGTGCTTTATTATACAGAAAGTTGAAACTCAATTCTAAAGAAGGCAGAGTTTTGGAGACACATAATGATTCATAGCCCAGATGGGATTTATTTTTATAACCGCTGGCGGTTGTTAAATGGCATCTTCGTGCAGAAACTTAAAGTGGAAGCTTTAAATATTTTATGAAGATCGAGACTTTATGGAGAGCAGAGAGTGAGATACATTAAGAGATTTTGTACGGTAGTGGTTGCTTTGAAAACAAGAGTAGATGGATTTTTAAAAGAGAATTTCTAAATCAATATTTCAATTTCTAGAAGGAAGGAGAATGTTTGCTTTCATGTATGTGTGTGTGTACTTGCACGTGCGAATGCGTCCCTGCGTATGTATATGCCTGTATATTTGTATTGTTCCTCAACAAAACTTTTGTCTTACAACAATAAATTTTGATAAATTAAGAATCAGATTGAGCATGCTTTGAGGAAATTTGATAAATATTATTTGGAAGTTTTATTAGATTATAGTATTTTCGCATGATTGTTTCGGAAAATATTTACATAGGAAATTAATTTTTCATTCTTTTTAATTCTATCAAATTAGTAGTCCCTTTTTTTTCAAAATTTTGCTCATTTTCTAAATTTTATTTTTTATAAATGTAATGAAATTCCGAAAAGTTCATTATTTTATCAAATATTAATTTTTTCCTCATAAATATGAAGAACTATGGCATTTGCATTATCGTTACCATTACTTTACTGAAAAAGAATTTCACTCCATCTGAGCAGCTCAAAAAGATAATAAATTAGTTCATTAAAGTCTATATTAAAGTATCACTGCCTTAATGTATATGAAAACTGTATAAAGAAGTTTGGAAGAAAAGTTGGAAATGTTTCTGTTTCTGTTTTGAGGAGGAAACTGCTACATGCCCATATAAATTTTATTAATACAGAAAGACAAACTACATTTAGTTTGAAATTTAGTTCTTAAAATTCGATAGAACAGTTACAGTGATATTCATATTCTTTAAACATTTTCTCTTCTTCCGATTCTTTATTTAGTTATACATCTACATTGAAACAACAATAATCCTTATAGAGTACGAATGAGATCGATGCTAGTTTTAAATATATTCTACACATTCTCAGTTTATAACATTCATGATAGATTATTGTTGATCTTGATTGTATTGTTAGGCCAGGAATAAATTTATAACAATCTCATATACAAGCAATGTTATAATGAGATGGATAATAATCATTCCCATGCATTAAAGTCAGCAAAATAATGAAAGATAATATGTTTTCCCAACAAACTCCTATCTTAAACACTATTTGCAGAAATGACAAATAAGATTTAATCTAAGAGAATTCGGCAACAATTTTGGGATGCAAGTATTTTCTTAGAAGCATGGAAACATCGATGGTCCCTAGGCAAAGGCATATTTCCTAAGCGACAATAAATAGATTTTATTCAATATCTACAGTATGCGTAAATTTAGAGTTTAGGCGAACATTGAAATAATTGCATTTTCATCAACAAAATAGCGCTGATAAGTAAAATATCTAAGAAATATTAAAATGAACCTATCTTAGGTAATGGTTTCAAAGTTTTTCTCTAATTAAAGATGAAAAAACATTATAATACATCTCTCGCTTTTTGATTTTTTCTTTAATAATATAAGCTTTATTAACTTAAATTGTATTTGAAACATAGCAGTGTGAAAAAAGAATTCTCCCCAAAAGTACATTGTCATTTATCCATAGAAAAACATTGTTTGAGAATTGAATGTTTCACTAGAAAATAAGAGGCATTTAAAATATTGCAGTTCCAGATATTAAAATAATTTACTTTTGTTGTAGAATGAAGATCATTATGATCTGTGCAATGGAAACAAGATGACCCATGCTTTCAGGAACATTTCTTTAGCGATGACATTTCACACATAACGCAAAAACAAATCAAGACATTTACGCTCGCACCTCAGCAGAAAGCCTCTCATATCATAATTATTTACAATCGCAATACACCATCAGGTACTGCCATCTACTATCAAAAAAGAAGATATAATAATATAACTGCTAAAATTTATAAATAATCAGTGGAATGCAAAATTCTGAATAATTGTCTCGAACATATATTTGTAACATAACTAGTTTCCAAAATGTAAAATCGCCTCAACAATATTTTATGAACTTTATATATAATTGATATCTTTCAAAATGCAATATATATTAAACTGTAGAACTAAAAATTATTTGAGAGTGTTTCAAACTTCTGGAAAAACTAGAAACTTCAGACTAAGGATACTGCAAAATGCATTTCATTCCAAATTTTAAAAAAGGAAGCCCAAGGGAATCTGCAAAATAATCGTATGGATGTCTTCGAAATGATTTGGCAATAGACGTCTCATTCATGAGAAATGGGAATAATTGCGAGGGTATAATCTATATCCAACTGCTACGATTATTCTACTCATGTATAAAATTAATCCGAACCATAATATTCTTGAGCTCATTTTTCTCAGTCATCGCGCTTGTTATTCTTGCGAACGTCATTTTCCAAATTAAATTAATCTGATTTTCTTGCTTTGTTCCTGGTTTTCTACTTCAAATAAATTGTGCAATACATTTTGTATTCATCTGGCATAACAGATTAAATTTACTTAATCCAATTTCAAATATATTCTTTCATTTAATTTATGGGTTTGGCATGAAAATAAGAAAACTTCCAAGCCGATAATAATCTAGTTGAAATAGTCAACTAAATTTCTTCCTAATTTTTAGAACCATATAAAACTGCGAATGTTAAAAAAGCAAGTAAATGCATTTCCTTTCAAATTAACAAACAGAAATTTAGGAAATTCCTTTCAAGGCAGTTTTTATACACACAAATTTCTTTCGAAAGTCGCCTGACATCTTATTTTGACTCTGGAATACCTACAACTCCGGAATTCCAAAATAAGAAAAGATTCCTACCACTTGGCGGGTTCCTCCTAGGATTAAAAGGGATAATTAATCAGATGTTAAAAAAGGCCCGTCAATGGAAAGTTACACTGATGTGATTAATGAAAGACCACGCAGGACCTGTGGGCCAGGAATATATTACGATGAACACAGAATTAACTCAAACTTTATGAGTTGCTGGAGTTTTGCTCGGTAATTTTTGACCGTTATTTGTGTAAAATATTAACACAGGTATAAAGTTGATTATGGAGTCTTTAAAATCTTTCTTCTAGGATACAAATAACTTCCTCCTAGGATTCTCCCTAGGTTCCTTCTTGGATTAAAAGGGATAATTAATCATATGTTAAAAAAAGCCCGTCAATGGAAAGCTACAACGACGTGATTACTGAAAGACCACGCAGGACCTGTTAGCCAGAAACATATTACGATGAACGCAGAATTAACTCAGACTTTATGAGTTGCTAGAGTGTTTTCTCTGTAACCTTTCAACCTTATCTGAGTAAAATATTAACACAGATATGGAGTTGATTATGGAGTGTTTAGTCTTCAAAATATCTGTTGTTTTTAAAGTCTGCTTGTTTTAATAAATGAGATTATTTAGCACACATCCAATCATATTTTTTTAAAATCCATATTGAATTGAAAATGAATCTAGTTATTTTTTAGAAAATATTCTTATGTTATATAACTTGGGATACTTTAATAAATTAATAGAAATATTAAACATTTAATCCTCAACAAGCATATTGAACTATTGCAGAAATACAAGTTATGTTTAATCTATATTACAAGAGGTATTCAAATGAAAAGGCACTGCTGATATAATTGAAGACTATATTCAAATTATACACCACAGTCCTGAGCACAAGGATCCCATTGGTCAAAGAGCCAAAAGATTCCTTGTTCCTCAGAATCCCTGGGGCCTAAATAGGACTTCACAGCGTCTTTGAGTTTGCCGTACGAGTTGAAGCGCATTCACTACTTGTTGAATTCCTCAAACACAAGGCACATTCCTCGAGCGAGAATCATTTACTCCTCTGTCTACCATGAGACATTACGTAGGTCCAACGAGAACAAGCAAAACAGAGGCTAATAATTGAGCATGTGGTCTTGCTCCATGATAATGCGCTTGCACATGTCAGGATTATACACATTGGAGCTAATTGACCGGGCGTTGGAGTCGTATCTGTAAGGTTGCGAGTTCGAATTCACTAGCCGAAAATTCCCCGTGTATGATGATGATTGAAACATGTATAAATCTATCGGGACCACTAAGTCCTCCATGTCGAGAGTAATACCACTGGGGGAAAAGGGTACTGGTTCAGAGGTGATCTTCTTTGATTCGGGTTTAAATTACGATCCGTGGCTGACTGAAAAAAAATGCATGAAGGAAGTCTGCCCCGTAAAAAAGGGTTGCAAAATCGTACTAGATGGCGCTACTCAAGAGACGCATCCTATTGGCTCAAATCACTGTCTTCCCTAACAGCGAGCTGTCGAATAACAAGGGCTATATGAAGCAACAATGCAACACAAGAATATTATCAGAAACGTCACAAATTATTTTCCTTTTTTATTACATAAATTTAAAACTGCAATTTTTAACAAATGATTTAAAGATGCAAATTGCTATATTGTAAAGTATATTTATGCTGAATTTGATACATTACAGCACTATTGAATAGCCCATCTACCCTTTAAGATCAAGGCTTGTTTTTATGATTTTCGAAAGTAGTTGGTAATTTTTCTTATTTCTTTTTGAAAGAGAAACTCGGATATTTCAGTCTCCTGGGAGACTTGAAATCCAGTGTTCATAAGAATAAAATTACCTATGATCCAAGGAATGTAATAAGTTGAGGAAAGGCAGCAGACCTAAGTGTAGCTACAGCCTAAGTGTAGCTTTAATTCTTTAAAAAATGTTGTGAACCATGGGTTTCTTATCCATTCTAAATTTTCATGAATATAACTTTTCAGCTACAATACTAACATTGTAAGGGCGCTATATTATGGATTCTAAACAATATTTTAATCTAACCAAATAGGTTTTATTGCAAATGATTTTTTTCAATATTTTATTTTAATAAAATTTTATTTTCCTGTAAAGAAACTCAACTTCTTTAATTTCTACATGTTTGCATTCAAATTGTTATGACAACATCTGAAAAAGTACTGCGGCACAATAAGAAAGATAGAAAAATTTTATGAACCACCTTATTGTGTTCATGAAAGTAGACATAAAAAGCTTCTATTTCTTATGAATGCTGTTGCGGCTTATGGCATTTTACAAACCCACTGACGCTATCTGTCAGTGATTTAAGCTGAACGAGCGTCTCTTGTAGTTTCAGTAGCACAAACAAGAGTCAATACCACCACTTAGCTACTTCGGGAATCACATTCACTTGCACCACCCATTTTTACAAGTGGGCTGAGGTACATTCACACACCTCATGGTTAGATCACTAAAGAAGAACAACTATACCTGAACCGGAACTCAAATCCTAAACGTCCAAATCACTGAGAAGAGGCTCTACCCCCTATGCTTGGATGCCGTCTTTTCTTATGAATAGTTTCAATAAATGATTTTGTAACTGTTGTATAACATTCCAGCATTATTATTTTTGTAGTTAATTGATTTGTTTAATTATAACAATAAAATAGTTCATATAAAAAAAACTAAGTGAATTATAATATATATATATATATATATATATATATATATATATAATTCAATAATGCTTTCCTAACATTTTCATTAAAATATTAAAATTTGCTATCATATTGTTTCATTTGTTAAATTTTGCATTATTTCTATTCAACTTTTAGTAAAATGAGTACCAGGGATAATATAGGCAGACCCTTCCTGTTTAAAAATTAAATTTAGTGCAAGAAATTTAAGCTACATGAAACAAATAACTATTCCTAGTGAGAAAAACTTATAGATGAAGATAGCTAGTTAAAAGTAATTTATTTTATTCAAAATAAGGCGTGACATTAAATTAGACACATATTTTCAAGTAGATAAAAGGAAGAACAATATATGGTCATTTCTAATCGTACTAAACATTTCTTAAAATTCAATCATTACTCTCTATCTAGATTTCACGCTTCTCATTTATCATTCATTTTGAGAAAATGTGTCAAACTTGATGAACATAGCTACTTCTTGTTTTAGTTGTTGTTTTCACATTTTTTTTTTTGCACTTCCGTAGTTAAACTTCAGGCAACAAAAAAAATTGGTGGCAGTGATTGAAGATTTACCACAAAGAACTGGAAGAAGATGAAGGAGGGGGACTCTGAAATACTCATCCTGCCTCTCTCTTGTCTTTAGTCGAGAGATACAAATTTCGGGATAAACAATGGATAAAAATGGAAGCTAGTGAAAAAAAGAAAACATTGAATAGATTGTTGACGAAGACGAGAAAAAATGTCATCTCCTTCCGATCGGTGTATAATCTCAAGGATGAAATAAAAATAACAAACCCCATATCAGATAAAAATGAGCAATTTCTCCCATTATTTGTTTAATCAATATTTTTCTGTTAAATGAAAGGTAATTTTAATGTTGTTCTGGGTGCCATATATAAAAAGCTAAAATAACAACAAATACTTCATATCGGGTACAAGCAAAGAGTTTTTTTATTGCCGGAAAAGATTATTTGGCTTAGTCACCTGCTGTATTATCTTCTTAGTTTTTGTTTAGACATATCAAAAGTTTTCACTAATGAAATTTCATTCATCTGATATGAAATATTATCCGAGAAGAAATAAATATATAGCTTTATAAGTCAAATAACATCCTCAAGATTGAGTGGTCACTTTAGTCTTGTGGTCATGTTATCCGGCTAGAACGAAAAGGTAGCGAGTTCGAGCCTCGCTGTTGTCAATAGTTACACTGGTAGCAGAGGACAATAAACAAACAAAACGCAACCTTCATGCAGCTGATATGGTGTCCTCTGACGAAAATAATATAATAATAATCTATAAAAATGGATAAGGTGTATAAAAATCAACAGCCAATATGTAACCACTAAACCGCAACAAAATATCATTCATCTCACCTCTCACTAGAAGAGGAATATTGTAGTGGAAGATTTATAAGCCTGATAATATCCTCAAGACTGAGTGGTCACTTTTGTATAGTAATCATGTTATCTTGCTATTTTCAATCTTAATTACTATCTTGTTATTTTTAATCAATTAGAAAAAATCCAATAATTTTACATTTCTGACGTTGAAAACAGAATGTCGGTAACATTTATGATTTATCATTTTCAATGTAATTACAACTCTTTGTATGGAACGTTGAGAACATGTTGATTTAAAATTTGTCGGGGCATATCAAATTATTCTATTTTAAATCAATTTAATCTGATTTTAATTGTCACATATTTACATATCACATAGTTGTAAAAAATAGCTGACAATGAAATTCAAACATAACCTATGAGATTTATCTGATGTATTCTGTTAGATGGTTATATATCACTGGCAAAGTACAATAATCATATTTCGCGAAAAATGGAGTTAATAATGAGTCAAGAGTTAAACTTCCATGTTCAGTAATAATCTATATAAAATGTTTATATTTGACCCAAAAAATAACCTCAAACAATTTCTAATGTTTCTCATCTTTAAAGTAAAAATATAATAATTACATTTCAAAAGCTTTTTATCTTTTGCAAAGAATAATTTTAAATCTGAATCGATTGTAACCCAGAATTATAATAAAATAACTATATTGTTAAGCATTCATTTCTTGGCAAAGAAATCTTAAGTCATGTAAAAATACAATCTGAAAATCTAACATTTAATTCACAGAGAAAACATAATGTAATAATTTCTTACGGCAATCAATTCATTGCCAATTTAACGAAACAACATTCAGAAATGGTACCAAAAGATTTGCAGCTTTAAGTTTTATTTTAAATATTTTTTACCTGCCATACTTAAATCTAAATAATAATTAATTGCTATTTGAAAGCAATCATGGTGTTTCTGTTGTTAACAGGCATATAATCAAAGGCTATTGAAAATTAACCTTATGAATAGAGGTCGAAGAAGCCAGCATTTAACATTTCCCATAAGTGTTTTATCATATAGAAGGTTTGATCTCAGTTTTAAAATATGCAGCGTTTTGAAGACACATGTTTCATAACACAGGTGAGATTTATTTTTATAACCGCTGGTAGTTGTTACATTACATTTTCGTATAGAAATTTAAAGCGGAAGCCTTAAATATTTTATGATCGAGATTTTGTGGAGAGAATCAATGTTAGATTTACTGGAAGAGATTTCGATTACTACTTCCCGAATTTCTGTAGTGGTGGTTGATTTGAAAATTTAGGATTAAATGTACTTTTAGAAGCGGAATTCTTAGGTCATTAATTCTACCGCTACTTAAGGAAGAAAATGTAAGTGTACGTGTGTGTAAGTGTATGCTTGTTTGTATCACTGAAAGTATGTGCGAGTCCATGCCTTTGTTCACGCATAGGCGTACGTATAGATACGTATTGTTTTGTGTTTGACTTTACTAGACGTTTGATTTATAACTATAAATTTTGCAAAAATAAAGCTTAGTATGAGAGTGCAAAGATAATAGAATTAATCACACATTTTTGAATTATTTTATAAAATAAATAATAACAGTTTGAAATGCAAACTGTTTCATGCATATTTAATTAGTATACACAAAAATTTACCATTGGTTTGAGATTTAGATCTCAAAATTCATTCAAAGAGTTTCAGATGCAGTGATACTCTTATTCTGTATATATTTTTGCTTCTTTCAATTCTTCTTTAAATAGTTACATTTCTACATTTAAAGGAATCGAAATCATAGCATACTATGAATATAGACCAAAGATTCTTTCCAATTATATTCTAAGGACTCGGTGACCGATTCAGAATGTTTATCTGAAATGATGTATTGCTGCCTTGATGAAGTTATCTTTGATTATGTTCATATTGTTTAGACAAGAATAAACTTCTAAAAATTCACATTACAAGCCTTTTCAGTGTATGTCATAATGAGTTAGAACAATACCACCTTGCATTGAATTTACTAGCAACCAGCGGGTGACCGAGCTCCGCTCGGAGAAAACTGGTATCGAAGCTAACTCGAAGATTTAAATTTTCAATTGTGATTTATCAAAATAATACATGCCATAAGAAAATTTGTGAAACCGTTGGTGAAAAGATAACCAGTTAAAGTGCACCATTGTAAACTATTCTAAACAAAGTTAGAGTTTGGAAAGGGAACTATTCTATACAAAGGTAAAGTAAAGGTAAAGATTGAAGTGTGTTGAAGTTCAATATTTTTGACAAATTTATTTAGAAAAATAAAACATATATACATACATAAGAAACATATTATAAACCTATAACAGCATAAACATAAAACTTTATTAGTTCGCCATATTGGCTATAGATGGCAGCACGTTACCGCTTGAAAATTTAAGTAGCCATTATGGCGAACTAACAAAGTTTGAAAATATCCTATCTGTAACTCCGAACTGCTCCACCGTAGCGCTTCAAAACCGGCGCCAATCGATTCCTCGTGGCCAAAAACCCCAGACCCCCCCAAGTTTACCGGAGTTTATTAATTCTGGGGCGATTTTCGACTTGGCAACCATTCCTCGTATTATAGTATTAGATATCATAATGAGTTGGAAAAATATTCCCATGCATTGTTCTATATTCAAAAACTTTAAGCTATAATGAAGGAAAATGGGTTTTCTAAAGAAACTCCTATCTCTACTATTATACGGAGACATTGGTAACTTTGTCTTAGGAATCGACAATTGTTTTGCATACAAGTTTTTTGCTTACCTCTGCACATCCATAAATGACGAAAACACGAAAACGCATTTTTTATATGATTTAAAAAATACATTTTGCCCTGTGCCTTCAATCCATGTACATCTAAAGTTTAAAAGATCATTGAAAGGATTTCAATCAACAAAAAGTTTTGATAAGCAAAATATTCAAGAAATATTTAAAAGAAATCTCAGTGAATGACGCAAAGGCGTTTTCCTAATTACATATGAAACATTCCTGTTTCCTTCTGAATCTTTCATTGACCAATATATTCCCCACTTGTATTTTCCAACATAACATCATGCAAGAAAGTCTTTTTAGAAGTGCACTAACACTAATTAACAAAAAATATTGTCACAACATTTTGTATCGTTCACTGGAAGACAGTTACATTTTCCTTAAATTCAAATAATTTAATTTGCAAAACACTTCTTGAAAGTAAAAAAAACCCGAAATTCAGATGGTTGAATCAATTTTTGTTTATAGATCAAAATTGAATCATAATAGATCAAGAACTAGACAATTAAAATTAACTGCAACTATCACAGATCTCATTAGACTTCGTCAAATCGAATAGGTTCACAAAATCAAAATATTTCCTCGCATTTTCGACTTCCAATAATCTGTAGAATAATACAAAATGCCTTCAAAAGAAAAAATACAAAACACTTCAAACTTTCGATAAAAAAAAACATAAATTATAGCTAAAACCGCGTAAATCTTTAATTTTAACAAATTACAAAATATCTTTACTCTATCATAAACAAGACCTAATTAATTTAAGATATTTCAAGGTTATTAGATGTCTTTAGAAGGGTTTGGCAATCACATCTTTTTCCAAGAGATAAAATGTAGATGATAAAGAATCAATTTCAATGCAACTGAATTAAATTTATGAGGGAACAATACTATCCTAGTGTAAAATTTAACTTAAAGAAAATTTCAAAACTAATCCAAAATGTTCTTGATTTCCCAATTAGTGATAACTATAAATCTTCCAAATGTTATATTCTGCCATAAATTATTCTTATTTTATTCTGAATTATATTAGCATTCTATATTACTTCTGTTTTATACATTTTCAATTCACTTTGTATAATAAAAATGAAAGTACTAGATTCAATTGGCATATACCTTTCTTCAGTTCATACAGCTTGCATTAAAACAAAAAAATATTTCAAACCCAAATGGAAAAATTATCTGAAATTCTTTCGAATTACTGGAAACACTTAAAAACTTCATTCATAAGAATCTACAACATGCATTTCCATTCGAATTAACAAAAGGACATTAATGGAAATATTTGCAAGGCAGTTTTTACTGCCGCAAATTCATTTCGGAAAGTTGCCTGACATCTTCCTTTCCTTTGCAATACTGGGAGTCCTAAAACTCAAAAAGAAGAAAACGCTCTTCCCACTCGGTTGGTTCCTCCTGGGATTAAAAGAGATAATTAATCAGCAATTAAAAAAGAGCCGTTAATGTAAAGTCCCACTGACAAGATTAATGAAAGCCCATGAGGGACCTGTGGGCCAGCGAAATTCTGATAAATACCCTTCGGGTTAAATATTCCGGTGAACACAGAGTTAGCCTTGGCCTTATGGGTTGCTGGATTTTTGCGCAGTAAACTTTCAACCTTATTTGTTCAAAATATTAACAAAGAAATGGATTTGATATGGAGAGTTGGGTCTTCGAAATATTTTTTGCATGTGTGTTTTTGATAAATGGGATTAATTACCACAATTTCAGTGTTGTAATTTTTAATATGCTTTAAATGAACTGAAATGAAATCAGTTTATTTTCTTCTGTTATGCAACTTTTTGATACATATATAAATTTATACATATATTATATATTAAATGTTCTATATAAGACTTTTTCAAACAATTCTTCTACATGATCCCCTTGAGTAATCCCTTTAAACGACAATATTCAACTGAGCCTCTAAAGTTTTTATGATCCAGTTTTATCAGTAGAGCACGATCTTTTTCTGTGAGAGCTTGATTAACAACGACAAATGCACGCAAAATGATTCCCAGACTCAAACTGCGACTATCTTTATAAATTTAATTAATCTGCTAAGGAATTTTTAAAAAGTGCCGTTTGATGATCAAAATTTATACTATTTCGTTTCATTGCAAATCTTTCTTCCCCTTGGTCCATATAATGTATATTCCGAGTTTCATTAAAATTCGACAAGAAAAGAATTATTTTATATGTCAGCAAAATATCTTCTACTTTTCCTTATAAAGACTTCAACCAGTTCTCATTCACGGATTCGTACAACAAATCTTTACACGCTTTCTTGTTAAGAAGTTTCTTTAAAGGAGAACGCATCAATTTGTAGTTTGAAGTAGGTTTCATCTGATAACATAGTTACTTATATTTTTCAAATTAAAAAATACTGTAAAATTAAAAGGAGAGATTAAAAAAAGTTTAAAAGCAGCAGTATTTGGAAAGTAGAAATTATGGATGGGAATATTGTTACCCAGAGTGGAAGCATACGAGTTAGTTGTCTTAAATCGATTGTTTGAAATAATAATGTTAGTACAAAGACCATTAACGACAAGACGACTGGATAATAGGTCTCACACAGAGATGCAAGCCATAATAAGATTTATGTGGGTCAAGAATGTGTCCTCATCAGGGATTCACGCACAAATCGTTGAATTTTACAAGACAGAAGCAATGAGTAGACAACAAGTGGAGAAATGGTGCCGTTCTTTTGAAGTAGGTGGACAGTAAATGAGAAACTGCAATATGGAAACGTTTAGGTGGGAGCTCTGGAATCAATACACCTTTCCATACAGATTCCCAGTGACTATTTCCTTTTCTAGAAAGAATTATCTAAAAAGAATTATCTAAAAAAAGGTTCATATCAGAAGATGATGCTCAAAAAGGTGTCGAGAACTGGCTCCATAGCCAGAGACATGATGATTACCAACACGGTCCTGTGACGTGGTAAATGCCTAAAGAGGTTGGTGATTATGTAGAGGAGTGACCGCTACATCTTGCTCTTTTTTTACCATTCGTATCCTGCCTTTATTGTTAACTAGCCGCCTTTGGTGACCAGCTGGTTCGCCATGAGTAAAGCGTTCTAAAATTTTCAATTAAATCCCATATTCATTAGCCTTGAAGTAATTCCGGGCATTGATTGACCTGAAATTAGTATTTTTTTTAAGATGATGGACGGAAAGTTCTAAAAGTACACCTTTTCCTAATAATATTCTTTAATTTTATAAATCAGTCAGTTTTAACCATCGGTTATGCTTCCAAAATATTAAAAAAAATTTCGATGATGTTGCCAAAATATTAAATATGTTTTTTTAGAGAAAGCGAGAAAGGGGAAAAAAGTATTAAATTAATGATACAGATATTGCAAACGATTACATAAATATGCCATTAAGTCGGGATTTCAATGCATATCCTGTCAAAATTCAATCAAGTTTACCGTAAATAAAGAAGATTTATTGAGTTAATGATATAGATATTGCAAACGATTGTAGAAACCTTTGCTTTGCGTTTATTTTTTAAAGAAAATATCACATTTTATATTTCTTTTATTTTATCCAGTCACGTGCTGAAAGTTGCATTTCTGTAGATTTATTTTGCGATGAGAATTTTTTTTATTTGAACTTCCGGCATTCTTTTATTTTATCCAGTCACGTGATAAAAACATGGTTAAAATATTTCTTTCAAAATTCATTAAAAATAGAAGTTTACATTATAAATTAAAAATCCTGATACTATTAGAAAGCTAATTTTTTAATCTTTAAATTGATATAAAAATCATGTTTGTGCAATAATATTTTCGGAAGTTATAGCGGAAAAGCGTCAAAATTTCGCTTAAATTTTAATTAATTCAAATTCTAATTAAAAATTCGAAAAAAGGGCTCCGAGGTGCACATTCCGGACCTCCAAGGTATACATGTACCAAATTTGGTAACTGTAGGTTCAACGGTCTGGCCTGTAGAGCGCCAACACACACACATTGAGCTTTATTATAAGTATAGATAAACCATTTCTTCTTTGCTTTGAAAACCTTTTTTATCACCCCTAGCACATCTTCCAATATTCAAAAACCCTGAAAGGCTGTTTAATGAAAAACCTGTGGACTCCTGAGAAGCTTATATACCGTTGTGAAATTCTTCCCCTTTCTTTAAATGTGATTGATTGATTTAATACTCTAATCCTGTCCTTTTTTGGAAACCAAAGAAATGTAATAGAGGACGAGTATATAACACTGAAAGGATATCCAAGCATATAATTTAATAATGAGAATTTGTCTTACCTTTGAAGGAAATATTCGTACGTTTCAGTATGCTGAAATACACGAAATCCAGGGATCATGAGAAGGAAAATGCTAATGATTCCAGAATGCAATAAGTGTGGAAAGATCTAACTATGTTTTAGCTCAGGCATACCTTAATGGATTTAAAACCAAATTTGGAAACATTGGTTTACATCCATTAAAAATTCCCATAAATATATCTTTTCAGTAATTATACTCTTTGTAGGAATTCTATAATAAATTTGAAAAGATATTTTAAATAAACTAGATTGAATCACGATTTTTTTCAATATTTTATTTGTGTATACATACAAATAAATACATCTTTAATTCCTTCATGCTTGTATTCAAATAGTTCTGACGACTTCTGAAATTACAGTATTATATGAAAAATTGCATTAAAATTTGAGCAACCATAATTAACAAGAAAACCTCTATTTCTTACGATTAATTACTATCAATGATTTTGTATCTATTCGATAATATTTCAGCTTGATTTTTTTCTTTTTTTCTGTAGTTAATTAATATTTTGAAGGATTTCCCTAAAAGAAACTGAACGAAATATGATATATACGTAGATAATTAGATATGACTCAATAGTGATGTCCTAAGATATTCATGAAAGTATTACGACTTGATATCAGATTACTTTATTGCTTAAATATTACATGATTTCCATTTCCATTACAAAAATCATATTTTTATTAAATGAGAGTAAAGAAATAATAAAAGCCAAACTAAAAAACAAATTTAATACAAGAAATTCAAGCTACTTGAAACAAATTAATATTCCTAGTGCGAAACTGGTTTACAAAGACAGCTGGTTAACGATATTTAATTCATTCAAAATAATGCTTGACACTGAAGATAAGAAACCTTTTTATTCAAAAAAAGGCCCAAAATAAGATGTACTCATGTTTCAAATTTCTGAAAATTCAATCATTACTCTTTATCTAGATTTTTCTACCCTCATTTATCATTCATTTTGGGAAAACGTGTCAAACTTCATAAACATAGCTGGGTTATTTTTTTTAAACTTTTTCTCTTCGCCGTCATATTTGAAATTCAGTCGGGAAAAAAATCATAGTGGCAGTGATTGAAGATTTACTACAAAGAAACGCAGGAAGATGATGAGGGAAAAATCTGGAGTATTCATCCTGCCTCTTTCTTGTCTTTCGTCAAATGATACAAAGTGTGTGAAAAACAATGGATAAAAACCAAAACTCGTCAAAAGAGAGAAAAAAAACTGGAAAGATTGTTGATGAAGGGGAAAAAAGAATTTTTCCTTCCCACCACCGTATAATCCCGAAGGTGAAATAAAATGGAAGATAAAATAATAAATTCTATACAAATATATGAACTATTTTCCCCTTGTATTTTTTATTTATAAATTTCCATTAAATCAAAGATAATTTTAATACTGTTTCGGGCGACCTATGTAAAAGTTTTCTACTCCAGAAATTTATTATGGAGAATTTTAGAAGTAAAATCAAGAGTACGAAAGACATATTGTGTTAAGAAGTTAACTCTTATTCCTAACACATTGTAAAGGGGTTAAAAATAAGAGTTAATTTCTCCTGCTTTTCTACAATTTTCTACTTCATTTTCATGATTGTTAATATATGGAATTTCATAAAGTCTTTTATTAGTATTTGGGAAAACAGCATACTTAAGTTGATGTTATTTGCATAATTTAAGAGTAGATTTGTTAGCCTGATTACCATTTTTATTCAGGAATA